>CM069153.1:44810984-45285984 GCA_035221665.1 Okamejei kenojei | reverse complement strand
GGGGGGGGCGCAGATTGTGAGGCAGCAGCTCTACCTAACAGTGAAGCGCAATGGAGTGTAATATTCAGGTCCCTGGAGATTAAAATGAATGTACATTGGGCAGTAATATTGAAAGACATCGGGATTAACATTGAGACCTGATGGAGAAAAACACAAACATCCACTGAAGATAACATTGGAAGCTAGCAGTGTTGGTTAGCGCACAACAGAAGCTTTTCACTGTACCTCGGTGCACGTGAGAATAAACTAAACCAAACAGAACTAATATCAATAGACAATAGACAATAGGTGCAGGAGGAGGCCATTTGGCCTTTCGAGCCAGCACCGCCATTCAATGTGATCATGGCTGATCATCCCCAATCAGTACCCTGTTCCTGCCTTTTCCCCATATCCCCTGACTCTGTTATCTTTAAGAGCCCTATCTAGCTCTCTCTTGAAAGTATCCAGAGAACCTGCCTCCACCGCCCTCTGAGGCAGAGAATTCCACAGACTCACTGGATCAATATCCATTGGACTGTAATTTTGAGACACATTAGAGACTAGCATTAAGACCCATTGGAAATTAGTTAGTAAGTTTAATTTAGTTTAGTTTAGTTCAGTTTAGTTTAGTTTAGTTTGGAGATACAGCACAGAAACAGTAAACAGGCCCAGTGATCCCTGTGCACCAGCGCTCTCTCGCGCACTAGGGACAATTTACAATTTAAAGCAAGAGAATTAACCTACAAACCTGTACGTCATTGGATTGTGGGATGAAACCGGAGCACCCGGGGAAAACCCACTCAGGTCACAGGGAGAACTACAAAGACAGCACACGTAGTCATTTTTGAACCTGTGTCTCTGGGGCCGTGTCGGCTTGGTCAGTCTAGTTAGTTTATCTAGCTTAGCTAGTTTCGTTTATTGTCATGTGTACCAAGGTACGTTGAAAAGCCTCTGTTAACTAGTCAGCAGAAAGCTAATACATGATTACAATTGGGTCTTCCACTGTGTATAGATACATGATTAATATCAGTAGTTGCCACCGGGGATCACAATTCACAGTACGGTGTTAATACATGAAGGTTTAGTGACGTGTTTTGCGCATTGCTGAGCAGTGGTCATGTACAGACTTTGATGCAGACAGTCAAGATAGTTCAACATCTCAGGAGGAAAGTCTACCTGCCTTACAGAACCCAAACCAACACATAGGATAGACACTAAATGCTGGAGTAACTCAGCGGGATGGGCAGCATCTCTGGGGAGAAGGAATGGGTGACGTTTCATGTTGAGGCCCTTCTTCAGACCCGAAACGTCACCCAATTTGAGACCTGTTGCAGATAAACACAAATATCCATGAAGGCTAACATTGGAACCAAGGAGAGTTCTAATATCAATATCCATTGGACTGTAATATTGAAACACGTTGGTGACTAGCATTAAGATCTATTGGAGTTTAGACCAATTATTCGGTCGAGACCCCTTTTCAGACCCGAAACGTCACCCATTCCTTCTCTCCAGAGATGCTGCCTGTCCCGCTGAGTTACTCCAGCAATTTTCGTGTCTATCTTTGGTGTCAGCCAGCATCTGCGGTTCCTTCCTACACAATAAAGTACACATGTGTGAATGAACAGTGAAGTGGAGCGGTGTGACTAGAATCTCAATGCATTTGTCTTCTCATCTGGAAGTTGTTGATTTTGTGAATTGTGGAAAAAATATTCCAAAAGTCTTTGGTGGGAACATTTCCAGCTCTGTTATCCTTTTTAATAAAAAGAGATTTATTAAAAAAAAACTCAGACATTTTCTCTCTGTTCCACATTAACTTTCCAACTACAAAGGCATTGTGTGAATTTTAAATTGTCTAGCCATTTTTTATTTGAAGTGCCATATTCCAAGAAATAAAAATGGTGACTATCCTCTTGAGAAGAATACACTTGGCAGCAACAGAATGGAACCAAATATATTATTTGGCACATTCAAAATCTGGAGCAAGGAGCTGTCTATTCCAGAGTCATCCACATCAAAAGCTATGAGAAAAGACAAGTTGTTTCTCTTTTGTCAACAGCAATGTTTCCTTTTTGATGAGATTGATGGGCAATGCCCAAACAGGAAAGATTGCATCAGCAGGATAACCTGGTTTATAAAATGGGCAAGTTTAGAAGAATGAACTGCAGACAGAAGAACGGAGATGGGCTAAGCAACCGGGGAATTTGGGTGGCGCAGCGGTAGAGCTGCTGCCTCACAGCGCCGGGGGCCCGGGATCGATCCTGACCTCGGGTGCCCGTCTGTACGGAATTTTGGACGTTCTCCCCGTGACCTGTGCGGGTTTTCTCCGGGTGCTCCGATTTCCACCCGCATTCGAAATGATGAACAGGGTTGCAGCTTAAATGGCATTCGGTAACTGGTGAAAAGAAAAATGTGTCCCGATTGTGCAGGATGGTGTTAGCGTACGGGATGATCCAACGATGATCTGTGCGTTGTATAGGAAGGAGCAGCAGATGCTGGCTCATACCGACGATGGACACAAAATGCTGGTGTAAGTCGACAGGTCAGGCAGCGTCCCTGGAGAAAAATAATCAGTGACGTTTCGGGTCGGAACAGTTAATTGGCTTCTGTAAATTCCCCCCCTAGTGTGTTGGATGCAAAAGTGGGATAACATAGAACTAGTGTACGGGATGATCGATGGTCGGTGGCAACTCGCTGGGCTGGAAACATGGCTTGTTTCGACAATGTACCTCTTAAAAAAAGATCGACTCAAAAAGCTGAAGTAACTCAGCGGGACAGGCAGCATCTCCGGAGAGAAGGAATGGGTGGCGTTTCAGGTCGAGAGCCTTCTGAAGGTCTCCACCCGAAATGTCACCCATTCCTTCTCTCCAGAGACGCTGCCTGTCCCGTTGAGTTACTCCAGCCTTTTGTGACTATCTTTGGTTTAAACCAGCATCTGCAGTTCCTTGCTACATATCTCTAAAAAAAAAAATTCCCCTTGGATTGAAGGCTAGGATTAGGTGAGTGAAGACAAGGGGAGAACCCGTATTCCCCGATGAGCAATTGGATTTCCTTGAAACTTTGCGTTTGCGCTGAATCAGCGCATAGAATGGTTTCCACTTGTGACAGATCCCTGGCTGACAAAAAAGTATAAAAAGCTACTTGAAATGTAACGTCCCTCCAGTTTGGTTTAGTTTAGAAATACGCCCTTCGGCCTACCGAGTACACGCCGGCCAGCAGTCACTGTACACCAGCACTCTCCTGCGCACACTAGGGACAATTTACAATCCAGAGGATTGTAAAGAGGATTGAGAACAGAGGAAGAGGAAGAGGAATGAACTTTCTGATACCTTTCCCCACAGTGGAAATGTTTGATTCTGTTGTGGGGGGACGTTTGTGTTGAATTCTATAATGTGTTGTGTCATTTTTCATTTTTAAATTTTTCTATGGATGTATGGAAATTATTTATTCTATGTAAAGCACTTTGGTTTCAAACCGAGTTGATTTAAATGTGCTATATAAATAAAATGTACTTACTTACTTACAATCTTTACCAAAACCAATTAACCTACAAACGATACGATGGAATTTAATTTATCCCAGGAGAGAAATTGATCTGCCTGCAACAGTCCTAAAAGGCAAAAAGGCAAAATACGTGAAACATGAAATTAAAGTGACGAGTGGAAAGGATTGGGGATGTGCAAAGAGTGGGGAAGGGGTTTCAGTTTCAGTCGCAATCTACCCCAGGACAGAAGGGGCAGGAGTTGTACAGTTTGATAGCCCCAGGGAAGAAGGATCTCCTGTGGCGTTCTGTCCTGCATCTTGGTCGGACCTGTTTGTTGTCTTTACGTCTTTGTACGTCTTTGGACTGTGGGAGGAGACCGGAGCACCCGGAGAAAACCCACACGGTCCCAAGAAAAAGGCACAGACTCCGTACAGACAGCACCCGTGGTCAGGATCGAACCCGGGTCTCTGGCGCTGTAAGGCAGCAACTCTACCGCTGCGCCACCGTGCCACACTGCTTTAGTCAGATATAAATTCTACAACTACGAATGCCGTTTCCTAACCTTTTTGGTGCAGAGGAAAAGGTAAGTCAAATGTTAAACGATAATGTAATTCTGGTTAAACAAACCGGCAGACAGAAGTTTGAGTTGGATTGTCTGAGGCTCATTGTTGTGACTGCATCCCTGACTTCCAAAATTCAAAGGAGTTGGCACAATTACCAAACTATACTTTCTGTGTGTTTTCACAAGATATTTTGAAATGGTTTTCCTGCGTTACTTGTGTTCTTTGAAATGATTTCATGCCATTCCAGAGGCCATTATGAAGGATGAGGTTACGGAGTACTTCGAAGTTCACGATCAAATAGGCCAAAGTCATCATGGTTTTGTCTGCTGGAATTCTTTGAAGAAGCAAATGGCAGGACAGACAAAAGAGAGTCGGTGGATGTTGTTTACCTAGATATTCAAAAAGCCTGTGGTAAGGTGCCACATGTGAGGCTGCTAAGGAAGATGAGAGCCCATGGCATCAAGGCAGATGCTAGCATGGAAAGCAGGTTGGCTGGATGGCAGAAGGCAAAGAGTGACAATAAGAGAGGGTTTACTGGTTGGCTGCCAGTGACTAGCGGAGTTCCACACGGGTCGGAGCTGGGGCCGCTACTCTTCACGTTGTATATTCATGATTTGGATGAGGGGATTGAAAGCTTTGTGGCGTGTGATGCAAGATAAAGTCCAGCTAAAAAGTCCGATTAAAGATAGTCCAAGGGTCTCCAATGAGGTAGTTAGTAGGTCAGGACTGCTCTCTAGATATTGATGGGACGGTTCAGCTGCCTCACGACAGCTGGGAAGAAACTGCCCCTGAATCTGGAGGTGCGTGTTTTCACACTTGTGTACCTCTTGCCTGATGGGAGAGAGGGAGAAGAGGGAGTGGCCGGGGTGAGACTGGTCCTTGATTAGGCTGGTGGCATTGCCGAGGCAACGTGAAGTGTAGGTGAACTCGGATGTACACTCATTGGTTTCATGTGGAAAAAGAGTACAAATATCTCTGTGTAGTATTTTCGCATATTTCCTTTGTTAGTTCAGTTTAGTTTATTGTCACGTGTACTGGAGTACAGTGATAAGCTTTTGTTGCGTGCTATCCTGTCAGCAGAAAAACTGTACACGATTGCGATGAATACAGTGTATAGATATATGATAAGGGAATAACATTGATACAGTACAGTACATGCTAAGGGAACCAGCGAATTATGTTTAGTGCAAGGTAACGCCAGCAAAGTCCGATCAAGGATAGTCCGAGGGTCACCAATGAGGTAGAGAGTAGTTCAGGGCTGCTCTCTGGTTGTGCTCTCTCTGCTCTGTTACGTTACATTAAGAATATGCTGAGTCTTTTCAAAGCCATTGTGCCGATATTGACATAATTAAAACAGGTCTTGGTCTTGTTCAAGAATCCAAGTCTAAAGCACACCAGCATAAGGGACAATGGTGGCATGGATGTGAAGTTGAGTAACAGGGCAAGAGGCTTAAGTTCAGAAGGTCATAAGTGATAAGAGCAGAATTAGGCCACTCAGCCCATCAAGTCCACTCTGCCATGAAATCATGGCTGGTCTATCTCTCCCTCCTAACCCCATTCTCCTGCCTTCTCCCCATCACCTCTGACACCTGTACTAATCAAGAATCTATCTATCTCTGCTTAAAAAATATCCACTGACTTGGCCTCCACAGCCTTCTGTGGCAATGAATTCAACAGATTCACCACCCTCGCCACTAAAGACATTTTTCCTCACCTCCTTCCTAAAGGAACATCCTTTAATTCTGAGGCTTGCGACGTGGGGATTGGTTTTAGACTAGAGAATTGGGAATTATGCCATCCCCAGGGATACAGAGCGGAAACAGGCCCCTCGGCCCACCGGGTCCACAGCAACCAGCGATCCCCACACACTAACACCACCCTACTACATACACTGGGGACAATTTACATTTATACCAAGCCCATTGGCCTCCAAACCTGTACGTCTTTAGAGTGTGGGAGGAAACGGAAGGTCTTGGGTAAAACCCACGCAGGTCACAGGGAGAACGTACAAATTCCGTACAGCCAGCGCCCCTAGTCAGGATCGATCCGAGGTCGCTTGCGCTGTAAGGCCACCGCGCCGTCCCTGCATTTCCGTAGCAGACATGTTCACCGTGTCCTAACCATCTCACACCCTCTGATTCCATTTTCAGTAGAAGTGATCTAATACCGGGCTGTTAGGGGAATGTTAATGGCCTGTCCCACTTACGTGACCTTTACAGGCGACTGCCGGCACCCGTGATAGGTCGCCGAAATTTTCAACACGTTGAAAATTCAGCGGCGACCAGAAAGACGCCACGTCTCTTTGGAGACCGCTCACGTTCCCCTTTACCAATGACCAAGCTTCCCTCTTTTCAGTCTCTTTCCCTCTTTTTCCCGCATTTCAGTCTGAAAAAGGGCCTGGACTCGAAACGGCACCCATTCTTTCTCCCCAGAGATGTTGCCTGCCCCGGCTGAGCTCCTCCAGCATTTTGTGACTGCCTCCCCTCTTTTTAACTTCTCCTTTAAAAATTAAGAACCAGTGGAGAAAGGGTGAGCCGGAACTGCCGGGTAATTTAGAAGTTGCATGCCAATGGGCATCAGGCATTGTTATATGTCCCATTCACACCCGCCGCTGCAAAATGACTCTCACTCTTCCTCATGAATGAGATCATGAGAAAACTCTGAACGATATCCTGGCCATCAATCAGTCACTTGCGAACAATTACCAGCCGAATACAGTAAATGTGTAGGAAGGAACTGCAGATGCTGGTTTACACCGAAGATGGACGCAAAGTGCTGGCGTAGCTCAGAGGGCCGGGCAGCATCTTTGGAGGAAAGGAATGGGCGACGTTCTGGATTGGACTCTGAAGCCTCGGTCTGAAGAAGGGTCCCGACACCAAACGTCACCTCTTCCTTTTCTCCAGAGATGCTGCCTGACCCGCTGAGCAAACCCCAGCACTTTGCGGCTGCACAGCTGAATACAGTCATGTTAACCACAGCGCAATGTCCTTAAGTGACAACTCAAGCATTATATTTTAAAGAGAAATAGTTCATCCAATCTGTGGTTCAGACTAATCACCCTGCTGTCTGGCAAAGGTTAATCACCCGTGCTACGTATATTTGTCACATGTGCAACTAACTGCACAATGAAATTCGTGATATTACTGTGAATATTATTATAATTGTGCATTAGTGTGTGTTAATATAACTCTTAAGATGAGAAACGGCCGGTTGAAGGCGATGTTAAATGTCTCCGTGTCACCATAAGTTCACTACAACTCTGGCCCTGACTCACGAGCATTTGGAGCTCAATGGAAAGGAGCCAAAGTGGAAATGCTTTCAGTCGATGTACAAAGAGTAAATATGAACCCAGATTAATATCAAGAAATCTTTCCGTGTTCCCTGATGAACTGACTCAGGACCGGAACTCTCATTCATTTTCACATTGGGTGTAAATAGGGTATTGTGATTTTCTTTCGACATGTAAATGAAAGGCCTGGGAATAAATCAACACCCTTTCTTCAGTAATTTTTCATAAATTCATAGTTCCTAAGTGATAGGAGCAGAATCAGGCCATTCGGCCCATCAAGTCTATTCAGCCACTCGTTCCTGGCCGATCTACAGTATCTCTCCCTCTTAACTCCATTCTACTGCCTTCTCGCCCTAACCCCTGACACCCGTACTAATCAAGAATCGATCTATCTCTGCCTTAAAAATATCCATTGACTTGACCTCCACAGCCTACTGTGGGAATGAATTCCACAGATTCACCGCCCTCTAAACCATCCTCTAATCATTCACCATGACTAAATAAATTCCTCCTCATCTCCTTTCTAAAGGAACGTCCTTTAATTCTGAGGCTACGGGTATGGCCTCTGGTCCTAGACTCTCCCACTAGTGGAAACATCCTCTCCACATCCACTCTATCCAGGCCTTTCACTATTCAGTTAGTTTCAATGAGGTCCCCCCTCTTTCAATGAGGTCCCCCCTGAAGCTGCTGCTTATATTAAAACCTAAAGCTATGAATGATCCTACAATCTGATCTTTACTCATCTTCTGGAGGTGTAGATGAGATTTTTGGTTCTGTGAATAATCATCCTGTGTTATATTCAATAGACGGCAGAGATGTTGCACTGAACCTCTGCTCCCCTTCCAATTCCACTAAATCAGTCCCCTCCATCCATGGTCCCGCTAATGACTCAGTCGTTTGATAAAAAATACTTTACTGGGAAATGATCCCATGATGGAAACACTCAGGGAGTCAGTCAGAGAAAGAGTCAAACATACCCATAGGTTTCTAAAGATAGACATCAAAGTGTCTATCTCTGGAATCTTATGGGTACGGTGGCACAGCGGTAGAGTTGCTGCCTCACAGTGAAAGCAGCGCTAGAGACCCGGGTTCGATCCCGACTACGGGCGCTGTCTGTCCGGAGTTTGTACGTTCTCCCCATGACCTGCCAGAGTTTTCTCCGAGATCTTCGGTTTCCTCCCATACTCCAAAGACGTACAGATTTGTAGGTTAATTGGCTTGGTAAAAGAAAAAAAAAATGTCCCTAGTGGGTGTAGGATAGTGTTAATGTGCAGGGATCGCTGGTCGGCGCGGACCCGGTGGGCTAAAGGGCCTGTTTCTGCGCTGTATCTCTAAACTAAACTAAACAAAATGCCGGTGTAACTCAGCGGGTCAGGCAGCATCTCTGGAGAAAAAGGATGGGTGATGTTTTGGGTCGTGAAACCTTCTTTGCACTGGGTTCAGACTCAAAATGTCACCTATTCTTTTTCTCCAGGGAAGCTGCATTTTGTGTCTTTGTTCAGTATAAACCTGCATTTGCAGTTCCCTCCTGCCCCATTAAACTCAATCCAGACTTCACCAGAATAGTGGAATGCAGACACAGCAGCATCTGAATGAGTGAATGAATGAATGAATAATACTTTATTGTCACATGTGATATTCCAAGGTATGCAAAGAGTTGCCACATAAAGGGCGACGACAAGGTTACAAGGTGTTCCTTTTACTCGAACCATACCCCTCCATCCCTGCATATGCATGTACTATGGAAAAGCCTCTTGAATGCCACGATCACATCTGCCATCTCCACCACCCCTGGCAGCACGATCCTGGCCCCCATCACTCTCCGAGTTAAAAAATAACTTGCCCCGCACATCTCCTTTAAACTTCACCCCATTCCTACTAAAATATATTATCAGGCAACCGAAGCATCCTACCTACAACTAGAGAGCAGTCCTGAGCCACGATCGACCTCATTGTAGACTCGCAGATTCTCTTTGACCGTCTGTGGAATTCTCTGCCTCAGAGGGCGGTGGAGGCCGGTTCTCTGGATGCTTTCAAGAGAGAGCTAGATCGGGCTCTTAAAGATAGCGGAGTCAGGGGATATGGGGAGAAGGCAGCAGCGGGGTACTGATTGTGGATGATCAGCCATGATCACATTGAATGGCGGTGCTGGCTCGAAGTGCACCTATTGTCTATTGACTTTACTGCCTTTATCTTGCACTAAACATTATTCAGGTTAGCCCCTCCATCATGTATGCGTACACTGTAAATGGCTCGATTGTAATCATGTATTGTCCCTCCTCTGACTGCTTAACAGCAACAAAAGGCCTTTCATTGTATCTCGGTACACATGACTATAAACTAAACTCAAACTCAAGCATTGGGGAAAGTTACTTACATTCCCAGATTTGAAAACGGATGCAAAATAGCTATTTAATTTATTTGACATTTTCTTGTTTTCCATGATGAATTCCCTCGTGTCTCTTCATATACTGTCAATACTCGCTTTGTTATCTCTCTCCTGTTCAAAGTATTATTAGCATATCTTACCATCTGTTTTTGTAGCTGTATCTCATACACTCACTGCCCTTGCTTATTAATCTTTTAGTGACTTATTGCTGTTTTTTGTTAATACACTGTCCAATCTCTGACCTACTTGTCATTTTTGCTTAATTACATGCTATTCGAAGTCTGAAACCACATTTACTTTGGCCGATTATAGATGGTGAATTTTCTCCTCGAAATATTTAATTTTCATATGGCGACTCGGTGACACAGCAGTAGAGTCGTTGCCTTACAGCGCCAGAGACCCGAGTTTGTTTCTGACTATGGCTGCTGTCTGTATGTTCTCCCCATGACCTACGTGGGTTTTCTCCGGGTGCTCTGGTTTCCTCCCACTCTCCAAACGCGTGCAGGTAAAATTGGCTTCGGTAAAATTGTAAGTCGTCCCTAGTGTGTGCAGGATACAGTTAGTATGTGGGGATCGCTGGTCGGCACAGGCTCGGTGGGCCGAAGGGGCTGTTTCTGCGCTGTACCTCTAAACTAAACTATTAAAAAACTTGCTTACCTGTACGGAGTTTGTACCTTTACCTCATGACCCGCGCGGGTTTTCTCCGAGATCTTCGGTTTCCTTCCACACTCCAAAGATGTACAGGGTTGTAGGTTAATTGGCTTTGTATAAATTGTCTCTAGCGTGTGTAGAATAGTGTTAGTGTGTGGGGATCGCTGGTCGGCGGGCCAAAGGGCCTGTTTTCGCGCTGTATCTCTGAACTAAACTAAGCGAATCTAAAATGAATAAATACATAATCCATATATTCTGGGAGATTGCCATAAATGCAGATTGATTGATTAAATAATTCGCTGCCTCATTTACACTTTAGCCGGCTTTGTTTTTATGTTCTCTTTATTGCTTATATGTCATTTTAAAATAATAATCTTGGACCCGTTCTTTCCCCCTCGTAGCTCATTGCACAAGTTGTTCGTATTATGATAACTGGTACCTTGAGGCAACTTCACGATGCGGCCATCGACTGTTCATGTCACTCTACACACAGATGATAGAATCCATATTAGCCACAATTTCTATTTCCTAAGAAATTCAATTTGTAAATATTGTGATGAAAACAAATCTGTGATTCTAAGAAAGTAAAAGCATGGGAGGCATAGATATCAAATTGGCAAGCGGCTTTTTTCAATTGTTATATTACGTTTTCCATTTAAGTCACTGAGGCATTTTTCAAGGGGGGATGAGTGATTAAGAACTGCCCTTGGACTATTCTTGATGGAACTTTGCTGGCTTTACCTTGCACTAAGCGTTATTCCCTTATCCTGTATCTGTACACTGTAAATGGATCGATTGTAATCAGGTTTTGTGTTTCTGCTGGCTGCTGAGCACGCAACAAAAAGCCTTTTGCTGCCCCTCTCTACACGTGACAATAAACTAAACTGAACGCGTGCAACTGGGTGAATAACGATGGCTGTAGTATTCAATTATCAATAGCAGCAATTCGAAAAGCACATGGTGACCAAAGAGAACCTCGGCGAGCATGAATAACAGCTGATGATACCATGGTATCAACGCTCATAGATCACAAATGAAGCATTTATCCAACAACGTGGCTGGACAGAACTATTAAACACTACAACCTCCATATTTAAGCTCGGAAGTGCATGGACTTGGGGGCATTGGTTTTGTCTTTTTGCACTATTATTGTTTGTTTTTATGTGTGTGTAAGTGTGTGTAAATATAGCGGAAGGAACTGCAGGTGCTGATTTAAACCGAAGATGGACACAAAATACTGGAGTAACTCAACAGGACAGGCAACACCTCTGGAGAGAAGGAATGGGTGGCTTTTCAGGTCGAGATCCTTCTTCAGACTGATCGGTCTGAAGAAAGATTGTCTATATATATGATTACATACACATATATATGTCTCACACACACACACACACATATGTCTGATACACACACACACACACACACACACACACACATGTCTGATACACACACACACATAACACACACACACACACACACACACACACACACGTCTGATACACACACACACACACACACACACACACACACACACACACACACACACACACACACACACACACACACACACACACACACACACACACACACACACACACAGAACATTTTTCTTGTTTACATATTCGGTTGTGCTGCTAAAAGTAAGAATTTCATTGACCCTTCTGGGACATATGACAATAAAATACTCTTGGCTCTTGATTTCAACCCTTGGCTTCAACTTCCCTTCTATTTTTCCTGATGAATGGGTCAAACGTGGCCTTCAGAAATGAAGGTAGTTTTTGAAGGATTTTAGACCTGAAAGACACAAAGCACTGGAGTAACTCAGCGGGTCAGGAAGCATTTCTAGATAGATGACGTTTCGGGTCGGGACTCTTCTTCAGACCCTTTCCAGAATGCTGCCCGGATCCGAGCATGTTAGCTGGAAGGAGACGATGGACTGACTTTGATTGTTTTTCTCTGGAAAGTGGGAGATTGAGCTGAGTCCTGATTGAGGTATAAATATTTACAACAGGCATAGATGGGGTAAACGGTCATAACCTTTTTCCCCAGGCTGAAACTATCAAAGACTCGAGGACTCACATAGCTTTGAGGTGAGAGAGTCAAAGCTTAAAGGAGATGTGCGGAGCAAGCTTTTTCTCCGGAGAGTGGTGGGCGCCTGGAATGTGCTGCCGGGGATGGTGGTGGAGGCAGGTACGATTTTGGTGTTAAAAGGCTTTGAGTCAAGCGCATGGATATGCCGGGATATGGATCACTGCAGGCAGAGGAGATTAGTGTAACTTGGGATCATGTTTATTTTATTTTACTTTAGTTTAGTTGACCAGGGTTCGACCGACTATGCGTGCTGTCTGTACGGAATCTGTCCATTTTCTCTGTGACCTGCGAGGGTTTTCTCCGGGATCTTCGGAGAACCCACGCAGGGCATGGGGAGAATGTACAAACTCTGCACAGACAGCACCCATGGTCAGGATCGAACCCGGGTCTCTGGAGTCGTAAGGCAGCTGCTCTAGCGCTGCTCCACCGTTACACCCTAACCCCTCCCTCACCTTTCGCCCGTTCCTTTGACCTACGATCCCCATTGAACTGAACAGGGTTTTGGATCCAGTCAAAGTCAAAAGAGTTTATTGTCATGCAACAGATGATTCTCTGCCGCATCTCCAGGGGAACGTGAGCAAGACCAAATATCATTCATCCTTCGGTGAGATCAGTCTTGTGTAATGGCTGCTAAATCTCAGTTTCAGTTTAGTTTATTGTCGTGTGTACCGAGGTACAGTGAAAAGCTTTTGTCGCGCGCTTAAACCCCTGTCCCACGGTACCAGTTCATTCCAAGAGCTCTCACGAGTTTGCGCTGATTCGAACTCGGAGAGTTACGGTAATGGCCGCTCGCCGGTACTCGGGGCTCGCGTGGTCATTTTTCAACATGTTGATAATTCTTCACGAGTCTTCCCGCGCTTACCTGCCGTTATAGCACTACGAGCCGCTAAGAGACACCCCCGAGCTCCGACCTACCCACTACGTTCATTCTCCGTGCTTACCACGAGTTTGATTTTTTTTTTAACTCGGGAGAGCTCTTGGATTGAACTCGCACCGTGGGGACAGGGCTTTGACCGGTCAGCGGGAAGACAATGCACGATTACAATCGACCAATTTACAAAGTATGGATACAGGATAAGGGAATAACGTTTGGTGCAAGGTAAAGCCAGCAAAGTACCATCAAGGATGGTCAGAGGGTCACCAAAGTAGTTCTACCTCTTTGGTGAGATAGACATTTTGGCATCTGCCTCACTTTTGGTGAGGTTTGGCATCGTCACAGTGGGCTGAAGGGCCTGTATCTGTGCAATACTGTTCTATGTCCTGTGCCCAAAAGATAACAAAACCTCAAAAAAAAGGCAGAGGAGATTAGTTTAACTCGGTACTAACTATCGTTTTAAGTCAAGCCAAGTCACTTTTATTTCAATAGCACATTTAAAAAACAACTCTCGTTGACCAAAGTGCTTTACATTGGTGGAGGTACTAACGTTATACAACAGTGGTTCATAGATTAAGTAGATACATAAATACATACATATAGCCCTCCCTCAGAGGACGTCAAGAAAGGCTTGAGAGTAAAGATGAGTTTTAAGTCTCGACTTGAGTCGATGGAGGGGGCAGTTCTGATGGGAAGAGGGATGCTGTTCCACAGTCTAGGAGCTGCAACCGCAAAGGCGCGGTCGCCCCTGAGCTTATGCCTAGACCGCGGGATGTTCAGTAACCCCAAGCCGGCCGACCTGAGGGACCTGGAGGTGGTGTGGTGGGTAAGCAGACTTTTGATGTAGGAGGGGGCAAGCCCGTTAAGGGCTTTGTACATAAAGAAGGATCTCGAAATTTATTCGGAACGGCACTGGGAGCCAGTGGAGAGAGGCCAGGATCGGGGTGATGTGGTCCCTTTCTCGGGTGCCCGTCAGGAGTCTCGCTGCTGGACGAAAGTGCTGGAGAAACTCAGCGGGTGCAGCAGCATCTATAAAGCGAAGGAAATAGGCAACTTTTTGGGCTGAAACCCTTTTTCAGACACGGTGTTTTGGACCAGTTGCAGGCGGGACGGGGAAGATTGGCTGATGCCAGTGCAAAGGGAGTTGCAGTAATCGATGAGGGAGGAGATAAATGTGTGGATGATCTTTTCAAGGTCATCAAACTGGAGGAATTGTTTTATTTTAGCGATCGTCGGAAGCTGGAAGAAGCTAGCTTTTACCACGGTATTGACCTGTTTGTCAAATTTCAATGCTGAGTCAAATATCACGGCAAGGTTTTTGACGTGAGGTTTGAGTAATGGGGTAATGGGGCAGAGATAGATAGATTCTTGATTGGTACGGGTGTCAAGGGTTATGGGGAGAAGGCAGGAGAATGGGGTTGAGGGGGGGGAGATAGATCAGAGGTGATTGAATGGCGGAATAGACCTGATGGGCCGAATGGCCTAATTCTGCTCCGATCACTTATGACCTAATTCTGACACGGTATTCTTGGGTGGGAATTGTGGGCTGATGCCCCTGTTCCTGTGCTGTACTGTTCTATGTTCTCTCTGAAAGGTTAATCCTATTTCCATAACCATCTGCCTGACATGCTGAGTGTTTCCAGCGTTTGCTGTTTTTATTTCAGATTTCCAATATCTGCAGGTTTTTATAATTTTCATTTCCTGTTTTTATTCGGTCTTTGAAGCTCTTGGAACGTCAGCAAATGAATTTTGTGCCGCACTGCATTTTTTTAAGTGACTCCCAGCACCAGAACGCCAATTCTTTCCGAGGTCATAATGTTTTGCCTTACATCAGCCAGTGTTGGAATATTGATGCTTGTAATAACTCTCCACTTTGTCCAAGATAATTGGAAAGGAATGATATTATGTCTAGGAGTGTGCATTTGAACCTGAAGTCATTTCAAGTGTTTCCAAGAAAAATGGATACATCGCGTGTGAAACTGAATTTGGATCTCTTCATGAAATCTATTAGGCAACGTGATATAGAGAGATGAATGTGCAATAGCAAATATAATAATCTTCCACCGTTATCACCAAGGGAGGTGCATCAGACTGCGAAGAGTACATCGTTCCGAAATACCCTGAAAACTGGATGGTTCAGAGTTACTTTCTCCATCGGTGCAGTGGGTGACAGGGTGGCACAGCAGTAGAGTTGCTGCCTAAAAGCCCTGCCCCACGGTGCGGGTTCATTCCAAGAGCTCTCCTCGAGTTTAAAAAAAAAATCAAACTCGTGATAAGCATGGAGAATGAACGTAGCGGGTACGTCTGAGCTCGGGGACGTCTCTTAGCGGCTCGTAGCGCTAACGGCAGGTACTCGGGAAGACTCGCTAACGGCAGGTAAGCACGGGAAGACTCGTGAGGATTTTTCAACACGTTGAAAAATGTCCACGAGAGCCCCGAGTACCGACGAGCGGCCTTGGCAGCTGCGGCTCGCCAGCAGTCCGTCTGTTTTTTCTTTTTTTGTTGTTTTCTTGTCTTGTTTTAGCGTGTTAATTTGAGTTATTATGTTGTGTATGCGTGTGGGAGGGGTGGGAGAAACGTTTTAGTCTCTTCCTTCGGGGGGACGCGACTTTTCTTGTCGTATCCCCCGTCTCCGTCTCTGTCTGCGTTGCGGCCTAATGGTGGAGCTGGCAGCCTCCAACTGCGACTGACCTCGAGGCTCCGGAGGCAGAGCCAGCCAGGACTTACCAGCGCGGGGCTGGCTGACTTCGGGGATATCGCGGATTCGGGCGTTCCGGCGTTCCGGCGGCCCGACTCGGAGCTGTGGCGGCTTTCCGGTGGCGGTGGCGGCGGCAGCGACTTCGGAGGCCCGGCCGCGGGCCCAGTGGACGACATCGTCGGGAGCTCGCAGGTCACAGGTTGGTGACCTGTTTTCCCGGAGCTCCCGCGACAACAGCTGCGTCCGCTGGACTGGAGAGCGGTAGCTTCGACCGCCCCGGCCGCGGAGTTGAACCGGCCCGCTCGCGGAGCGCGGTTCACCCGCGGGACTTATTTACATCACCCGGTGCGGTCACAACATCGGAGGCCCGGGTCGCCTCAGCGCAGAGGAAGAGGAAGAAGGGAAGAGACAAAGACAAGATTTTTGCCTTCCACCACAGTGAGTGGTGCTTGGTGAACTCACTGTGGTGGATGTTAAATTTGTGTTTATTGTGTGTTTTGTTACTTTATGATATGTATGACTGCAAGGCAACGACATTTTGTTCAGACCGCAAGGTCTGCATGACAGTAAAGTTTCCATGATTACCGTAAATCTCCGAGTTCGAATCAGGGCAAACTCGGGAGAGCTCTTGGAATGAACTCGTACCGTGGGACAGGGTTTTAACAGTGCTTACAGCGCCAGAGACCCGGGTTCGATCCTGACCACGGGTGCTTGTCGGTGCAGTGCTCGCCGTGACCTGCGATGGTTTTCTTCGGGATCGTCGGTGGTCGGTGAACCCGTGAACCCGTAATCGTGTGTTGTCTGTCCGCTGACTGGCTAGCACGCAACAAAAGCTTTTCACTGTACCTCGGTACACGTGACAACAAGCTAAACCGCTCACTAGTTGTTGGTAGGATGGTTCAGTTGCCCGATAACAGCTGGGAAGAAACTGTTCCTGAATCTGGAGGTGTACGTTTTCACACCTCTATACCTTTTGCCCGATGGAAGAGGGGAGAAGAGGGAATGCCGGGGTCCTTGATTTCGATCAGTTTTTTATCACTTTCCTGTTATCTCTCCCTACCTCTTTACTCACTTATGTATCCAAGATGGCACATGGGTTCATAAGTACAGAAATGACAGGAGCAGAATTTTTTAGGCCATTCGACCCATCGTGGCTGATCTAACTCTCCCCGTCAACCCCATTCTCCTGCCTCCGACACCCAGTACTAATCAAGAAGCTATCTATCTCTGCCTCGGAAATGTCCACTGACCTGGCCTCCACACAGCCGTCTGTGGCAAGGAATTCCACAGATTCACCACCCTCTGACGAAAGAGATTCCTCCCCATCTCCTTCCTAAAGGAACATCCTTTAATTCTGAGGCTGTGACCTCTGGTCCACGAATACACTAGTGGCCTTGCAATGACAAATCTCGAAGCAGAGAAAAAGCAATGTCAAGATGCAACGTTACGTCAGCCAGCTCGATGCAGACTAATTCATGCATTGCCTCCGCTGTTAGAACTTTATGACTGGGATGTATCCCAGATGGCACTTGCTTTCCTGCCGTTCGGGTCAAAAGTTAAACAGAGTACAATTAGTTATGGAAACTAATTGCATCTGCCCTCCTAGCATCCCCAGGCGAGACACAGGATTTTCCTTTGTGTCATGACCAATACTTATTCCTCAGTCAGACTCACTGAAAGAAAGAATATCTGGTTAAGGTCACGTTTGCTTTGGGAGAACGTGTGACGGCCAATTTTAATTTCACACGTCGCACCTTGAAAACGGTTCGGAAGGAACTGCAGAGGCTGGTTTAAACCGAAGGGAGACACACAAGGCTGGAGTTACTCAGCGGGACAGGCGACATCTTCTGGATACAAGGGAGGGGTGACGTTTCGGGTCGAGACCCAGGCTTATGATGCAGCTCTGTATCACGTTGATAACACAGTGATAATGCGCAGAGTTCTTCCATAATCATGTTTAGTCTAGTTTAGAGATACAGCGCAGAAACAGGCCCTTCGGGCCGCTGAGCCCGTTTTCACACCACCTTCCCCCCTTCCATATCTCTGTGTCTCCCTCTCCCCTGCCTGAAGAAGGGTCCCCACCCGAAACGTCACCCATTCCATCTCTCCAGAGATGCTGCCCTGTCCCGCTGAGTTAGACAATAGACAGTAGGCCATTCGGCCCTTTGAGCCAGCATCGCCATTCAATGTGATCATGGCTGATCATCCCCAATCCATTTTTTGTGTCTCTCCAGCTACTCCAGCTGTTTTAGGTCTCTCTTCGGTTTAAAGCAGCATCTGCAGTTCATTTCTACACAATCTTTGATTTCAATTTGTTTAAAGGATTAAAACTGTGGCAATATTTCCCAGATCATAGTGTGCTTCCCAATGTAACAAGGACACCTTCTGCGGAAGTTCACAGCAATAGATCTTGATTTTATATTGTCTGCCCGTCAGTGTTAACTTTGTTCCTCAACGTTTTCCGGACTTCTTGAATGCTTTCCAACGATTGGGGGCAGGAGTGGAATGTCCATGAATGCTGCTGACTTTAGTGCTCCTAGACTTGGCACCCAGCAGTTCTCTTAGCGGTGCACTGCTGTGTTGCCCTTATATTGAAGCCAACCATAACTTGAGTGAACTCGAACAGCACCGAGCTCTGGGAAGGTTCAAGGATCGGGACAGATCTAATCGAGGCGTAGATGTAAAAAAATTCATCAGAGGAATAGATTGGGTAGATGCACAGAGTCTCTTGCCCAGAGCAGGTGAACCGAGGTGAGCAGCTCACACTCGGCTTAAGGCGAAGGGGGAAAAGATCTAATAGGAATCTGAGGGGTAACTTTCTCACGCAAAGGCGGTGGGTGTATGGAACGAGCTAGAGGAGGGAGGTCATGGGGAGAGGGTGCAAACCCCACACAGGCAGCGCCCGAGGTCAGGATTGAACCCGGGCCTCTGGCGCAGTGAGGCAGCAGCTCTAGCACTGATTTGCCTTACCATATTGGATTTCATCGCTCCAGCGTCACACTGCGGGTGGGGGAGGGTGATGAAAATGATGGTCTGTTATTTGGGCAGCTCTGTACTTACACATAGTCCCACAGCACAATTGAAACATTCCCATTAAAATGAAGGATATTGGTGGGGAGGTGGGCAAAACCTATTCAGGGCAAAGTCTTTAGTCACAACTTATCTCTTCTGGGAACTTTGCAGTTGTGAACTGCTGTGGAGGCAAAGGAAGTTCAAGGCTCCTGTGACTGCTGCAGACTGACTCACACACGAGTTTGGCTCGGGTGAATCTCCCTGGGGAACATTACTTATCCAAAGTGGCCATTTAAGTGGCACCTTCTCAACTTACCTCATCTGCAGCGTGTTCACAGGAACGTCGGAATGCAGAACAATTAATGATGAAATCGGAAGCAAGCGTTACTTCCAGTTGCACCAGAACAAGCTTGATGCTTGTCGGGAGATCTTTTGCAGGTGGTGTCGCAAACTGGTGGGGCATCACGGGGAGCTGCCCAAACGATAAACTGCCACTTTAGACATTCCTTCCCAAGCACCATTTAGAAATTAACATTTGAGTTAAAAAAACAACTTTGCCTCACATTGCAAACTTGTTCTATTTTCAGGCAGTAACTTGCCCCAGCAAAGTTGTTTGATTGTGTAGGAAGGAACTGCAGATGCATGTTTAAATTGAAGGTGCACACAAACTGCTGGAGTGACTCAGCGGGGCAGGCAGCATCTCTGCAGAGAAGGAATGGGTGACGTTTTGGGTCGAGACCCTTCCTCAGATTGATTGATTGATTGCAAGATACAGGCCCTTCAGCCCATCGAGTCCACACCATCCATCGATCACCCGTTCATCCTGGTTCCATGCTATCCCACTCACTACTATCCACTCAGTTTGCAGAATCCAATTAATCTGCAAGCCCGCACGTCTTTGGGACGTGGGAGGAAACCCACGCGGCCGCAGGGAGAACGTGCGAGCTCCACACAGGCAGCACCTGTTGTTGTGTTGACATCAATCCACTGGGCTCTCCCTTCAAGCCTTCCCTCCATTCCTGATGTTTTCGCACAACACTCTTCCACTCACAGTCTACATTGAGGCCAGTGTGACCATATCTGCATCTGCAGTTGCTTCCCACACATTCATGTTCCCAAGCATTGACACACAGAACACAATTCTTCATCGTCATAGAGCAGGACTTGAGAGGAATAGATCGGGTGGATGCAGTGTCTCCTGCCCAGAGTAGGGGAATCGAGGACCAGAGGACAGAGGTTTAAGTTGAGAGGGGAAAGATTTAACAGGTACCGGATTGGTAACTTTTTCACACAGATGGCGGTGGGTGTGTGGAACGAGCTGCCGGAGGAGGCAGGGACTATCGCAACGTTTAAGAAACACTTAGACAGGTACATGGATCGGACAGGTTTGGAGGGATACGGGTTAAATGCAGGCAGATGGGACTAATGTAGCTGGGACGTGTTGGCCGGTGTGGGCAGGCTGGGCTGATGGGACTTGTTTCCACGCTGTGTTCTTTATGACACTATGACTATAAGACAATAAAGATATATTAATTTTCGAAGCTGCCTGGCAATTAACCAGACACAATGTCAGCCAACAGCAGCGTATCAGTGTACTATCAGCTCAGAGTAAGTGTTCAGCAAGGAAATTACTCTATGTGAGTCAGAAGGGAAGCATGAATATCATCGTAGACATGGGTGAGTACCACATCTGGAATACTAGGCCATTTAGTTTTGTTTAATTTTGAGATACAGTGCAAAAAAAAAACAATACCCTGTCCGCACTAGGCACAATTTACAATTTTTACCAAAGTCAAATTAGCCTCCCATCCTGTTCATCTTTGGAGTGTGGGAGGAAACCGGAGCTCCCGGGGTAAACCCACACAGGTCACGGGGGGGGAACGTACAAACTCTGCACAGGCGAGCAGCCGTAGCCAGGATCGAACCCGGGTCTCTGGCGCCGTAAGGCAGCGTCTCTACCGCCGCGCCACCGTGCCGCTCCATCAAACCACCTAAAAAAATAATCAAGTGATGTGTAATTGGAATATTAATATTTCATTAATATCAATAAGAGCGGACTTTCTTTAAAAAAAAACACGATTCGCCAAATTTGTTGGGAGTTTAAAGAATTAATTTGGGCTTCAATCAGAAAAACAGCAATATGTACTACATAGTATTTATCATTTCCTCTCAAAACAATTTTGATTTAGTCAAATGCAAAATAAAATGCGTGCTTCACAGGCACTCTGTACTTTGGATTGTACAGTAAAATAATTGATTGGATGATCGAGCATTGAAAAAGGCCCATCAGGTCCGTGCCGACCATCGTTCACTTGTTCACACTAGTTCGATGTAATCCTACTTTCTCATCCACTCCCTACACACGAGGTATGTAGAAACAAAGAATTGCATTTGCTGGTTCCTGCACCTCTCTGCTTGAGGTCATTTGCTGCCATCCTTGATTGGTTCCAGTCTTTTCTCGCCTTCAGCTGTTCATGTCATGTGATAGGAGCGGAATTAGGCCATTCGGCCCTTCGAGTCAATTCCACCATTCAATCATGGCTGATCCATCTCTCCACCCCGAGCCCCATTCTCCTGCATTCTCCCCGTAACCCCTGACACCCATACTAATCAGAAATCTATCTATCTCTGCCTTAAAAATATCCACTGACTTGGCCTCCACATCCTTCTATGGCAAAGAGTTCCACAGATTCACCACCCTCTGACTAAATAAATTTCTCCGCATCTCCTTCCTGAAAGGACGTCCTTTAATTGTGAGGCTGTGACCTCTAGTCCTCGAGTCTCCCACTGGTGGAAACATCTTCTCCACATCCACTCTATCCAAGCCCTGCCCCCGCCCACATCCCCTACTTTCAGTCTGAAGAAAGGTCCCTACCCGAAATATCACCTGTCCTATGTCATCCAGAGATGCTGCCTGACCCGCTGAGTTACTCCAGCACGCTATGTCTCTCTTTCCTACACACCAGGGGCAATTTACAGAGAACCCTCACATATTTAGGATGAGGGAGGAATCCGAGGCACCTTAGGAAACCCACGTGTTCGCAGGTACAACGTGCAAACTCCACACGGACAGCATCCGAGGTCAGGATGGAACCCGGGTTTCTGGCGTTGCGAGGCAGCATGCCACCCACTATTTAGGGCGACACGGTGGTGCAGCGGTAGAGTTGCTGCCAGAGACCCGGGTTCGATCCCAATTGCGGGTGCTGTCAGTAGGCAGTTTGGACGTTCTCGCCGTGACCCGCGAGTTGGTTTTCTCCGATATCTCCGGTTGCCTCCCGCACTCCAAAGAAGTACAGGTTTGTAGGTATAATTGTAAATTGTCCCTTGTGTGTGTAGGATAGTGTTAGTGTGCGGGGATCGCTGGTCGTTGCAGGCTCGGTGGGCCGAAGGGCCTGTTTCCCTGCTGCATCTTTCAACTGAACTAAACCAAACTGAACGTAATTCCTCTGTAATTGTCCCTGGTGCGTGTTTTGGGACGTGCTCGTGTTTGGGATTGACTGGTCAGCACGGGACCCGGTGGGGCCGAAGAGCACGTTTCCCTGCTGTATCTCTGACCTAAACTTCTGCTGATTGAAGGGTTAAACTATTTATAGAAAGGGGCCTCAGAGAAGGACGATTATCCAAGGTTCAGAGACTCACTGGAGAGTGAGGAGCACATTTGAACACCCGCGCAGCTTTGGCGGTCGCACTCGTGTCTGCTCCGGGCCAGCTGGTGTCCCTGCCAGTGAGGTACCTCATGGAAAAATGGTCACTTTCCCTGGCGGCCTCAGCAGCTTTGTCTTTCTCCCTGCCAGTTGGTCCATATCTCTCCGCAGTTCACGTCAGGTTTTATTACTTCACTGTTTATTTTCACTGGCAAAATGCGAGGTACTTCACTTGGGATTTATAATTGCCGGGATTCAAATTAATGGCCTTTAAGGAGTAGTTTGGTTTAGTTGAGTTTAGTTTAGAGATAAAACGTGGAAACAGGTCTTTTGGCACTCCGAGACCATGCTGACCGACAATGATCCCGTACACCAGTTCTATACTACGCACTACAGAAGTCAATTAACCTTCAAACCCGAAAGATAGACGCAAAATGTTGGAGTAACTCAGCGGGACAGGCGGCATCTCTGGGGAGAAGGCATGGGTGACGTTTCGGGTCAAGACCCTTCTTCAGATGCTTCTTTCCAAAGATGCTGCCTGAGCCGCTGAGTTACTCCAGAGCTTTGTGTCTTTCCGAGGTAAACCAACATCTGCAGTTCCTTGTTTCTACCCCGTCCGAATGCTTTGCCATGCATCATTGAAGGGATGTAACGAAGGGTGTACCAAATGGTCGGCTTTAAGAAGTGTCTTAAAGGAGAAGAGAACTGGCGTAATAGGTTTAGAATGCGAATCAGGAAGAGCTCAGAGCATGGTTGCCGATGGCAGGTCAAAAGGGAAGTGGGGAACGTGGGGAATTGCTGAGATTTAGACTTTAGACTTTAGAGAGGCAGCGCGGAAACAGGCCCTTCAGCCCATCGTGCCCAAGCCAACTATCCCACACACGAACACTATCCTACACATATCCTTATATTAAGAATAAGGCGTAGGCCATTTAGGGCTGAGATGAGGAAAAACCTTTTCACTGAGACAGTTGTGAATCTGTGGAATTCTCTGCCACAGAAGGCGGTGGAGGCCAATTCACTGGATGTTTTCAAGAGGGAGTTAGATTTAGCTCTTAGGGTTAACGGAATCAAGGGATGTGGGGAGAAAGTAGGAACGGGGCACTGATTTTGGATGATCAGCCATGATCATATTGAATGGTGGTGCAGGCTCGAAGGGCCGAATGGCCGCCTCCTGCACCTATAGTCTATGTTTCCATGTCTCTGTACACCAGGGACATTTTTTTTAAACTACTTACAAAGTCAATTAGCCTGCAACCTGTATGTCTCGAGAATGTGAGAGGAAACTGGAGCACCCGGAGAAAGCCCGCGTCCTAGGGAGTACGTGGAAACTCTGTACAGACAAGCACCCGCAGTCAGGATCGAACCCGGGTCTCTGGCGCTGTGAGCGGGCAGCAACTCTACCGCCGTGCCACCCACCGATCTTGTGCCAGGGCCGGAAGGGCTGGATGCTAAGACCGCGGAGAGATTTTTTAAACCAAGACGAAAATCTCAAAATGTTGAGTTTAGTTTGAGTTGCCCGGTTAATGTGCGGAGGTGTGATGGACAGGTAGCGTGCAAGTTGCGATGCAGGGAGCAGAACTGCGGATGTTTCAATCAAGAAATATGAAAATAAAAAACAGATAGCCGTTTGTTAAATTCAACCAAACTTAATTCAACGTAGTTACGTGTAGAGGTACAGTTTGGAAACAGGCCCTTCGGACCGCGCAGACTAGCGATCACCCCGTACACTAATGCTATCCCACACACACACGCACACACACACACACACACACACACACACACACACACACACACACACACACACACACACACACACACACACACACACATACACACACAGGGGACAATTTACCATTACACCAAGCTCAGAGGAAACCAAAGTTCCCGGAGAAAACCCACACCAGTCACAGGGAGAACGTACAAACGCCCTTCAGACAGCGCCCTTTAGTCAGGATCGAGCCCAGGTCACTGCCGCTGAAAGGCAGCAACCACCGCTGCCCCACCGTGATTACGAAAGTTTGCTAATATATAAATAACATCCTGTGCATTGCCGGAGAAAGCCCCTTCCAGCAAAACCCAGCTACAAGGCTTATATATCAGCTTGTACATCACATTCCTCTGCAGATAAAGATACTAACATTGAGAACAGAATTGCAGGTGTGGTGCGATTAAAACCCGACATCGTTCCAGTGAGATCTGTTTGCTGTTATGCTCTAATCCCTTTGCAATGAAAGCTAACGTGCTTATTTGCATTCCAATTTGCTTTCTATTAGGAGCATATCAACATGGGAATTTGAACTAGGAATGAACTGATACAGAGAGGTGATGTACAGTGTAAGGGAGATGCAAGGGAGTGATCTTGTAGATGTAGAGGACAGAGGATCAGATGGTCAGACGAGACAACAATCTGGTTCACGTTTGTTCGACTAATCATGTTGTCAAGGCATTGAGATATGTGTTAGGGTTGTAGCCAAAGAGTTATAGACAACAGGCTAGATCGCACCTAATCTAACCTGCCGTTCCATGTTTCTCCCTCCCTCCCATATGAACCCATGGTCCATATGATCAGTGATTCCAGATTCCAGCATTTTAAAGTCTCTTGTGTCTCTTAATTCCTGAGATTGAGATTATTCCCCATTCAGGGAGGTAAAATATATATTTTTGGTTTAGAGCTACACATTAGAGATACAGCGATGACCATCGATCGCCCCGTACGCCAGTGCACACCCCTACACACACCAGGGACAATTTACAATTTTTCCCGAAGCCAATTAACCAACAAACCTGTGCGTCTTGGGTGCACAAAAGTGCTGGAGAAACTCAGCGGGTGCGGCAGCATCTATAGAGCGAAGTAAATAGGCAACGTTTTGGGCCGATACTCTTCTTCAGGCTGATGTACGGTGGGGGGGAGGGGGGGGGGGGGCGGGAAGAAGAAAGGAAGTGGAGGAGCCAGAGGGCTGAGGGAGAGCTGAGAAGGGGAGGAGACAATGAGGGCTACTGGAAATTGGAGAAGTCAATGTTCATACCGCTGGGGTATAAACTGCCCAAGCAAAATATGAGGTGCTGCTCCTCCAATTTCCAGTGGTCCTCACTCTGGCCATGGAGGAGGCCCAGGCCAGAAAGGTCGGTTTCGGAATGGGAGAGGGATTTGTTTTTAGAATTAAGCCAATTAACCCACAAACCTGCACGTCTTTGGAGCGCGGGAGGAAACCAAAGATCTTGGAGAAGAACCCACGCAGGTCTCGGGGAGATCGAACACACTCTGTTCAAACAGCACCCGTGGTCAGCAAGTCAGTAGCTCTACCGCTGCAACAACATGCCGCCCCGAAAGGAAAGGCGTTGTCAAGCTGGAAAGGGCGCAGAGAAGATTTACAGTGTAAGGGAGATGCAAGGGGGTGGAGAAGAGGAGGCCCAGGACAGCAAGGTCAGATTCGGAATGGGAGGAGGAGTTGAATTGCTGAGCCACCGGGAGTGCGGGAGGAAACCGGAGCACCTGGGGAAAACCCACGTGATCACGAGGAAAATGTACAAACTCCGTGCAGCCAAGCGCCCGTGCTCCGGATCGAAACCGGGTCTCTGGCGCTGTGGGGAAGCGACTTGACCACTGCGCCACCCTGCCGCCCTTATGATCCGTACGTTTCGAAGAATGGGCGGCGACCTGACTGAGAGGCATCAAATCTGGAGGAGGTGATGTTCTGACGCATAATAACTACCGCTAAGTGGAACGGAAAAAAAATAACAATATATATTCCTCGCATCCTACATTGCAACCTCTGTTGTAGATCAAATGTTAATGAATGAACGTCCCTTCCAATTGTCCTAAATAGCTTGCCATGTGCGTGGGATGGTGTTAGTGCGCGGGGATCGCTGGTCAGTGCAGACTAGGTGGGCCGACAGGCCTGTTTCCCGCACAGTTTCTCTAAATCCAAAAACTAAAAACCTAAAAACATCTCTGCTTGTTTGTCTGATGAGCAGCACCTTGTTCAAGAAACTGAGACCTGTGGATTCTTACTATCCTGTCAGAACCTTCTGTTGGTGTAAACAGTGCTCCATCTTGACACTCCTCCTGTTAGAACCAATCGATTCATTGGTCCACTTCACATTTCCAGGGACTTTAGTTAGCCTCATAATTTATCTTTTATTTTAATTGATCATTCTTTGTTAGACTTCTTTGATTTGCAGAGGTTTAAAAAACTATAAAATCACTGACGCCATTGGTAGAAAACAGGGCTCCATCACCAGCAAAGGACCACTTTCACCCCGGTCTTTCCCCCTGCTCCTCTCTCCGAATGAGCAGAAGATACAATAGCATGAAGGCATCTACGACGGGGTTCAGAAGCGGCTTCTTCCCCTGGTGCTCGCAGTCTACTGTGCCGTCCTCCCTTAAGCTGGGTGTGATGCTCAGCTGCATCCCCGTATTGTGCACTTATCAGATGACAAAACGCTCCTCCCTTAAGCTGGGAGTGGCCACGATCTTCCAACCTACTTCGTTGTCGACCTTGCACTTTTTAATTTATTTTATCTGCACTTTCTCTGCAACTGTAAAGCTGTAATTCTGCAATCCTGTATTGTGCACTTAGCAGACTACTCAACAGTCCTCCCATGAGCTGGTTGTAGTCTTCATTGCAGACTTTGTACTTTTTTTATTTTATCTGCACTTTCTTTTTTTTTACTGTAATGCAGTAGCAGCATATTCTGACTTCAGAGAAAGAGTTAGGTCCGTTACACCTGGCCCAGGTGAGTGCAGGTGTATGGGGGACCAATGATCCTACAGACCTACACTCACAGCAGCAGAGATCCAGGTACAGGGGGGAAAATTAGGGGGGTAGGAAGCTCACCTGTGCATGCTTATCACAATTGCAGGTGTGACACCACATTACCTTTGAGGTCCACTCCTGCCCCGACCCCAGGCAAACGAGCAACAGCCAAGTCCAATTAAGGTTCTTTGGGCCAATGAACCCGATCCTACAGACCTATGCCCCTTATAATAGGGGCTGCCTCACAGCAGCAGAGATCCAGGCTTGATCCTGTCTGCACAGAGTTTGTATGTTACCCCTGAGACTGTGTGGGTTTTCCGCTGCAGATTCAGTGGGCCGAAGGGCCTGTTTCAGCGCTGTATCTCTAAACTAAATACAGGGAAAACTTTGAAATGT
The DNA here is from genome assembly GCA_035221665.1 of Okamejei kenojei. Taxonomy (NCBI): domain Eukaryota; kingdom Metazoa; phylum Chordata; class Chondrichthyes; order Rajiformes; family Rajidae; genus Okamejei; species Okamejei kenojei. The sequence goes on along the minus strand of CM069153.1, from coordinate 45,258,157 downwards.
AGTAAGAGTAACAATAATAAGCTGGAAAAGCCAGTGTTCTGTCAAAAGGTCACTGACCTGAAATTTTAACTCCCCCCACTTTCTCCCCCCCCTCTCCCCCCCTCCTCTCCCCCCTCCTCTCTCCCCCCCCTCCTCTCTCCCCCCCCTCCTCTCTCCCCTCTCCTCTCTCCCCCCCCCTCTCTCCCCCCCCCCCCCCCCCCCTTTTCCGTGCCCTCTAAAGGACTTACACTGTGAAGCCATCTTTAACCTTCCTCTTCATCGCGGGTGTGAATTTCGGACGGCGCTCCCCGCTTTCCCTGGCCCCCGCCTTTGCTTGAAGGTCGAAGGCACTCTTCTTAACTCGTTGATTAGGTCGCCGCAGTGGGACAGCCCATTAAGTAACAAATCTTCTCTGTGTATTGTCACCTTGTCGTGGTGGAGAAGCTTGTGCGATGAGATCCTGAGAGCGATGCCGTCTGGAGCGATGCTCCCGGTAGGGCCACCCATGGCGGTGAGGGGGGGGTCTCTGACAAAGAGCAATCCAACCAAGACTGCAACGATGGAACAGGCGGAGGATGTACGGCTGACCTTACTGGAGCGTCACGACGGCTGGGAAGGCAGATGAAGGCTGCAGGAGATAAAGGTTCCCGGTCGTCTTGGACTCCAAGCCTCTGGGACCTGACCCAGATCTGTCAAGGACCGTGTGGTGGCTGTCACATGCACCAGTCTCCCCACGATAAACAAAGTCACGCACAGGCGTCCTCCATGAGAGGACAGTCATACTCGTTCCGAGCGACCGATGATGATGACGAGTAACAAATGATGGGGTTTCCAGGCCTGGGGTGAGTAACCATGATATCAGGGCTCTGTTGTAATATCCCTTCACAGCTCCCAAAGCCTCCTTGGACGGCTGGCTTAAGTGTTTTGAAAAGTTTTATTGTGGTTACTTGCTTTCATAATGTAGCATTAGTGGCTAATGGTGCTTATTATGCATTCAGATATGTGACATTTAAATGGTATGCAACCTGTGGTCAAAAATGAAATAAGATAATGTAAATATGAAAACTTAGCCTGAAAAATCTATTGGTTAAAGCCCTGTCTAGACTGGGTATTGAGAAATGAGGAAGGGTTAGTTAGCAGCCTTGTTGTGCGTGGCCCCTTGGGCAAGAGTGACCATAATATGGTTGAGTTCTTCATTAGGATAGAGAGTGACATTGTTAATTCAGAAACACGGGTCCTGAACTTAAAGAAAGGTAACTTTGAGGGTATGAGACGTGAATTGGCCAAGATAGACTGGCAATTGATTCTTAAAGGGTTGACGGTGGATATGCAATGGAAGGCATTTAAAGACTGCATGGATGAACTACAACAATTGTTCATCCCAGTTTGGCAAAAGAATAAATCAGGGAAGGTAGTGCATCCGTGGATAACAAGGGAAATCAGGGATAGTATCAAAACAAAAGTTGAAGCATACAAATTAGCCAGAGAAAGCAGCCTACCAGAGGACTGGGAGAAATTCAGCATTGGAGTACAAAGGGCTTAATTAGGAAAGGGAAAATAGATTATGAAAGAAAACTGGCAGGGAACATAAAAACTGACTGCAAAAGTTTTTATAGATATGTGAAGAGAAAAAGATTAGTTAAAACAAATGGAGGTCCCTTGCAGTCAGAAGCAGATGAATTGTGTGTTTTGTTATTTTATTAAATGTATGACTGCAAGGCAACGAAATTTCGTTCAGACCAAAAGGTCTGAATGACAATAAAGGATACTTTACTTTACTATTGATCATGGGGAACAAGGACATGGCAGACCAATTGAATAACTACTTTGGTTCTGTCTTCACTAAGGAAGACATAAATAATCTGCTGGAAATAGCAGGGGATCGCGTGTCAAATGAGATGGAGGAACTGAGTGAAATCCAGGTTAGCCGGGAAGTGGTGTTGGGTAAATTGAATGGATTAAAGGCCGATAAATCCCCAGGGCGAGATAGGCTGCATCCCAGAGTACTTAAGGAAGTACCCCAGATATAGTGAATGCCTTAGTGATAATTTTTCAAAACCCTTTAGATTCTGGAGTAAATGGGGAATTACAGACCAGTTAGTCTAACATCGGTAGTGGGGAAACTGCTAGAGTCAGTTATTAAAGATCGGATAGCAGCACATTTGGAAAGTGCTGAAATCATTGGACAAAGTCAGCATGGATTTACGAAAGGTAAATCACGTCTGACGAATCTTGTAGAATTTTTCGAGGATGTAACTAGTAGAGTGGATAAGGGAGAGCCAGTGGATGTGTTATATCTGGACTTTCAGAAGGCTTTCGACAAGGTCCCACATAAGAGATTGGTATACAAAGTTAAAGCTCACAGTATTGGGGGTTCAGTATTGATGTGGATAGAGAACTGGCTGGCAAACAGGAAGCAAAGAGTAGGAGTAAACGGGTCCTTTCAGAATGGCAGGCAGTGACTAGTGGGGTACCGCAAGGCTCAGTGCTGGGACCCCAGCTATTTACAATATATATTAATGATTTGGACGAGGGAATTGAATGCAACATCTCCAAGTTTACAGATGACATGAAGCTAGGGGGCAGTGTTAGCTGTGAAGAGGATGCTAGGAGGCTGCAAGGTGACTTGGATAGGCTGGGTGAGTGGGCAAATGCATGGCAGATGCAGTATAATGTGGATAAATGTGAGGTTATCCACTATTGTGGCAAAAACAGGAAGGTAGACTATTATCTGAATGGTGGCTGATTAGGAAAAGGATTAGGATGCAACGAGACCTGGGTGTCATGGTACACCAGTCATTGAAAGTAGGCATGCAGGTGCAGCAGGCTGTGAAGAAAGTGAATGGTATGTTAGCAGGGAGGAGCAGGGAGGTTCTACTGCAGTTGTACAGGGTCTTGGTGAGACCACACCTGGAGTATTGCGTACAGTTCTGGTCTTCAAATCTGAGGAAAGACATTTTTGCCATAGAGGGAGTACAGAGAAGGTTCACCAGACTGATTCCTGGGATGTCAGGACTTTCATTTGAAGAAAGACTGGATAGACTTGGCTTGTACTCGCTAGAATTTAGAAGATTGAGGGGGGACCTTATAGAAACTTACAAAATTCTTAAGGGGTTGGACAGGCTAGATGCAGGAAGATTGTTCCCAGTGTTGGGGAAGTCCAGGACAATGGGTCACAGTTTAAGGATAAGGGGGAAATCTTTTAGGACCGAGATGAGAAAAACATTTTTCACACAGAGAGTGGTGAATCTGTGGAATTCTCTGCCACAGAAGGTAGTTGAGGCCAGTTCATTGGCTATATTTAAGAGAGAGTTAGATGTGGCCCTTGTGGCTAAAGGGATCAGGGGGTATGGAGAGAAGGCAGGTACAGGATACTGAGTTGGATGATCAGCCATGATCATATTGAATGGCGGTGCAGGCTCGAAGGGCTGAATGGCCTACTCCTGCACCTATTTTCTATGTTTCTTTGTTTCTATGTCCCACGGTACGAGTTCATTCCAAGAGCTCTCCCGAGTTTGCCCTGATTCGAACTCGGAGATTTGCCGTAATGGCCACTCGTCGGTACTCGGAGATCTCGTGGACATTTTTCAACATGTTGAAAAATCTTCATGAGTCTTCCCGTGCTTACCTGCCTTTAGCGAGTCTTCCCGAGTACCTGCTGTTAGCGTTATGAGCCGCCAAGAGACGTCCCCGATCTCCGACGTACCCGCTACGTTCATTCTCCGTGCTTACCCCGAGTTTGATTTTTTTTTAAACTCGGGAGAGCTCTTGGAATGAACTCGTACTGTGGGACATTGCTATTAGTTCAGTTCGAGGATACAGTGCTGAAACAGGCCCTTTGGCCCATGGAGTCTACGCCGACCAGCGATCCCCGCACCTTAACACTATCCTACACATGCCGGGGACAATTTACAAGCCAATTAACCTACAAACCTGCACGTCATTGGAGTGTGGGAGGAAACCAGAGCCCCCGGGGAAAACCCACGTGGTCGCGGGGAATACGTATGCACAAAGGAATTTGTTGCCGGTAAATTTGAACTGATCAGTCCATAATAATAAGAATAGTTATTTTAAAAAAATGTTAGTCTCTACTTGAAGGGGAAAAGCACAGTGGCAAAGCTAGCTGCAAATAGCTGCCTCACTGCGCCAGCATCTAGGCTTTGATCCTGATCTGTGTGGTTATCTGTGTTGAGTTTGCATGTTTACCCTGTGACTGTGTGGGTTTCCTCCGTGGGCTCTGGTTTCCTTCCACATCCCAAAGGCATTAAGGTTTGCAGGTTAATTGTTACTGTGTAAAATTGCCCCTAGTTTAGTTTAGTTTATTCTTACAGGATGATATATTTCATCCCCGGGTCTCCGTTTCTTAAACAACTTGCTGCTCATCAGAAAAACAAGCATAGGTGTTCTTAGTGTTTAGATTTAGAGATACTGCGTGGAAACAGGCCCTTCAGCCCACCAAATCCGCAGCGACCTGCGATCCATTAACACTATCCTACACTCACAAGGGACAATTATTTACGCATACACCAAGCCAATTAACCCACAAAACCTGTACGTCTTTGGAGTGTGGGAGGAAACCAAAGTCTTCGGAGAAAACCCACGTGGGCCACGGGGAAAACGTGCAAACTCCGTACAGACAGCGCCCGTAGTCGGGATCGAACCCGGGTCCCTGGCGCTGCAAGTGTGAAGGGGTGACCGATGGTCGGTGTGGACTCTGAGACAACGGGCCTGTTTCCAACGCTGTGTCTCCAGAATAAACTAAGAACATCACGCATTTCTCTTTTAAGAATACTGCGCCCATTTCCCTTTTAAGACCATGATTATTATTGTGAGCATGTGCTATGCGATTGCAAGGCAATAAAGATTAACACGTGACCCGCACTGCATTTATTAGCATTGTGTGTGTGTTCAGTCACAAACAGAGATTAAAATGATTGGAGCTTACATTACCCAAAGCAATCTCTGGTTTTGAGTTTAATGACCGTGCTGCTTTTTACCAGCATTTTTTATTCTGCCTTGGCAAGGCCAGCAGCTTAATCAAGGACGGGTCGCCCCTTGGCCGCTCCCTCTCCCATTGGACAAGAGGTATAGAAGCGTGAAAACGCACACCTCCAGATTCAGGGACAGTTTCTTCCCAGCTGTTATCAGGCAACTGAATCATCCCACCACGACCAGAGAGCAGCGCTGAACTACTATCTACCTCATTGGTGGCCCTCGACCTTTGCTGGCTTTACCTTGCGCTAAACGCTATTCCCTTATCATGTATCTATACGCTGTAAATGGCTCGATTGTAATCATGAATTGTCTTTCCACTGACTGGATAGCACGCAACAAAAGCTTTTCACTGTACACGTGACAATAAACTAAACTGAATGATACGAACGTGTGTGCATGTGCGTACAAAACCGATGTTAAACCTGTACTTCATTATTGCAATTTCTGATCAGTAGTACAAAACACTGGCCAGGACTTTCTCACTTTGTCTCGGCTTATGCACAGTTATAAATGCGTACACAATTCCGACAATTCTTCATGCATTTTTTGTTCAAATATTCATGTTAATATCCAGTACTGACAACGTCATACTCTGTTGAAACCAAGAGCTGCAAATGTTGGTTTATACCACGGATAGACTCGAAGTGCTGGAGTAACTCATTGGAGTGTGGGAGGAAACCAGAGCCCCTGGGTAAAACCCACATGGTCGTGGGGAATACGTATGCACAAAGGAATTTGTTGCCGGTAAATTTGAACTGATCAGTCCATAATAGGACAGCATTTCCGGAGAAAAAAGATGGGTGACATTTTCGGCTGGGACCTTTCTTCAGTTAACGTTTTGAGAGCATTGACAGGTGAGACAGTCATTACCTTTTGCCCAAGGGCGGCACGGTGGTGTAGAGGTAGAGGTGTTGCCTAGCAGCGTTTGCAGAACCAGAGACCCGGGTTCGATCCCGACTACGGCTGTACGGAGTTTGTACGTTCTCCCCGAGACCGCGTGGGTTTTCTCCGAGATCTTCGGTTTCCTCCCACTCTTCAAAGACGTACAGGTTTGTAGGTTCATTGACTTGGTAGAGATGTATATTGTTCCCTAGTGTGTGCAGGGTAGCGTTAATGTGGGGGGAATCGCTGGTCGGTGCCGACTCGATGGGCCGAAGGGCCTGATTCCGTGCTGTATCCGTAAACTAAACTAAAGATGTCAAGGACATGAGGCCATCACTTTAAGGTGTGAAGGGGTGAAGTTTTAAGGAGATGTGCATGGCAAGATTTTTATAGAGGGTGGTTGGTGCCTAGTGTGCGCTGTCAGAGATGGCGGTGGAAGCAGCGATGATAAAAGGCTTTCAGAAAGGCATATGAATATGGAGGGATATGGATAAAGCGCAGGCAGAGAAGATTAACCTGGCATGGACATTATGGGCTGAAGTTCCTGTTCCTGTCCCGAACTCTATGGTCGATTTCCTTCACTGTTGCTATCTGCACTCACCATTATAGAGGAGAGCACTACGGTGCAGTGGTAGAGCTGCTGTCTTTCACCAAAATACAGACCCGGGTTCGATCCCGACTATGGGTGCTGTCTGTACGGAGTTTGCACGTTCTCCCCATGATCTGCGTTGGTTTTCTCCGAGATCTTCGGTTTCCTCCCACACTCCAAAGACGTACAGGTTTGTAGGTTAATTGGCTTGGTTAATTGGCTTGTAAAAATGTGAAAATTGTCCAGTATAAAAATTGTCCAATGCTGAGTGATGCTCTACCTAGAGCTTTTCAGCGGACTACATCCAGATCCGGATCCAGATCGTGCAAGGGTTACACAAAAGGCTGGAGAAACTCAGCGGGTGCAGCAGCATCGAAGGAGCGAAGGAGATAGGCGACGTTTCGGGTCGAGACCCTTCTTCAGGCTTGCAACCAGATTGAGTATGCTAGTTGTAGTTAGAGCCTGTCCCCAGTGGTGGTGCTCTGGTGCCTTTGTTTGACATCCATCGGTTCCCATGCGTGGACCAGTGCAAAACAGCACCTCACCATCTCTGCACTGTAACCAGAAATAGCATTCATGAAAAATAAACTACAGGGCTTTATACATGGATACATAGATACATAGACAATAGGCCATTCGGCCCTTCGAGCCAGCACCGTCATTCAATGTGATCATGGCTGATCATCCACAATCGGTACCCCCGTTCCTGCCTTCGCCCCATATCCCTTGATTCCACTAGCCCTCAGAGCTCCATCTAACTCTCTTTTGAGTGCAAACAGCGAATCGGCCTCCACTGCCTTCTGAGGCAGAGAATTCCACAGATTCACAGCTCTCTGGGTGAAAAGGTTTTTCCTCATCTCAGTTCTAAATGGCCTGCCCCTTATTCTTAAACTGTGGCCCCTGGTTCTGAACTCCCCCAACAGGGAATCGGGCATGGGAGCAGAGTGGAGTGGGTTGATCAAAACATGATCTTGAATGATGGAGCAACTTTTTCGGCCCTTCATAAGATATAAAAGTGCAGTTAAAATGTAGTATCCTACTATAGTAATCGAACACGCCTGCTTATCATGCAATTTACACGTAACGTAAGCGCATAGGGCGGCCCGGTGACGCAGCGGTAGTGTTGCCGTCTTACAGCCTCAGAGACCTGGGTTCAATCCCGACTCAGGATCGAACGAACGTCTGCACGGAGTTCGTACGTTCTCCCTGTGACCGAGTGGGTTTTCTCCGGGCGCTCCGGTTTCCTCCCTCACCCCAAAGACGTACAGGTTTGTGGGCTAATCGGCTTGGTAAAATTGTAAATCATCCCTAGTGCGTGCAAGATAGTGTTAGCGTGCGGGGATCACTGGTCGGCACCGGCTCAGTGGGCCAGAGGGCCTGCTTCTGCACTGTATCTCTGAACTAACCTCGACTTAAGATGTAATGAGGTGTCACAGGAAGGTAATGGGTCAAACTCACATTTTGTTACGTGTTGATGGAAATGTGCTGTATATAGACATCAAAAGGGAATGAACTAATATGAAGCACAATCGACTTGTCATCAAGATTTAGAACCATGGAATAAACGCGTGGTTTAAAAAGTTGACTCAGTATGAAGCATAGTAGCAGCGAAGGGTTGTTGTTGGGACAGGAAGGATGTGTAGAGTGGAGTTCCCTTAAGTTGTCACAAGGCCTCTGATTTTCTTCCTATATATTAATAACTGTGGCCGGCGCAGCGATGGACTTGCTGCCTTCCAGCGCCACTGACCCGGGTTCGATCCTGAATACAGGCATTGTCTGTGCGGAGTTTGTACGTCCTCCCCGTGACCTGTGTGGGTTTTCTCCGGGCGCTCCGGTTTCCTCCCACACTCCAAAGACGCGCAGGTTTGTCGGATCATTGGATTCGATAAAATTGTAAATTGTCCTCAGCGTGTGTAGGATAGTGTTAAGGGCCTGTCCCACTTTCACTACCTACTTCACGACCTCTGCCGAGTTTGCCCTTGACTCATACTCACAGCATGGTCGTAGGAGTTCGTAGGAGTTCGTAGGTAGGTCGTAGGTAGGTCGTAGTAAGCTGTGATGCTAGTCGTAGGTACTCGTGGCATCAAGTAGGTCGGGGCGTTTTTCTAGCATGATGAAAAATGTCCATGAGTAAAAAAGGTCGTGAATTAGGTCGTGAAAGTGGGACAGGCCCTTTAGTGTGCGGGCCTCGCTGGTCAGCATGGACTCGGTGGGCAGAAGGGCCTGTTTCCAAGCTGCATCTCTGAACTAAACTAAACTAAACCGTTGTTTTAGTTGTTGCATGACATGCAATAATGAAATATTCAATAACGCAAAGATTTATGCGGAGAGAGAGATATCAACAGATTTGTAGGCTCTAGAATCTGTGGATAGATGTTGGATACAATATAATGGTAAGATATGTGGACTGGTAGAATACATTTTGCTAGGAAGAGGGAGAAGAGGCAATAAAATCTAAAAGCATCAGTAAAAAAGAGCTGCCTCCTCTCAGCGCCAGAGTCCCAGGTTCAACCCTGAGCTCAGGTGCTGTCTATGTGGAGTTTGCACGTTCTTGCTGTGACCACAAGGGTTGCTCCGGTTTACTCCTACGTCCCACGGACACGCAGGTTTGTAGGTTAATTGGCCTCTGTAAATTGCCCCAACTTTATAGGGAGTGGACGAGAAAGTGGGGTAACACGGGACTACCCTGAAGGGGCGATCAATGGTCAGCATGGCCTGGGTGGGCCCGAAGGGCCTGTTCTCGTGCTGTTTTTAGTTTAGTTTAGAGATAACGTGGAAACAGAACCTTCGGCCCATGGAGTCTGCACTGACCAGCGATCACGCAAGCACGAGCCCTATTCTACACTATGGGGACAATTTCACAGAAGCCAAGTAACCTGCAAAACTGTACATCTTTGGAACATGGGAGCAGTGGGAGAAAACCCACGCGGTCACGGGGAGAAAGTACAAACTCCGTAGTCAGGACAGCACCCGCAGTCAGGATCAAACCCGGGTCTCTGGCGCTGTGAGGCAGCAACGCTCTCGCTACGCCTCCGTGCCGCATTAGAGAACGCCCTCTCTCTAAACTAAGCTCTGGTAAGGAAAGTAGAGATTTAATTCTACGTAGGACTACCCTCTTTCACAACGTTACATCCTAGAAAGTTTACAAGCAGTACCCTGATGCCATTTTAGCAGGGATAAATATAGGAACTGGTCGCGGTTAATTTGAATCAGGTGTATCAGAATTAAGTCGGAGTGGGAGGAAAGAAGGGGGAGTCACTCAGTCCTTCTGGGAGTGGGATCAAGTCCATAGTTCACTCTATTTTTCAGCTTGCAGGATATTGATGTGGTTCCTTTGTTAATGAGGGAATTGCGAATGTTATGTACCGTATCAAAGGTCAAGGTATAGAGGAGACTGTTGTGGTGAAACTGTACCATGTTTAGACTAACTACCGACATGCTGGCTTTTTCCATCTCTGCTTTTATTTGAGGTTCCCAAATAAATGAAAAGCGAGATGCCATCTCTTGTCAAATTTGCTTTTAAACCGTAGGGTGGAAACAGGCCCTTCGGCCCGCTGAGTCCGTGCCGACCAGTGGTCACCCCGTACACCAGCACTATCCGACACACACTGCGGACAATTTACAACGTTCACCAACTAACACTGTCCCACACACCAGGGACCATTTACAATTTTCACCAAAGTTAATTAACCTACAAAACTGTACATCTTTGGAGTGTTGGAGGAAACCGGAGCACCCGGGGAGAACCCACGCGGTCCCAGGGAGAAAGTACAAACTCCGTACCGACAGCACCCGTGGTCAGGATCAAACCCGGATTTCTGGCGCCGTAAGGCTCCTGTGCAACCGTGCTGCCCAGTACTTGCAGATTTAGGTCTGGGATCGGCTCTGTTTTGGATATCGTTCTAACAATGCTCCCATTGTTACGCCATAATAACAATATGATGCCACCAAGTTAGTTTAAACTTCCAACTCATTTCAGATTAGTGTTTAGTTTAATTTGGTTCAGTTTATTGTCTAGGTACAGTGACAAGCTTTTTTGTTATCCAGTTAGCGAAAAGACTGGACATGATAACGATCAAGCGGCCCACAGTGTACAGATACAGGGCAACGGTTATAGAATTACATTTAGTACAGTCGTGTGAGCTAAGAGACCCCATCTCAACTCTTCACTGCACTATTAACACTTGGACAGGCACAGAGGTGGGATGGATTTGGAGGGATAAGGCCCAAATGCAGGCAAATGTGGAAACGAGGAACTGCAGATGCTGGATGGTACACAAAAGTGCTGGAGTAGCTCAGCAGGTCTGGAGAACATGGATAAGTGGGAGCCTTTCTACAGATGGGTCCAGCATAGATGGGGACATCTTGGTCAGAATGGCCGAGTTGGGCCGACGGGCCTGTTTCTGAGCTGTATAACTATGATCACACTATTTTTGGAGACTCTCGGACTATTCTTAATTGGACTTTTCTGAACTTCATCTTGCACTAAGTGTTATTCTGTACCCTTCATCCTGTATCTGTACACTGTAGGCGCCTTGAATGTAACCATGTACAGTCTTTCTGCCAACAAGAAAGCGTTTCACTGTACCTTGTTACTCGTGACAATTAACTAAAGTAAACCTATCCAACATTTTCTGTGAGAACAATGACAACGTAACAGTTTGTAATGCTGAAAATGCCTAATGCTGGTGCTGGTTTCATTAAAGTGCACACTCAGTGTCCTGAGTTGGAAGTTTAAACTGACCTGGAGGCATAATTCTACTGTTATGGTTTATCTAAAGGGACATTGCCAGAATGACGCCATATCTAAAGCAGACCTGATCCCAGAGCTAAATCAGCAAGCACTGGTTGGCAGGGTGGCGCAGCGGGCAGAGCTGCTGCCTCACAGGTACTGCCCAGCGGGTTCGATCCTGACTACGGGCGCTGTCGTTACGGAATTTGTACATTCTCCCCGTGACCACGCGGGTTTTCTCCGGATGCTCCGGTTTCCTCCCACATTCCTGCAGGTTTGCAGGTTAATTGACTTCGGTAAAAAAAAATTGCAAATTGTCCCTGGTGTGTAGGATAGTACGAGTGCACGGGGTGATCGCTGGTCGGCGCGGACTCGGAGGGCCGAAGGGCCCGTTTCCACGCTGCATCTCTGAAGTCTAACGGCCCCGTCCCACGGTACGAGTTAATTCCAAGAGCTCTACCGAGTTTGCCCTGATTCGAACTCGGAGATTTACGGTAATGGCCGCTCGTCGGTACTCGGGGCTCGCGTGGACATTTTTCAACATGTTGAAAAATCTTCACGAGTCTTCCCGTGCTTACCTGCCGTTAGCGAGTCTTCCCGAGTACCTGCCGTTAGCGGTACGAGCCGCTAAGAGACGTCCCCGGCTTCCGACGTACCCGCTACGTTCATCCTCCGTGCATAACACGAGTGTGATTTTTTTTAAACTCGGGAAAGCTCTTGGAATGAACTCGTACCGTGGGACAGGGCCATAAAGGGCAGATTTCCTCCAGTTTTGTGCTACCCAGCCAGTTGTCTAGCCCTGCCAATATATCCGCTCCTTCACCGTGAACTTTTACTTTCTGCAATAACATTTGCAGTGGCTCTTGACCAAATGTCTCCTGGATATCTAAGTATAGTGTTTCCACTAGCACCCCTTTTATCTTCAAAACAACTCCTGCGAATTGGTCAAATAACAATTAACTTTCAATAAGGCCATATGATCTCTCCGGATTACAGAAATTTTCTAAGTGCCTTGATTTAATAACAGCTTCTATCATTAGTGGGAGTCATATATTGGCTCTTAAAACAGTAATAGCATTAGAATAAATAATATATCAGGTGTTTAAGGAGCATGTAACAAGGGGAACTTAGTAACCGTGGGAGATGCTGACTTTCAGATAGATCTGGGAAATTCAAACTGGCAGTAACAATGTGAAGAATCGAGTCATGGAATGTACAAAGGTAGGTTTTTTTTAGATTAGTATGTTCTCCCATTTTCGCTATGATAAATGTTAAGGTAACAGGCTGGTCACAGAGTCATACAGTGTGGAAACAGGTCCTTCAGCCCAACCTGCCCACACCGGCCAACATGTCCCATCTACACTAGTCCCAGCTGCCTGCTTTTGGCCCATATCCCTCTAAACCTGTCCTGTCCATGTATCTGTCTCAATGTTTCTTGAACATTGCGATAGTCCCTGCCTCAACTACCTCCTCCGGCAGCTTTGTGTGAAAAGTTTATCCCTCAGCTTCCTAATAATTATAAATCTTTCCCCCCTCACCTTAAACCTATGTCCTCTGGTTCTTGATTCCCCTACTCTGGGCAAGAGACTCTGTGCGTCTACCCGATCTATTGCTCTCATGATTTTGTACACCTCTATAAGTTCACCCCTCATCCTCCTGCGCTCCAAGGAATATAGTCCCAACCTCCATATATCTCGGGCCCCCGAGTCTTGGCAACATCCTCGTAAATCTTCGCTGCGCCCTTTCCAGCTTGCCAACATCTTTCTTATAACCTGGTGCCCACAATTGAACACGATACTCTAAATGTGGCCTCACCAACGTCTTACACAGCTGCACATAGACAGAAAAACCTGGAGTAACCCAGCGGGACAGGTGGAATCTCTGGGGAAAAGGAATGGATGATGTTTTGGGTTGCAACATGACCTCACGACTTCTATACTCAATGCTCTGACTGTTGACCACCCTATCTACCTGAGTGGTCACTTTCAACGAACGATGTACCCGATAGCTTGCTTTGCCCTGCACTGTTGGACAAGGGAACTGCAATCAGGCAGGTTCTGGTTGGACTCTTATACATCGGCCAGACCAAGCGCAGACTGGGCCATCGTTACGCAGAACACCTTCACTCAGCCCGCCTGAACCTATCTAATCACCTGGTTACTGGACACTTTAATTCTCCTTCCCATTCTTACACAGACCTTTCTGTCCTAGGTCTCCTCTATTGTCAGAGTGAGGCTAGAGGCAAATTTGAGGAACAGCATCTTATATTTTGCTTGGGCAGCTTACAGCCCAGTGGTATGAATATTGATTTATTTCACTTCAGGTAGCCCCGGCATTCCCTCTCTCTCTATCCCTCTCCCACCCAAGTCACACTATCTTCTCGTTTTCACACCACAAACAGCTTACAATGGCTTGTTCCCTTTATCATCGATACTTTTTTGCATATCTTTCATTCATTGTTCTTTATCTCTCCACGTCACCGTCTATATCTGTCGTTTCCCTTATCCCTAACCACTGAAGAAGGGTCTCGACCCGAAACGTCACCCATTCCTTCTCTCCAGAGATGCTGCCTCCCCCCTGAGTCACTCCAGCATTTTCTGTCTATCTTCGGTTTAATCCAGCATCTGCAGTTCCTTCCGACACATGTTGAGTTAATATATTGCCTTCACCTAGCCTGGGCTCACAGCAAAATGCTCCAAATTCTAATTAAATCTCTGCAGATGTGGGAAAGGCAGCAGCCATTACGTGTGGTAAGAGGGAGACACGAGGATCTGCAGACGCTGATTTACAAAAAAAGGCACAAAGATGCTGCCTGTCCTGCCGAGTTACTCCAGCTTTCCGTGTCTGATCTACTTGTTTATCAGACAGTTCAATGAAGTTAAGCTCTGCTGATTTTCAGCCAGAAGCAAATTTGGATTAGCTTTACGTTTAAGTGTACTCAGCATGCTGGCTTGAAGTTGAAGGTATCTAATTGCTGTCACTTATATGTCTGAAATAAGAACCATCCCGATCGCTGCAAGCAATTCTTTAACTTATGGCCTAAGCTCATCTAAAAAAAAAAAAAGTCTTTAAAACTCAGGTTTCTATAATCTGTTAACAATGCCCATATTGTCACGGTGATTATAGAACTAGGACCTTTAAACCACTGAACTTTAATTCATTGCCTGCATTAAGAGAGAACAAATGTAGTATGAAACTTAGAATGAAACAGAAAACATTTGTCAGATTGAGATAGAGAAACGGAGTGAACAATTCAGTTTGTGTCGGAAGGAACTGCAGACGCTGGTTTACACCGAAGATAGACACAAACTGCTGGAGTAAGTCAGCGGGACAGGCAGCGTCTCTGGAGAGAAGGAATGGGTGATGTTGCGGGTCGAGACCCTTCTTCAGACTGAGTCAGGGGAGAGGGAAATGAGAGATATGGAAGGATAAGGTGTGAAAAGGAGAGATCAAAGGGGACGAAGCCAAGGACAATGTAGAATAGAGCATTATTAGCTGGGGGAAGGTACAATTTAATCAAGAGGACAGCAAAATGTCGGGACAACGAGGGTGGGGGTGGGATGGAGGGAGAGGGAAAGCAAGGGTTACGGAGTTGGCAAAGTCAATATTCATACCCTTGGGGTGTAAGCTGCCCAGGCAAATTATGCGGTGCTGTTCCTCCAATTAACGTTGGGCCGCTAAGCCCTGTCCCACGGTACGAGATCATTCCAAGAACTCTCCCAAGTTTATAAAATATCAAATTTGTGTTAAGCAGGGAGAATGTACGTAGCGGGTACATCGGAGCTCGGGGACGTCTCTTAGCGGCTCGTAACGCTAGCGGCAGGTAAGCACGGGAAGACTGGCGAAGACTTTTCAACATGTTGAAAAATATCCACGAGAGCCCCGAGTACCGACGAGCGGCCATTACCGTAAATCTCCGAGTTCGAATCAGGGCAAACTCGGGAGAGCTCTTGGAATGAACTCGTACCGTGGGGACAGGGGTTTCACTCTGACAACGGAGGAGGCCCAGAAATTCAGTTTGATAATCTTTCATCAGAATTATTGTCGGGTGTTGAATATCCACAAAAATGTTGCTTTTGTGAGTGAGCTTTTGATGAGGCAAGGAAGATTGCTTGAACACGATCACTGCGAGAACACTGTCACAAAAGATTACATCTCAAAGTCAAAGTCAAAGTCAAATTTATTCGTCACATGCACCCGAAGGTGCAGTGAAATGAATTTGCCAGCAGCGACACACTTAAAAAAAAGAACACACAATATACAATGGATTTTAACACCAACATCCACCACAGCATTGTCCTCGATCACGGAGGTCTTGGAGGACAGCAAGTGGGAGAGTCTGGACCAACCAATGACCCTAGAGGAGCTGACTGGCTCTATCCGTTCCTTTGACTCGAGTAAAACTCCCGGAAGCGATGGCTTACCGGCCGAGTTGTATTCGGCTCTGTGGGACTGGATGGGCCCGGACCTGCTAGAAATGTACAACGACATGCTTCTAGCTGGTAGCATGAGGAAGGGCAACATCACCCTAATCTACAAGCAGAAGGGGGAGATGAAGGACATAAAGAATTGGAGACCCATAACACTATTGAATGGAGACTACAAGATCCTGTCTAAGGCCATCGCCAACCGGGTCAAGTCTGCTCTGGGACGGGTGTGGACCAAACCTGTGCTGTAATTGGCAGGAAAATCTCAGACAGCCTAGCGCTGCTGAGAGATACCATCGCCTACGTGCAGGACAGACGGCGCACTTAAAAAAAGAACACACAATACACAATGGAATTTAACACCAGCATCCACCACAGCATTCTGACCACTGCCCGATGGACATGTGGTCATTCTACACTGTGGTCGAAGGCAACAAAGTTCAGCCAGTCCTCCTCCTTTGTTCGATTGGAGTCAGAGCTGACAAATGTGGCACAGGAGCGGGCTATTTACCTGAATGCACACAGCATTCAGAATGAGATGGGTGAACTAAAGATGCAAACAGAAATACATGGGTACAATATAACAGTCATAATATACGTGGCCACAAATTGGGAAGTAAATATTTCTGGATATTTTTAAAAGAAAAAGGGGCGTCACGGTGGCGCAGCGATAGAGTTGCTGCCGTACAGCGCCAGAGTCCCGAGTTCCATCCAGACTATGGGCGCTGTCTGTACAGAGTTTGTACGTTCTCCCCGTGACTGCGTGCCTGGTTTTTCCCGGGTGCTCCCGTTTCCTCCCGCTCACCAAACACGCACGGGTTTGCAGGCGAAATGGCTCCGGGAACAACTGTGCGGACTGGGTGGGCCAAAGGGCATGTTTCCGCGCTGTATCTCCAAACCAAGCTAAATTAAACAAAACGGCATGGGAGAAATGATAATCCTCTAATGATAGAACGGATCGCAGCTCAGACGTTGAATTAGTTGAATTAGTTTGGGTGGTGATACAAAACAGCCCGGAGCAGGAACAATCAGTGGGAGTTCATATATTGGCTCCTAAACAGTTGTAGCAATACTCAGTACAGAGTGAAAATCAGGAATTTGGAGGTGCGTTTAACAAGGGTAACATAGTAACCGTGAGAGACGCTGATTTTCAGATAGACAGTAAATCTAACTGGCGGCAATAATGTAAAGAATGTGTTCATGAGTGTACAAAGGTAGATTTTTATAGTCATAGAGGTACACCACAGTAACAGGTGTTGCAGCACAAGAGGTCTATGGTGGCCACCCATGTGCACTAACTTAATCCTACAGTCTCATTATCTACATCCAATTTCTATGGCTCAACTACCTTCTACAAGAGTGTGGTGAGGAATCTATGAAGGAACAGATTATTTTGGATCCAATAGTGATCATGATCATGACAAGTGGTTAATTGGCTCTCTAGCTCTAGCAAACAATGGTCATAGTGTGATAATGTTTAGTACAAAAACTAAAAGTGATTTAGTTCGGTCTGACACCAGGTGTATAAATCTTAAGCTGGAAAGGGCGCGGCGAAGATTTATGAGGATGTTCCCAGGACTGGAGGGCCTGAACTATGAGGGAGAGGTTGAGCAGGCTAGGACTTTATTCCTTGGAGCGCAGGATGATGAGGGGTGATCTTATAGAGGTGTATCAAATCACGAGAGGAATAGATCGGGTAGAGCCTCTTGCCCAGAGATTTAATAGGAACCTGAGGGGTAACTTTTTCGCGTAAAAAGGGTGGTGGGTGTGTGGAACAAGCTGCTGGAGGAGGTAGTTGAGGCAGGTACTATCTCAATGTTTAAGAAACATTGAGACAGGTACATGGATAGGACAGGTTTAGAGGGATATGGCGCAAACGCAGGCAGGTGGGTCCTGGGTAAATGGGGCGTGTTAGCCAGTATGGGCAAATTGGGCCGAAGGGCCTGTTTCCACGCTGTATCACTATGACTGACTCTTATCTGTCCTACTGCATTAGAGTCTTCCTACTAGCTTTCATCATAAGATCGTAAGAGATAGTAGAATTAGGCCATTCTGTCCGTCACGTTTATTCCACCATTCAATCACGGGTGATCTATCTCTCCCTCCTAGCCCCGTTCTCCTGCATTCTCCCCATAACCTCTGACACCCGTACTAATCAAGAATCTACCTATCTCTGCCTTAAAAATATCCACTGACTTGGCCTCTACAGCCTTCTGTGGCAAAGAATTCCGCAGATTCAACATCCTGTGACTAAAGAAATTCCTCCTCATCTCCTTCCTAAAAGAACATCCTTTAATTCTGAGGCTATGACCTCTTGTCCTAGACTCTTCCACTAATGGAAACATCCTCTCCCCATCCACTCTATCCAGGACTTTCACTATTCTGTACATTTCGGTGAGATCACGCCGTCAGTCTTCTAATCTCCAGCGAGTACTGCCGTCAAACGCTCTGCTATCCCAGCAATTTTAGAAGGCTCGCCACTGTCAAAGCCTCTTCAACTACTCTTCCATGTCCTAAGGCTGTCCAAATGTCTCAAGACTATCCAAATTGACTCAAATAAGAGACACAAGGAACTGTGGATGTTCGAATCAAAGTGCTGGAGGAACTCAGCAGGTCAGGCAACATTCAAAAGGAAATGGACAAGTGATATTTCAGATCAGGACCTTTCTTTAGTCTGAAGAAGTGCCCTGACCTGAAACGCCGCCTGTCCGTTCCCTCCGCAGGATAAGACTAGTGTACAGTAATTGCTGGTCAGTGCAGACCCGGTGGGCTGAGGGGCCTGTTTCCATGCTTTTCTCTAAACCAAACTAAAGTCTGAAGGAACTGCAGATGCTGCTTTACACCAAGGATAGACACAAAAAAGCTGGACTAACTCAGCGGGTCAGGCAGTATCTCTTGAGGAAAAGGAATATGTGACGTTTCGGTTCAAGACCCTTCTTCAGACTGGTTAGGGGTAAGGGAAACGAGAGATATAGACGGTGATGTGGAGAGATAAAGAACAATGAATGAAAGCTATGCAAAAAGGTAGCGGTGATAAAGGAAGTGGGCCATTGTTAGCCACTAGCAATTGACACTAACACTACCCAACGCACACTCGGGAGAATTTACACTTGTACCAAGCCAATTCACCTGCAAACCTGTACGTCTTTGGAGTGTGGGAGGAAACCGGAGCACCCGGAGAAAACCCACGAGGTCACTCTGCACAGATAAGCGCCCGTAGTCAGGATTGAACCCAGGTCTCTAGCGCTGTAAGGCTGCGCCACCGTGCCTGGAGTTCGTAGAAAGCTAGAACTCATAGTCACTGTTCAGTCCATGAAATCTAATTAGAATTGCTCTTCTCAGATATTCAGGCATCAACAATAAGGGTAAATTTCAAAATAATTTAGACGTAACCCATGCAACCGTTACAGATTAATTTTGGAGTATTGCATGCAGCTCCGGCCCCCCATTACAGGAAGGATGCGCCGGCTTTGGAAAGGTCGGTGGATGCTGGACGCTCACCACAATGCTGCTTGGATTGGAAGGTTTCAGCTCCAGGGAGAGGTTGGAAAGACTTGGATTGTTTTCTCTGGAATGCCGGAAGTTGAGGGAAGACTTGATAGAAGTGTGTAAAATTATGTGAGGCATAGGTAAGGTAGATAGACAGAACCTTTCCCCTGAGGTGGGGCTGTCCAAAATTACATGGCATCTCGGTAAGCTGAGGGGAGGACATTTTAAATGCAGATGTGTGGGGTTGCTTTTTTTACGCAGAGAGTGGTGTGGGTCTGGAACCCATTGCCAGGGGGTGTGGTGGTTGAAACTGGTACGATAGTGGCATTTCAGAGGCTTTTGGCTGGGCATGTGGCCGACTCGGGAACTCGGAGTGTGTTCGATCTATCCCGACGTCGGAGTTTCTATGAGAGGGCTTGCGCATCGGGCCGTCCGCAGTAGGTCAAGGCCCCCAACCACGGGCGAACAAAGGAGGAAGACTGACGGAATTTTATCGCCTTCCATCACAGTGAAGAATGCTGTGGTGGATGTTTATGTTAAATTCTATTGTGCATTGTGTTATTTTTAATTGTATGGCATCATGGTAACTCATCTCACTGGACCTTAATTGGTGCATGCCACAAATAAATGGGAACCTTGAACCTTGGAAGTGCAGGGAATAGAGGGATATTCCTGTGCTCTACTGTTCCACGTTCGATGCTCCAGAATGCAGGTGACAAGATTCTGGAAGAGCTAAATGACTAAACGCCACTTCTCTACAAGATAACGCAAGATAACAGAGGAAAGGGGAGATCTTAGGATATAGAAAAGTGCCTCTTCCCTTCAACATGTGAAAAAAGGGATTTTGGCTCATTGGCACTCATCAGTCAGAGGACTGAGTATAGAAGTTGGGAGGTCATGTTGCAGTTGTATAGGATGTTGGTGAGGCCGCATTTAGAGTTTTGTGTTCAGTTATAGAAAAAATGTTGTCAAGCTGGAAAGGGTACAGAAAAGATTTACGAGGCTGTTTCCAGGATTAAAGGGTCTGAGCTATGAGAGGTTAAGCAGTCTGGGACTCTATTCTTTGGAGCGCAGGAGGATGAGGTGTATATAATCATGAGAGGAATAGATCGGGTAGATGCACAGAGTCTCTTGCCCAGAGTAGATGAATCGAGGATCAGGGGCCACAGGTTTCAGGTGAAGGGGAAAAGATTTAATAGTAATCTTAGGGGTAACCTTTTCACTCAAAGGGTGGTGAGTGTATGGAACAAGCTGTCAGAGGAGGCTGGAACTATCCCAACGTTTAAGAAACAGTTAGGCAGGTACATGGATAGGACAGGTTTGGAGGGCCAGTTGGGACTAGAGTAGCTGGGACATGTTGGCCGGTGCGGGCAAGTTGGGTCGAAGGGCCTGTTTCCACGCTGTATCACTCAATGACTCTGTGGAAAACATGAAACACATAATGAAGATCGCCAAATATTAAAAAAAAACAAGTTGTATTATCTTTCTGGAGAGAAAAAAGAATGGGCTGTTCAGTAGGAATGAAAATAAGGTCTAGACAGTATTTTCTCAGCAAGTATTATTGGTCTGTAGGACTGTGCGCAGATTAGTTTAAGCTGGCATCCCGTTCGGCCGAAGTGCCCTTTCCTGTGCTGTAGTGTGCCCTAGTTATTCCAGTTGGCTTATTGTGGGTATAGTTTTATCGGAGTTAGACAAAGCACATTCCGTGGGCTGGAGATAAACCTGTGATCACACGTCTGCGGCTTTTCGATTTGTTTTTGGGAACTTTTTCTCTTTAGCGTTCCCTGGCCGTTGCCGCAGTCCGCCTTTCCTTTGAAAGCGAGGGGGGGGGGGGGGGAAAGCAAACAGAACGGCTCTGAAGGAGTCGCCCAGTCGCTCTCCAAACGCCGGGAGAAGTGTTCTCGGTGGGAGGGCGATGTACTCGCAATAAAACTTTATTTGCAGTGCGCTCTCCACTTAGTGCGTAACTTGGCAGGGGTTTAAAGGTGGCAGGGTACGTGACGCCCCGAGTCTGGTACCACTCCAGCAAATGAGGTCACGGCTGCAAACATCCAGATCCTGCCTCATTGGGAAAAAATGCGTGCGCTTTCAGTCAACCTTTGATCTGAACAACTTGCAACCCCAATCTCTACCCCAACCCTGGGTAGAAGTGGATGTGGAGAGGAATGGTGGGAGAGTCCATGACTGGACGACACAGCCTCAGAATAAAAGGACCTACCTTTGGAATGGAGATGGGGGGAAATTTCGTTAGCCATCGGGTGGTGAATCTGTGGAATTCATTGCCACGGAAAGCTGTGGCCTCACCAGTGCCTTGTACAGCTGTAACAATCGACAATAGGTCATTCGGCCCTTCGAGCCAGCACCACCATTCAATGTGATCTTGGGTGATCATCCCCAATCAGTACCCCGTTCCTGCCTTCTCCCCATATCCCCCTGACTCCGCTATTTTTAAGAGCCCTATCTAGCTCTCTCTTGAAAGCATCCAGAGAACCGGCCTCCACCGCCCTCTGAGGCTGAGAATTCCACAGACTCACCACTCTCTGTGAGAAAAAGTGTTTCCTCGTCTCTGTTCAAAATGGCTTACTTCTTATTCTAAAACTGTGGCCCCTGGTTCCGGACTCCCCCAACATCGGGAACATGTTTCCTGCCTCTAGTGTGTCCAAGCCCTTAACAATCTTTAAGTTTACATAACATCCCAACTTCTATCCTCTGTTCCCTGACCGATGAAGGCCAATGTGCCGAAATTCTTCCTGACCACTTTATCTCCCTGTGATGCCACTTATCAGGAGCTTTGCACCTGCACTAGTAACCACAAAATTGAAGGAACTGGAAGCTAAAGGATAGCACAGAGGGTGGCGAGTCTGTGGAAATCTCTGTCACAGATGGCTGTGGAGGCCAAGTCTATTTAAAAAAAATACCAAGTGGATATTGATAAAGCGGAGATTGATGGGATCTTGATTGGTACGGGTTTCGGGGGTTATGGTGAGAAGGCAGGAGAATGGGGCTGAGAGGGAAAGATAGATCAGACATGATTGAATGGTGGTGCAGGCTCGATGGGCTGAATGGCTTAGTTCTATACCCAAGTCTCAAGGGTCTTATGGTCTAAAACCACTGCTTTCACGTCTGTGTGTGTCTCTTTAAGAAGACTACACTAGTAATCATTGTACCAGCTGATTAGCAATTGGAAATGCTCCGATTTCCTCACACATTCTAAAGACGTGCGAGTTCATAAGGTAAATTGACCCCAGTAAATACTCCCCAATGTGGGTAGGCAAGAGGGAATGGATGATCAATGGTCAGTGTAGATTCGGAGGGCAGAAGGGCCTGTTTCCATGCTGTATCTTTAAACTAGCCTAAACCAGTTGTATAATCTAACCAGCTTTCCAAAGTAAGGATTGGTTGAAAACTCTGAAGATTCATCTTCACGTCAAGTCTCAGAAGCTTGGCCTGGAGTAAGATGGGCCAATATTTGAAACGTTCTTATTGAACGCTGCGATAGACCCTGCGTTAACTACGCCCTCCGGCAGCACGTTCCATGCACCCACCAACCTTTGCGTGAAAACGTTACCCCTTCAGATTCCTATAAAACCTTTCGCTCTTCACCTTAAGCCTCATGGAATGACGGAGAAGACATGAGATGGTACTAGCACATGAACCAAGGTACAGTGAATGTTTTTGTTTTCAATGCAGATCAGTACAGGGCCTGTCCCACTTGCATGCGTTTGGCGCGACCAAACGGAAGCGGAGTTCACGCGAAGTACGCGCTAAGTACACGCTAAGTACACGTGTGACGTCATTTGCGTCATGCGAACCAATCAGCTGGGCAGGAGGCGGGCCGACTGAATTTGGGTGTCGGGCGGTAACGTCATCACGCAACGCCACGGCGGGTGGTGACATCATCACACAACGTCACGTGCTAGGCGTACGGCATCAAGACTCTGCGTACAACGTCAAGATTCTGCGTACGCCATCAAGACGCTGCGTACGACCGCAATGCGCCTGCGTGCCGACAGGCCGTTGGCGCGCGAATATTTCGGATGCTGTCAGTTTTTCGGAGCCCCGCACGATGTTGGGACCAGCCTCGCACAACTCCGCGCTTCTAAGTGGGACCGGCCCCGTGCGGTCATACGGTTCCCATACGCCTCAAGCGTCCACGTTTGGTCGCGCCAATCGCATGCAAGTGGGACAGGCCCTTAAGACTATCATCATGCATACGGTGGATGGCACAGCGGTAGAGTTGCTGCCTTACAGCGCCAGAGACCCGCGTTCTATCCTGACTACAGGCGCTGAGCAGCGAGCTGCTGCTTCAATGCATCATGTCCTTGCGTTCAGCAACCTGCCTCGCTCAGCATCAGAAATGGATCTGAAGGAGTGCGGAAGAGAACTTAAAACAGCATTAAATTCCAACCTAATTGATTCGTCCGTGAGCTCTGAGTGAGATTGCATGTTGGCTCCACATCACACACCCTCGACTCACTGGTTCTTCAAGAATCAAACAACCTCGCACTCGACAAAAGGATTTGCACCAGCCGATCGCTTGATGCACAGGAGGCTTTGAACTCGTTACTCTGTGCCGACTCACTTATAAATAGAATATTTCAAAGTGCACAGTGACGTGGGGGGATGTCGCGCCAGGAACAAAGCAGACTCTGAAAGAGCACCTCTGCAAAGAGTCCAAGAAAGAATAGGCAGAAAATAGTAAAAGTTAGAAGGTTAGTGGGGCAGCACAGTGGTGGAGTGGTTGCCTTACTGTGCCAGAATTAGGCCATTCGGCCCATCGAGTCTACTCTGCCATTCAATCATGGCTGATCTATCTCTGCCTCTCAACCCCATTCTCCTGCCTTCTCCCCATAACCCCTGACACCCTGCACTAATCAAGAGTAGGGTCCGATCCTGACCACGGGTGCTGTCCATGTGGAGTTTGTACGTTCTTCCTGCGAATGCGTGGGTTTCCTCCGGGTGCTCCCGCACTTTAAGGATGTTTAATTGTGATGTGCAAATCTATGTTTCAATGTGTGTTGTAAATAACTGGGAACACGTCAAGACTGACCTGAAACATTGCCTTTCCATGTTAGAGTCATACAGTGTGCTGACAGGCCCTTTGGCCCAACTTGCCCACACTGACCAACATATCCCAGCTACATTAGTCCTACCTGCCCGCGTTTGGTCCATATCCCTCCAAACCTGTCTCATCCATGTGCCAGTCTAGCTATTTCTTAAATGTCGGGATAGCCCCTGCCTCAACTACCTCCTCCGGCAGCTCGTTTCATACACCCCACCACCCTTTGTGTGAAAAAGTTACCCCTCAGATTCCTATTAAATCTTTTCCCCCTCAGCTTAAACTTATGCCCTCCAGAGAGAGTAGCCACCAGTGATAACTAAGTCAGGTCTTTGGACAATCTTTCAATAGTTGATGTGCCTTTCAAATGATCACTGATTCCATGTAACTGGTCTCATTTGGACTCAACATGGATGGATTTAGGTTCCACCATATCTAGAAATTATGAGCCCAACTCCATTTTGCTTTTGGACTCAAGCAAGATTTGAGTATAGGAGCAGGGAGGTTCTACTGCAGTTGTACAGAGTTTTGGTGAGACCACACCTGGAGTATTGCATACAGTTTTGGTTTCAAATCTGAGGAAATACATTCTTGCCATAGAGGGAGTACAGAGAAGGTTCACCAGACTGATTCCTGGGATGTCAGGATCAATTTCAGATTGATTCCTTTTATTGTCAGGACTTCCATATGAAGAAAGACTGGATAGACTCGGCTTGTACTCGCTAGAATTTAGAAGATTGAGGGGGATCTTATAGAAACTTACAAAATTCTTAAGGGGTTGGACAGGCTAGATGCAGGAAGATTGTTCCCGATGTTGGGGAA
This sequence comes from Okamejei kenojei, assembly GCA_035221665.1. NCBI lineage: Eukaryota > Metazoa > Chordata > Chondrichthyes > Rajiformes > Rajidae > Okamejei > Okamejei kenojei. The sequence continues at coordinate 45,233,183 of CM069153.1, read as the reverse complement.
GTCCAGGACAAGGGGTCACAGTTTAAGGATAAGGGGGAAATCTTTTAGGACCAAGATGAGAAAAACATTTTTCACACAGAGTGTGGTGAGTCTCTGGAATTCTTGCCACAGAAGGTAGTTGAGGCCAGTTCATTGGCTATATTTAAGAGGGAGTCAGATTTGGCCCTTGTGGCTAAAGGCATCAGGGGGTATGGAGAGAAGGCAGGTAAGGGATACTGAGTTGGATGATCAGCCATGATCATATTGAATGGCGGTGCAGGCTCGAAGGGCCGAATGGCCTACTCCTGCACCTATTTCTATGTGTCTATGTTTCTAAGTGGAAAACTACAATTATCTTTACTTTGTAAATGGTTATTTCTTTATTGTTTGGATTACAAATACAAAATTAATCGTCTTGGTGTGGTCCATTTTTGGAGCTAGTGCAAGGCAACTGAACCCATCCGACCAACAATTGGAGAGCAGTCCAGAGCTACCATCTACCTCGTCGGAAACCCTCGGACTATCTTTGATCAAACTCGTCTGGACTTTATCTTGCACTAAAGGTTCCTCACTCTATTCACTGGAGTTTAGAAGGATGAGGGGTGATCTTATAGAAACATATAAAATTATAAAAGGACTGGACAAGCTAGATGCAGGAAAAATGTTCCCAATGTTGGGCGAGTCCAGAACCAGGGGCCACAGTCTTAGAATAAAGGGGAGGTCATTTAAGACTGAGGTGAGAAAAAAACGTTTTTACCCAGAGAGTTGTGAATTTATGGAATTCCCTGCCACAAAGGGCAGTGGAGGCCAAGTCACTGGATAGATTTAAGAGAGAGTTAGATAGAGCTCTAGGGGCTAGTAGAGTCGAGGGATATGGGGAGAAGGCAGGCACGGTTTATTGATAGGGGACGATCAGCCATGATCACAATGATTGGCGGTGCTGGCTCGAAGGGCCGAACGGCCTCCTCCTGCACCTATTGTCTATGTTTCTATGTTCCCTTTATCGTGTGTCTGTACACTGTGGATGGCTCGATTGTAATCATGCATTGTCTTTCCGCTGACTGGTTAGCACGCGGCACTGGCTTGGGCGGCACGGTGGCGCACCGGTGGAGTTGCTGCCTTACAGTGCCAGAGACCCTTGTTCGATCCTGACTACGGGCGTTGTGCGTACGGTGTTTGTACCTTGTCCCCGTGACCTGCGTGGGTTTTACCTTCAGTCTCCTCCCACTCTCCAAAGATGTACAGTATGTGCTTTTAGGTTAATTGGCGCGTAGGGTGATGTTAATGCGTGGGGATAGCTGGTCAGTGCTGACTCGATGGGCAGAAGGGCCTGTTTCCGCGCTGTATCTCTAAACTAAAACTTAACAAAAGCTTTTCACTGTACCTTGGCACACGTGACAATAAACTAAACTCAACTCGATTATTCCCAGTGCAGAAATTGAGGGAAATGGACAGAAATCGTCAAAGTTAGAAGGTTAGAAAGCCGGCATGGTGGCACAGCAATAAGGGCCTGTCCCACTGTACAAGGTAATTTAAGAGTTCTCCCGAGTTCTCCCCTGATTCGAACTCTGAGAATGTCCGTAGCGGGTCCGTAGGAGTTCGTGGATGTCTCGTAGCGGCTCGTACGAGTAACCGTAGGTACTCGGGAAATCCGGTAAATTGGTGACGTTTTGTCAACACTGTGAAAAATGTCCGCGAGTAAAAAAAATACTCGTGATGAAAAAAATGGTTACTTTTTACTCGTACGACACGCTACGGACATTCTCCGAGTTCGAATCAGGGGAAAACTCGGGAGAACTCTTGAATTACCTCGTACAGTGGGACAGGCCCTTTAGAGTTGCTGCCTCACAGCGCCCAGAGACCCGGGTTCGATTCACACTTCACTTCATTCAGGGAAGCCAGAAGTGTGGGTGGTGCGGGAACTGGAAACACAGCCACATGAATGAACAAAACCACATGTTTTCACGGCTGTCTTTGTTATGGCTGACCTGCGAGCACCTGATACCAGCTCCGGTGTGTGCTGTAGGAAAATAGTCTAGTCCTTGCCAGTAATCTGAAGAACAAAGGGATTAAGGAGAAAGGAAATCAGTGGGATAGAAGTAATTAAAATTAATAAATAACCTGCCAGGATACATGCTCAATACATACTGACAATGTGACAACTCCACGTGTAGTTCAGTTTAGTTTATTGTCATGTGTACTGAGGTACAGTGAAAAGCTTTTCTTGTGTGGCTATCTAGCCAAGGGAAAGACAATACATGATTAAAATTCAGCCATTTGCATTGTACACGGTAGATTTACAATAAGGGAATAACGTTTGGTGCAAGGCAAAAACAGAATAATCCGATCAAGGATAGCTCAAGGGTCACCAATGAGTTAGATTGCAGTTCAGCACTGCTCTCTGGTTGTGGTAGGATGGTTCAGTTGCCTATAACAGCTGGGAAGAAACTGTCCCTAAATCTGGTGGCGTGTGTTTTCACACTTCTATACCTTTTGCCCGATGGGAGAGGGGAGAAGAGGGAGTGACCGGGGTGAGACTCATCCTGGAAATGGAGTCAAAGGAAGGGAGGATGGTTTTTGTGATGGTCAGGGCTGCATCCACAATTCGCTGCAGTTCGCTACAATTTCTTGTAAAGATCGACACAAAATGCTTGGGGTAACTCAGCGGTTCCAGCTGCATCTCTGGAGAGAAGGAATAGGTGACGTTTCGGGTCGCGACCCTTCTTCAGACCGAGAGTCACGGGGGAGGGAAACGAGAGGTACGGAACAAATCACAGCCGGGACCGATGACTCGAGGGAGGTCAGGTCTTGACCCGAAACGTCACCTAATTCTTTCCCCTGCGAAGCTGCCTGGCCCGCTGAGTAACTCCAGCACTTTGTGTCTAACTTCGGTGTAAACCAGCATCTGCAGTTCCTTCGCAAACATTCCTTCTCTCCAGGGATGCAGCCCGACCCGCTGAGTTACCCGCTGAGCATTTTGCGCCTATCTTCGATGTAAACCAGCGCCTGCAGTTCCTTCCTACACATAGAGCGGGTTTCAAACCTATTGCGCAATGAGTTAAAAAACAATTGTGTCAAATTCTTGAGCATTTGACCATTTTAATTCTTGCCTAACGGGCCATTAATATCTTGCAATAATTTTTAATGACTTTAATACACGTAAAATAACATGCTCAGCATTTTCATGGAGAGATGCTGGCAGATATACAGATCGACTAGGTGCTATTCTGAAGTTCTAGGGTGCTTGTTTGCACATAAAAATATAATTACTCTGAACCCATGACCTGTCTGGCTGCAGTCATTGTACCAAATGTATAAATTTCTCCTGAACACTGGCTCTATTATATAATTGTTTGGGATCTGTAGCTAGGTAGTGTGTTCTGCCAGATGCAGGCTTTGGGCATTATCAAGTTATTATTTAGCAGTTACTTTGATCAAGGGAAAGGAGAAAGTGGTGGCGCAGCGGTAGAGTTGCTGACGTACAGCGCCAGAGACCCCGGTTCGACCCTGAACATAGGCGCTGTCCATACGGAGTCTGTATGTTCTCCCCATGACTGCGTGGGTTTTCTCCGGGTGCTCCGGTTTCCTTCCACCGTTCCAAAGACGTACAGGTTTGTAAGGTTAACTGGCCGCTGTGTATAGGATAGTGGTAGTGTCTGGGGTCATCTCTGGTTGGTGCGAACTTGCTGGACCAAAGGCCCTGTTTCCATGCTGTATCTCTAAACTAAACCTAAACTATAACTGCCCGAAACGATGGTTTGGAGCTTCATCCTATTATTGAAAGGGATTTTGCTTTTCATGCTGCAATCCTGCGGTGAGGACAGAAACATTGGGTGTATCCAAGTTTAAGATATGCAGTGGGAAGGGCACATTGGCGCAGCTGACCTCGGCTGCTGTTTGCGTGGAGTTTGCACGTTCTCCCTGTTCCGTGCGGGTTTCCTCTGGGTGCTCCGGCTTCCTCCCACATCCTCATGACGTGCGTGTTTGTAGGTTAGTTGCCCCCAGCATGTGGGGGGTGGATGAAAAAGGGAGATGATATAGAACTGGTGAGAATGGATGATGGATGGATGGCATGGACTTGGGTATTCCTTATCGCTGAACTGAGACAAACAGCTGGAAGATGACAGTGTTTCCCAACTGTAACCAAATAGGCCTGGATAGAGTGAGTGGGTGTGGAGAGAATGTTTCCACTAGTGGGAGAGTCTAGGACCAGGGGTCAGCTTCAGAATTAAAGGACGTTTTTTTAGGAAGGAGATGAAGAGGAATTTCTTCAGACAGAGGGTGGTGAATCTGTGGAATTTATTGCCACAGAAGGCTGTGGAGGCCAAGTCAATGGATATTTTTAAGGCAGAGATAGATAGATTCTTGATTAGTACGGGTGCCAGGGGTTACGGGGAGAAGGCAGGAGAATGGGGTTTGGAGGGAGAGATTGAATGGCAGAGCAGCCTCGATGGGCTGAATGGTTTAATTCCGCTTCTGTCACTTATAAACTGTAAACCTAACAGTTAGACCCACAGCTCCTGGATACTTTATCATATAGATTAGAACTGCATGAATCATTTTTTCAACGGAGTCTTCCTTGTGTTGAAGCGTTGAAGTGCACCGGTTTTTTACTCTTGTGATTTACGACCCTCTTGATCTGCTTTCGAGCGTGACCTCTACTCAAGAGAAAGGGGGAGCTGCACGAGACATTAAACATTTTCATCGCTGCCTTATACCTCGCGTCTATAAAGTTGCTAAGGGGGATCTGCTGTGCGAGAGTCCGGCTTGTTGACCTTGCAGATGTTGACCGGGAACAACGCCAAGATTAATGCAAAATACCAGGAAGATTGAAAGAATTGCGGTGTAATCACCACATCGGTTAGACGTTAGACTTCAGAGATACAGGCCCTTCGGCCCACCAAGTCCACACCGACCAGCGATCATCCCTTAAGGGCCTGTCCCACTGTACGAGGTAATTCAAGATTTCGCCAGAGTTTTCCCCTGATTCGAACTCGGAGAATGTCCGTAGCGGGTCCGGAGGAGTTCGTGGATGTCTCTTAGCGGCTCGTATGAGTAAATAGTAACTATTATTTTCATCGTGAGTAATTTCTTTACTCGTGGAGATTTTTCACAGTGTTGGAAAAACTTCACGAGTTTACCGGGTTTCCCGAGTACCTACCGTTACTCGTACGAGCCGCTACGAGACATCCACGAACTCCTACGGACCCGCTGCAGACATTCTCCGAGTTCAAATCAGGGGAAAACTCGGGAGAACTTGTGAATTACCTCGTACAGTGGGACAGGTCCTTTACACTAACACTATCCAACACACCAGGGGCAATTTACAATTTTACCGAAGCCAATTAAACTACAAACCTGTACGTCTTGTTTGGAGTGTGGGAGGAAACTCCCGCGGTCTGAGGGAGAACGTACAAACTCCGTACAGACAGCACCCGTAGTGAGGATCGAACCCGGGACTCTGGCGCTGTAAGGCAGCTGCCCTACCCGCTGCGCCATCGTGCCTAAAGGTATGTCCGAATTGGAAGATTGGTGTTTGAAGTCCTACTCCAGAGAAGGCCGTTTCATATCTTCATAAGTGATAGGAGCAGAATTAGGCCATTTGGTCCATCAAGTCTTCTCCGCCATTCAATCATGGCTGATCTATCTTTCCCTCCTACCCTCCATTCTCCTGCCTTCTGCCCATAACCCCTAACGCCATTAATAATTAAGGATCTATCTATCTCTGCCATAAAAATATCCATTGACCTGGCCTCCACAGCCTTCAGTGGCACTACTCTACACTAAGAGAATGCCACCTTTTGGGTCAATAGACAATAGGTGCAGGAGTAGGCCATTCGGCCCTTTGAGCCAGCACCGCCATTCAATGTGATCACGGCTGATCATCCCCAATCAGTACCCCGTTCCTGCCTTCTCCCCATATCCCCTGACTCCGCTATCTTTAAAGAGCCCTATCTAGCTCTCTCTTGAAAGTATCCAGAGAACCGGCCTCCACCGCCCTCTGAGGCAGAGAATTCCACAGACTCACCACTCTCTGTGTGGAAAAAGTGTGAAATGTTCCATCTGTCCTTAAAGAATGAAATAAAAGATCCCACAGCATGATTCAAATTAAAGGAGGTCCTCACCAATGGATGATTTATGATTTATCGTTTGACTTTTGTAAAAAATACAGACATTTGCATCATCACCATCATTGTGGGAATGTTTTATCCAGAATTGGCTGTTGCATTTCCTATGACTAACCTTCACAGGGTTGTAATGTGCAGGGGGGGATCTGCAGATGCTGGTTTACACTGAAGATAGGCACAACATGGTGGAGTAACTCAGCGGGACAGGCAGCGTCTCTGTCTCCCTCTCCCCTGACTCTCAGTCTAAAGAAGGGTCTCGACCCGAAACCTCACCCATTCCTTCTCTCCAGAGATGCTGCCCTGTCCCGCTGAGTTACTCTGGCATTTTGTCCATTTGCAGGGTTGTAAAACACTTTGGAGGTTTCTGGGGGTTTGCAAAGTTGCTTGTTTTGTCTTGCACAGGATCTGACCAACACACCACCAGCCTGACCTGCCCGCAGAGTTGCAGGACCTTGAAGGAACTACAAAGGGGACGGCGCAGTGGTTCAGCGGTAGAGTTGCTGCCTCGCAGCGGCAGTGACCCAGGTTGGATCCTGACTATGGGCGCTGTCGGTGCGGAGTTTGCACGTCCTCCCCGTGACCTGTGTGGGTTTTCTCCGGGCGTTCCGGCTTCTGCCCGCACTCCAAAGACGTGTAGATTAGTTGTAGGTTAGTTGTAGGTTAGTTGTAGGTTAGTTGTAGGTTAGTTGTAGGTTAGTTGTAGGTTAGTTGTAGGTTAGTTGTAGGTTAGTTGTAGGTTAGTTGGCTCCGGTAAACTTGTAAATTGTCCCTAGTGTGTGTATAATAGTGCTGGTGTGCGGGCATCGCTGGTTGACGCGGACTCATGTGGGCCAAACGGCCTGCTCCATGCTGTATCTCCAAACTAAACTAAACTAAATTAAACAAAGGAATGTTGTTGCACAGAGGAATCCGAGGTTTTTGGGTTAATCTGTAAATTGTCCCCTGTGTTTAGGATAGAACCAGTGTATGTGTGATTGCCGGTCGGCACGGACTTGGTGGGCCGAAGGGCCTGTTTCCACCCTGCACCTCTAAACTAAGCTAAGCTACTGGCTTGTCCTTGGTTTAGTAATGGAGCTGTGTGGAATGGATGGAACATCTGTCAGTATGAGGGAGCGATTGTACCGACTTCCCCATGAGAAGGTGATAAGGCTGGATTAGCATCTGAGACGGGTGGACTGCACAGACCTCACGAAAAGGCTCGGCTCGAAGCACTGAATCATTTCTTCTCCTTCCTCGCTTTCTTTTGTTCATTTTGTTCCCACCACCCCGCGATGATAGATTCTGTTACACGGTTCTTTACTTTTATTTTTAAACTCAGCGAGTTCACACGCTATCCCCGGGCCAAAATATTAACGGCTCCTCAGCGCTGAAATGACAAATACATTTTGGAGAACACTTTCATGTTTGAAAGAAAATGTGAATGAGGGTGGTTTGTATATGTAAGCTGACAGAATATTTATACAGGGTGCATATTGCTTGGATTCAATGAAATTGCAACATCTGTTAATTATTTAGTTTTTTTCTTTTGTTATATTAGGCTCAAGAATTGTCCAGGTGACACTGAGTCTAATGCTGATGAATGGTGCTGAATGTAGCTTCAGCAAAGATTATGTCATGTTAATCCAATTCTTCTTTTTTATCTCTAGTTTAGTTTAGTTCAGAGATACAGCGCGGAAACAGGCCCTTCGGCCCACCGGGTCCGCGCCGACCAATATCAGATCATTCGACCAGCACTATCCTGCACTCCTGGGACAATTTACGATTTACACTGAAGCCAATTAACCTCCAAACCTCCAACGCCTTTGGAATGTGGGTGGAAACCGGAGCACCCGGAAAAAAACCCACGCAGGTCACGGGGAGAAGGTAAAACTCCCTACGGACAGCACCCTTGGTCAGGATTGAACCCCTGTCTCTGGCGCTGTAAGGCAGCAACTGCACCGCTGCGCCAGCATGTCATCCTTTAATAATACAAACCGTAAACATTTTGCTGAATCTCCATTAGAGTCATACAGTGTGGTAACAGGCCCTTCGGCCCAGCATGTCCATGCTGGCCAAGATGTCCATCTAAGCTAGTCCCATTTTCCTACATTTGGCCCATATTCAGAGCTGTAGAACAGTACAGCATGGAAGCAGGCCATTCAGCCCAACTTGCCCATGCCGACCAAGATGCCCCGTCCGCACAAGTCCCACCTGCCCATGTTTGGCCCATATACCCGGTGACAGTACCGTCTCCCTTGGATGTCCCTCTGATCTCTTTTACCTCCTGACTGGCCAGGAAGGGAGATGCAAAGGGAGGGCTCAGCAGGTAACAGCTCGGTCGAATGATCTGATATTGGTTGGCCACTTGAACTGTGTAAGCCCACTCCCTATAAAACCCAGGCTTTTTAGCCGGCAGGGAGAGGATAAGTGAAGAGGCAGAGGAGAAACCGGAAGAAACAAGCAAGCAACAAGCAAGGCAAGAGGAGATGCAGCAGCAAGCAAGGCAAGAGGAGGAAGGGAGTAGAGGAAGAGAGGAAGAGAAGAGAGGGAGAGGGGAATAGAGAGAGAGAGAAGAGAACAGAGAGGAACAGAGAGGAAGGGAGAGGGGAAGAGAGGAATAGAGAGAGAGAAGAGAGGAACAAGAGTTGAACAGAGAGGAAGGGAGAGAGGGAGAGAGGAAGAAGAGAGGGACAATCATGAAAGAAGAGAGTGAGGAAGGGAGAAGCAATGGAGTGCCTCCCTGCCAGCCGTGATCCCTTGTCACAAGTTTGAGGAAGACTGAGACTGTGACAAACTCGAGACCACCAGAGCCACTGTGTGGTCAAGGCTGGGTTGCTGGGAAGAAACCTGGGCAGGTGGGACTAGCGCAGATTGGGGTGGAAGTCGGCAAGTTGGGCCGAAGAGCCTGTTTCTACGCTCCATGACTCTAAACTTTACACGGAATCCTATTTTCACAATGTAGAAGGGTCCTGACCTTTCATGCTCTCCAAAGGTGCTGCCTGACCCACTGAGTTACCCCAGCACTCTGTGCCTTTCATTGGTAAACAAGCATCTGCAGTTCATCGTTTCTACAGGCTATTTTACTTCTTCCGTACAGGGGCAGCTCTCCCCCCCCCCCCCCCCGGCCACGGGTGCCTTGTAACCCCGCGCTACCTGCTCCATGGTCGGACAGTCGGCGACTAAACCGTCTCCCCCACCTGGTTTGCCGGGTGAGGAGGGGGCTGTGGACCCCCAGCAGGCCCAAAAACTAGACCTGTCAAAGGGCGGATGAGCTTCTAGCGAGCCAACGGCCGTTGGTGTTTTCAACCATGATGATGGTGATGGTGATGTACAGTTTGAGGGAATCATCTCAGAGCAATTCTGAGAAGTGTTTGATACTGTGACTAATGAAATACAGAGTTTAAAGACAAGCGGAACAGGGGCTTCTTCAAATCCACTAAGTGATTGTTTAAAAGAAACAAAATAGCTGAACAACAGGGTATTAAGCTGCTGGTGTTTGCACAGAACCCATGCTGAGTTACTCCAGCATTTTGTGTCTATCTTTGGTGGAAACCAGCAACTGCTGATCCTTCTTAAACACTCCTTCTCTCCAGAGATGCTGCCTGTCCCGCTGAGTTCCTCCAGCATCTCATGCCCACTTCCCACGCTAATTGCTCTCAGTTCTGTCCAGGAACGATAGTTCTTCCAATAATTCTTCTACCAGCACTGCCTTGAATGTGAACCAGGATGTAATACAGTAACTGAATGTGAAACCATTTATACATTAAGGATTTTATTCCTTAATGTTTGCTTTGGGAGATGGCCTACCTGGGTTCCCAACCTTTAATGGCGGAAACAATAATATGATATAATGTGACTTTCCACTTCATTGTTATTACATATCATTGGAAAAAAAGGGCAGGGATCAATTAACTAGACTCAATAATTAAAACCCTTTACACTGCAGCACATTTCCTAAGGTAGACAAAAATGCTGGAGAAACTCAGCGGGTGAGGCAGCATCTATGGAATGAAGGAAATAGGCAACGTTTTGGGAAGGGTTTCGACCTGAAACGTTGCCTATTTCCTTCGCTCCGTAGATGCTGCCTCACCCACTGAGTTTCTCCAGCATTTTTGTCTACCTTCAATTTTCCAGCACCTGCAGTTCCTTCTTAAGCGCATTTCCTAACCAGTGTTTGAATCTGAATAATAGACCAGATGTCATGATGCAGGGGGCGGCACGGTGGCGCAGCGGTAGAGTTGCTGCCTCGCAGCGCCGGAGATCCGGGTTCGATCCTGACTACGGGTGCTGTCTGTATGGAGTTTGTACGTTCTTTCCGCGACTGCGTGGGGTTTCCTCCGGGAGCTCCGGTTTCCACCCACACTCCAAAGACGTACAGGTTTTGTAGGTTAGTCAGCTTCAGTAAGATTGTAAATTGTCCCTGATGTGTAGAATAAGCGCTAGTATAGTGTGTGACTAGTTAGTGAGGACTTGGTGGGCCGAAGGGCCCATTTCAACGCTCCACCTATTAATTCTCTAATCAGGCCACATCTGGAGTATTGTGTGCAGTTCTAGTCATGCCTTTGCAGTCCAGATGTGGATGCTTTAGAAAGGGAGCAGAAGAGGTTCACCAGAATGCTGCCTGGATCGCATTAGCCACAAGGAGAGGTTGGGCAAACTTGGGTTGTTTTCTCCAACACACTAGAGGTTGAGGGGAGACCTGATACAGGTATACAAAATTATGAGAGGCATAGATAGGGTCCCACTGGTGATTTTTTTTTTTCGGCAACTGCCGGCGCCATTTGACTGACGTATCAGGGTCGCGGAAAGATTTTGTACATTTCAAAATCCAGCGACGACAAAAGAATGTTGCGACACTTGAGGAGACACCGCGCGTCAATACGCCGTCACGCCACGTCACGCCGCATCAGGCCGCCACTTTTTCAGTGACCTGATATGTCAGTCAATGATGCCAACAGTTGCCGAAATAATCGCCAAGTGGGACAGGTCCTTTAGACAGTCGGAACCTTATTTCCCAGGGTGGAAATGTCACGGACTAGACAGCATGGCTTTCAAGCGCGAGCGGCAAGATTTAAAGGGGACCTGCCGGGCAAGTTTTGTTTTTTAAACCACAGAGGGTGGTGGGTGCCTGGTACAAAATGCGGTCGAAGCATCATCGAAGATAGACACAAAATGCTGGGGCAACTCAGCGGGGCAGGCAGCATCTCTGGAGAGAAGGAATGGGGGATGTTTTGGGTCGAGACCCTTCTTCAGACAGATAGAAGCATTGTCTACTCATGTTCTCCAGAGATGCTTTGGATGAAATTTTCGGGTTGGTTCCAATCTTCTGAAGAACGGTCCTGACCCGAAATGCCATCTATCCATGTTCTCCAGAGATGCTGCCTGACCCAATGAGTTGCTCCAGCACAAGTGTCTTTTTTTAGTCCGTATGTTTGTTTGTTATTTAGCACACAGGGTCCTGCTGTCAATTGGAAATAAAACAATTGTCTGGACCCCGTACACTAGCACTATCCTACACACACTAGGGACAATTTACAGTTTTGTGAAGCCAATTAACAGACCAACTTCAGTGATGCTGCCTGTCCCGCTGAGCTATTCTAACATTTTGTGTCTACCTTTGATTTAAATCAGCATCTGCGGTTCTCTCCTACACAACACACCAACCTGTACGCCTTTGGAGTGTGGGAAGAAACCGGAGCACCCGGAGGAAACCCACGCAGGTCATGGGGAGAACATACAGACCGCACGCACCCTTAGTCAGGATCCAACCCGGGTCTCTGGCGCTGCTAGGCAGTATCTCTACCTCTGCGCCACTGTTCTGACCAATTTCTCTGATGATATTGCAACACACTTATCCACTTATCATCTCACAGAACAGACCGCTGAGATCAAACTGAATACATTTGCATCATATAGGTCACTAGCTTTTTGTACCCAGATTACTTTCTTTTGCTGAATGATTTCACGGCATTGCGAGACTCCTGAATGGAGTAATGCAAATTAAATACTGTCATTCGTTTCCCAATACCACCTCAGCACGATTTCAAAATCATCTTCCTGGCGCATTTGCAACCAAATTCTCTCAAGATAAATGGTTTATAAAACATCACTGAATCTGGTCATAATCATATTTTCCAACACAAGGATGTTGCCAGGATCCAAAGGCCAAGCTACAAGGAAAGGTTAGGCAGGCTAGGACTTTATTCCTGAATTATTCCTTAATGTGTAAAAGACTCCCCCGCCCTCTTCAACTTAAATCTATGTCCTCAGATACAGCCTGGAAACAGGCCCTTTGGCCCATCGAGTCCACGTTGACCATCGATCACCCCGAACACTAATTCTGTTGTCCCACTTTTGTGCCCTGCACACTAGGGGCTAGCTACACAAGTCAATTAACCACAAACCTGCAGGTCCTTGGAAAAGTTGGTTGGAAACCAGTGCATCTGGGGAAAACCCACTGGGTCACAGGGAGAACGTGCAGACAGCACCCTTAGTCAGGACTAATTATTAACAGCTAACAGCCAATTAATAAGCAATAATCAGTTAATTATTAATAATTCATAATTTATTGTGAATTAATAATTTATTGATTATTAATGATCAATAATTTGTTTATTATTAACTATCAATAATTTATTGATTATTGATTATTAATAATTGATTGATTATTACTTATTAATAATTTATTGATGATTAATTATAAATTTTATTTCGGAGTCACGTGAATGACTATGTGAAGACCCCGCCAGCGCGCATGCGCGACATATCGTCTACCGCATTGCGCAACGACAGGCTGGGGAAGCGCTGCTCCACCAGCGGTAAGTTTCAAACCTGAAGGTAAGTTTTTCAACTTAATTCCAGGTCTGTTTCTCCTTGGAGGAAGCTCGTACAGAGTTCCTGCTAGAGACATCGCGGAATCCCCTACACCGCGGGGAAATCCCGGCTACGTAAATCGTGGGGATGCCCGGCTCGGGGGGGGAGGAACCACACCACAGACTTCGCGGGGAATCCGTCTTCAGGGGATCCGCGAGGGAATCCCGGCTGTGGAAACCGCGGAGATTGGTATCCGCGGGGAACCCGGGACAGCAAGAAGAGTCAAGCCGCGGGATGAACCCGGCTCGGGGAAATCCGGCCGCGGGGACCGCTTAGAAGGCAAATCGCGGGGTGTGAACCCGGCTCAGGGAAACCCGGCCGCGGGGTGACCGATGTGGAAGACACGGTGCGGACCGCAGAATTGTGCGGATAGCCGGCGGCATTTTTTTCAGCCTCCAGCAGACCATAGAGATTTAACGGAGTGCGGAAAGGCCTGGGCGTGTGAGGCCAGGAGGAGGGTTCCCAGTAGAGCGCCCAGTAGTAGTGCTCATCCCTCTAAAAGCTCCAACTCGATATGGTCCATGGAATGGCCATATCAGCAAGAACGCATACTGCCATGGAACAAGCCCGCTGATTCGGCAGGGGTCGGGCTGGGAATATACTCGCGCGGATAACGACAACGGCCATTTACCTCGCATGGGGGGAGCGGGAAGACTCGGAGGTTATGGCCAGGGACACATACTTGGAGTATAAGCATGAGGTTCCAGAAATTTCTGGCATGGCATCAAGACCTTCGCTACACGAAGAAACCTGGAGGGCCCAGAGTTCCCGCTCGTGAAGCAAACAGCCCACCTCACACCACATCATTACTAGACATGGTTGCGGCTGTGAGATGCCATGCACCTGCAAATTGTTTCCTGAAAGACACCAGCAAGTAAATACAGCGGCGATGTGGTGGGTACAAGGCACACCCAAAATGATACTGCTTCCAATTAGATCGCATCGGACCTGCCTTAAATTCCAAATCTGCAGGCTCTAGGAGGCCAGCAATGTCTGGCCAGCGAATGGTAATGTTAGTTTTCATAGAAAAAAGGATTTAGAGGTCCAGGAGCAGAAGGGAGGTTCTACTTCAGTTGTACAGGGTTCTTTGGGATGAGGACCACACCAGGGTATATTGCGTACAGTGTTTTGGTCTACAAATCTGTGGAGTGAAGGACATTATTGCCCATAGAGGGAGATGCAGCAGAAGGTTCACCAGACTGATTTTTATGGGATGTCAGGACTGTCTTATGAAGAAAGACTGGATAGACTCGGTTTATACTCTCTGAATGAATTTAGGAGATTTAGAGGGATCTTATAGACAACTTACAAAATACTCTTAAGGGTTTGGACAGGCTAGATGCAGGAGAGATTGTTCCCGATGTTGGGGAAGTCCCAGGACCAATGGGGGTCACAGCTTAAGGATTAAGGGGGGGAAAATCCTTTAAGCCAAGATCCGAAGATAGAAAGACCTTTTTTTCACACTGAGAGTGGTTGAGTCTCTGGAATACTCTCCTGCCGGAGAGGGGGGGGACATGAGGGTAGTTGAGGCCGAGCTTCAATTGGCTATATTTAAGAGTGAGTTGGATGTGGCCCTTGTGGCTAAGGGGGATCAGAGGGTATGGAGAGAAGGCAGGTATCGGGAATACTGAGCTGGATGGATCAGCCATGATCTATTGAATGGGCGGTGCAGGCTCGAAGCCTGCTGAATGGCCTACTCTCCTGCACCTAATTTTTCTTATGTTTCTATGTTTCTATGTTTCTTATGTCCAGCCGCCGAAATCTCTATCTAAGGAAAAAAACCTGCCCAAACAGGTAAGACCCCGGGATGAAGAAATTTTAAAGCTGTCCAGCTTATCAAGGTACCACGGCAACTAAAAACACCCCCCACCCCACGCCTCTATCGACAGGATGCATTTCAATGAAGCTGGTGTGGCAGCTTCAAAACTCTGGGCGCAGGTCTTTCAGGTCAAGGCCCAAACCGGGTCCTCAGGGAATTGGGTTCACGCACCCCCACAATCCTTACTCCTCCAAATCTGGGACGGATATAGAACCCGACACCAGGTGCCTTTGGGCTTACCACAAGGACCTACTTATAACCATGATAGGTAGGTGGGTCTGGTTCTTTCCGGAATATGAGGTTATTGTGGGGACCATTTACAAGTTGGAGAAAATTTACACCTTGTTTTTAATTGCAAGACAGTTACCTTTCCAAACAGACAGGCCGCAGTTGCGGGCCCGCTCATTGTCACAATGGAAGATAACCGGTTCAACTCCGCAGGTGCAGTATAGGACATTTCTGAAATAGAAAAAAAAATAAAAAAAAAAAAAAAAAACAAAAAAAAAAAAAAAAAAAAAAAAAAAAAAAAAAAAAAAAATAATAAAAATAAAAATAAAAAAATAAAAAAAAAAAAAAAAAAACAAAAAAAAAAAAAAATTTATTACTGTCTAGCAACAGAGGAACAGTTTTTTTCCACTCACAGGCTCAACCGGAGGTATTTGAAATTTAGCTGGGATGGGGCAATGATACAGCCAAATAAGCATTGCAAAATGGGCTAACTTCAGACTCCCATGTTATTCACCAAATTTAACTAAATCCAGTGCTTCGGCTGCTCGGAGCTAATAAAAAAGCTATTTGTTATGGCCTGTATTCTGGATGATAGGCCATAACATCTAAAAATGCTGTTATTTTGCCAAATTAGCGGTATCAGCCAACAAAATCTATATTTCAGAAATGTGGTTCTCATCCATCCAGTTAATTTAAGTTGGATACCAACTGAAATTATTGAGTCATTAGGATTTACCTTTAAACCTCCTATTAAATTGTCTGGGATTGGCAATATATTGGCTTTCAACTGTGCTATTTTTGCGTTTGTTCTTTGCATCATAGAGCTACAAACAGCGGTGCAAAGGAGCAAGCTCACAGGTACCATGTTAGATCATTGCTAACCAGGACCTATGCTATTCCCAGCTGGAAACTATCAAAGTCACCATGGTGGCAAACAGTATTCAGCTTGCCTCCACTAACCTTCATCACAGTAACTCGTCAGTTAGTTACTAACTGATGCTATTCTCAAAGATAAGGCATAACTTACTAATTACCATCTTTAGGTTAAGGAGGCAGATGGTTTTGCATGAGTTACCAAATTGTTCATTTGAATATGGTATCAAACTACCTATACACACTTAGGTGCATTCTGTGGATTAAAGGTTTGTACAAATATGCATAAAACTGCATGCTGCAAGATCTAAACGATACACTTGCTGCTGTTTATATGTTAATCACGATGGGGTGAAAATCAAGTCAGAGTATCCGGGGATTAGTTTACCTAACTCTCATTTGGCATTGGCGTATCAAGATGTAAGCGCAATGACAACACAGAATGGATGTTGGATCGCGAGTATTTAAGGACACTGGAGCACCAAAAGATCGAGATATTTGCATCCAGGCTCAGTCACCTGTTGCAAAATACGTGGCAATGGATGCATCTCACTACATGGCGGAGGAATGTTCTTTTGCCTTCCTCCATTTTACCTCATCAGACGGGCCTTGCAAATTCATCAATTTCCCGCTTCAGGATTTTCGTAGTGCCTGACTGGCCTATACAGCCATGGTTCCCGCTGATGTTGGGAATGATGATAGAACCTTATATGGTTATTTAACCTGGCACAAAATTGCTGGTTAGCCGTGACTCGGGAAACCATCCTCTGCATAACATAATCAATTCATTGACTTGCAGACTGGGAAGACCGTTCCTGCGGCTCGGACTGTTAAACCAAACCATGGACGTGCTCACTGCAATTGTAGGGATAACACCAAATAGTAGTACTTTCCTCATAAGGAGATGGGTATTTTGTTTTATACTATTATTACATATAATTCGGCATGGATGACTGACGTCTTGAAGTTCAGTTCTATACGGGGTTTGACAATCATTAATAAAGTGCCATTTACTGTGCCCAATGTGCCTTCTCATCATATTGGCTGCGGGGAGCAAAATCCACTCTGTCAGGTCTCACCTTCTGATATCTAGATTATGAAGGGTATCTTCAACTCAAAACCTCCCAGTACGCAGAGATATGGGATGTTAACATTGGAACATCCCTGTCCTTGGTCAAACTCACTTACCAAGTGGTTATGCTCATGGCGCTGAGTTCAGCGCAACGGGTCCATTCTTTGCATAGCCGTGACTGGACAGAATGATTATATCTGCAGGCAAAATAACATCTATGTTTATGACCTAATCAGCAGAATACACCAGGGACATCAGGTCTCAAACTAGAATTGTTGGCATATCCAATGGACCTTCGGTTGTGTGTGGCCACACATCTACACCAGTATGTTAAGGTCACTGGAGCCTTAGAGACCTGAACTAGCAATGATTGTTAGTCACATAAAGCCTCATAAGAAGATATCACTACAGACCATCTCCAGGTGGTAAAAATGGGTTCTGGGATACAGGAGTGAACACTGACATTCAAGTTTCACTCCACCTAGGCTGCAACTGTATCAGCAGCAGGGGATGGACATTTCACGGGACCACATCCTAGCAGCTGCAGGATGGTCAAACGAGCGATCCTCCAAACATTTTAGAAAAAACCCTTTGCCAGACCGGGGGTATTTGCCAACTCTATTTTAGATCTGTTTATAGTTTCCTCCCGGCTGAGGGAGGTTACCATTATCATTATTTGTCCATTAATAGCATCAACATGTCTATATCTATGTCATGTCTGAATGCATTTTTAATATTCACTCTTCACTGATGCAGTGTGTGATGCATGGACTCGTCTCCATGGCATGAAACCACAGAGCTTTGAAATCTTCATGTAGTTACTCACGTGACTCCGAAATAAAATAGTAAGATTAAACGAGAACTTACCAGTTCGGAGTTTGATCTTTATTTTATGAGGAGTTACGTTGAGGGATTACATGCCCTCCGCTCCCAACCCTCTATTATAAAGGTCAACTGGTATTTTAGTTCTCTTATCTTACTATATTTATGTATAGATGCATATACTCATGCTACTGCACAATTCCTTGTTTATGCGCAAGTTCGCCCTTCGGAAATACCAACTGCATTTCGTTGTCTCTGTATTGTACACTGCACAATGACAATTAAAGATTGAATTGAAAAAATTGAATACATTTAGTCAACCTGTTATCTGTGATTTCACACCGCTGCTTTGACGAATGTCGCGCATGCGTGCTGGCGGGGTCTTCACGTAATTCCTCAATGTAACTCCTCATAAAATAAAGATCAAACTTCAAACTGGTAAGTTCTCATTTAATCTTACTATTATTTATTGATACTTAGTTATTAATAATAATTACCCCGGGTCTCTGGCACTGTAAGGCAGCAACTCTACCGCTGCTACTGTTACAATTGACAGATAATCTCACAGGAAACTGATTGCATCTGACGGGATAGAAGCAACAACAAAGCTTGTGTCAACGTAAAGCCCAAGGCATTACAATGGCGTAGCTTGTAACACTGTTGCCTCACGATGATCAAAGGAGATATCCTGATCAAAGGAGATATACACATGAGAGACATTCAAGGGTCTTAAAATCTGTCTATTCGGAGTTCGGGTGTAAGGTCGGGTCTGTCGAACTGAACCATTGGATCTATTATAGACCCCCATAGACAAAAGATGCAAGATTTAAAAATGAATAAGGGGAATGAGGGAATAACGTTTTGCAGCTGGAAAGTTAAAGGTATTAATGAACCAATTAAGAGAGGTAAAGTACTAGCACATTTAAAAAGAAATTTATAAGAATGATGTGATTTTTATTCAAGAAACCACATTTCAAAATAAATAGATGGCCGCGCTGAGGCTGTAAAGCTAAATGGATAGATAATACGTATCATTCTTTCTTTTCCACCACACAAATCCAGAGGGTAGCAATATTATTTCGTAAAGGCACTTTATTCAAACATTACATCAACTATAACTGATAATGACGGAGTAGATACCATTATTGTAATAGGAGAATTAAATGCATCAAAAAATGAATTTTGTTCAAATGTATATGGACCAAACTTTGATAGTACACTATTTTTTAACGAAAATATTTAACAACATCCCTGGAAATAGCACAACTAGCATAACTTAATCTTGGAAGGAAGAATTTAAATTGAACATTAGATTCTTATATTTAGATAAATCTCCACAAGACATAGGGAAACCAAATCCATTCCAGTGACCTGCTTATTATAAATGCAATTCATGGATACGATAGTAGTTTTAAGATGTTGGAGAATAGAAAATCCACAACTGATGTGAAATATTCATGTTATTCACTTGTTACACTAAAAACCTATTCAATGAAAGATTCTTTTTTGTTGACGCGCTAAACTTATTAACTTACTTATAATCAAAATACCATAATATTTCAATCTCAGAATAAACACACACTTTAACATTTTATAAAAATAAATGTTGTAAAACAGAAAAACAGGGACAATGGGGATTTAACCCAGCAAATATTAAAGACAAAGTAAACTCAGGGAATATATTATAGAACAGATCAAGAATTTCTTTGAAATAAATGATTTAAACCGGGAAAATATCTTCTCCCCCTATATGGAAAAAAAAAAACTTTTTAAAAGCAGATGGCCCCGTGGAATTAAATGATTTCTTCTCATAGCATTTGTAATAAATGAAATCAGACGGGAACAATGGGACTTGGAAAAGGAGATTAAACAATTAGACACGAGAATGCCGCTAATCCTTCACATAACAAAACCAAATAATAATAGCCTGCAACTGAATATAAATAAATTAATATACTCAATCAATGTTTGAAAAACTCTTATCAATACAATTTACAATTTGAATTTGGAGAATAAACCTAAAAATTACAAGATTTGGAGATAATGGAGGGAGAAAACAAACCAAATAGGATTAAATTACATGAACCAAACAACCCAAAGATCTATCAACCTCAAAAAATTACTTATACAGGAGCCCTTCGAATCATGGCTGAATCATTGGGAGAAAACCCCTAGCCACAACACCTCCTAAATGAACTGGCCTTAATGTGGCAAGAGAGTTCAGAGATGAAGAAAGTCTTTCCTCTATCTCGGTCTTAAAAGGATTCCCCCGTATAGTGAGATGAACAATCTCCCTGAGGTTTAAGAATTTGTAATTTCTAATAATATTATCCCCTCTGTAATCTCCTAAATTCCAGAGAGTAATAAACCGAGTCAACCAGTCCTTTTCTTCTAGGTACATCCCACGGAATAAGACCTTCTCTGCCTCCCTCTATGCAATGCAGATGTGGAACCAAAACCATACTAGGTGTGTACTGAAGTAGAACCAATACCTTTCTTGCAATGAAACAGCTAACATACCATTCGCTTTTTTTTCACCTGCCTGCTGCAGCGATTATTGCACCCAGGCTCGCTGCATAAACCAAAATATAGTATCACTGTATCAGTCAACAGTGGATAAACATGACAGGAAAACAGGATAGGAATAGAAGGCATTCAAAAGAAAAATGTAATTGAATGGTTGGTTCACAAAATAGTGCAATCACTAAATGCTGAAAATTTTCAGTTTATAGAAATCGAAGAATCTATCATAACATAAATAATGGTAATAAACACCGGGACCAGATGGGTATTCTGGAATTTTATAAACAATTTTATGATCTGGATCTGCACCCGTTTGAAGATACCTATGAAATACATTTTAACCCACCAGAAACCTGGACCCAGAACGTTAAATTAATCTATTATAACACCTTATACCTAAAATAGAACAAAGACCTGGAGGACGCAGGATCATTAGAGAGGGTATAGCTCTTTTAAACACTGATCAAAAGATACTAACCAAAAATTTTAGCACAAAGACTAAAGTACAGTTATTAATAAATTAATTCACACCCGGGATCAAACAGGTATTTTATACCAAAACGATATTCCTCATATAATCTGAGACGATTATTTGTTAGTTTATAATTCAAAAAGAGGTAATTAAATAAAGACTAGTTATTATATCGTTAGAGCGCGAGTCAAGGCCTTTGACCAGGTGGTATGGGTCTTACTTGTTTTCGTTATGGGAAACTTTTCAGTTGGGAGAGAAGCTTATTTACTTGGGGTTTAAATTATTATACACTAATCCAACAGCAGAATACTAACAAATCAAATGCTATCACTACTAAATTTAATTTATTTTGAGGCCTGCAGGGACAAGGTGTGTCCTTTTTATTCCCGCTCTACTGTTTGCCACTTGCAGTAGAACCATTAGCTCAATATGTGAGATTACATCCTGAAATATCTGGGTTGACACCAGAGATACTGAAAATTAAAACCTCTTTTATATGCGGATGATGTATTACTTTATATTGACAAAGCTGGGTAATTAGTATCCCAAATCTACTAAAATTAAAATAACTGAATTTGGGAATATTTTCAGGATATTTAGTATTAATTGGAATAAAAGTGAATCTTATGCCAATAATGGTAAATAACTTACATATACTACAACAATTTCCCTTTTTATAGATAGCTAACGAAAAACAATCTAATATCTTGCGAATTTATGTAACAAAATGATTCGATTTTTATTTAAAATCCAATTTTCCCACTTTTATTGAATAAATTAAATAAGAATATTTTATATTGGAAAAATATTCCTATTTCAATGCTAGGTAGAATTAATGCAATTAAAAATGATTTTTCTCCCGCAATTACTATATCTCTTCCAATATATCTTCTAAAAATGTCTTTAAGAAGGTTGATTCTATAGTCACCAACTTTATCTGGGATTATAAGAGCCATAGAATAAATAAAAAACATTTATGTAAATAAAAAATAAATGAGGTCAGCACTGCCAAAACTTTATTTTTATTACTGGCAGTTAATATTAAAATATGAACTTTTGGTTAGTAGAACAGATAAACAACATCTGGTTAAAAATGGAAAAAGAAGATTGTTCACCTTTTGAAATTAGCTTGATTTTATTCGCTAATATTAAACTAGGTAAGAAAATCTATAGTGAAAATCCTATAATAGAAAGTGGGATACGTATCTGGAAACAAATAAAGAAAACATTAAAATTGAAATGTATACCACTAGCCCTAACCATTGTAAATAACGTTACATTTAAACCTTCAATCATGGACAAAGGTTTTTTACAATGGAAAAAACTATGGAATTAATAAGATGGGCGATCTCTATAGGGACTATATCATGTCATTTCAAGAATTACAACAAATTTATGGATTACATTCAAAAGATTACTTTAAATATTTACAAATTAGAGACTATGTAAAAGCAAACACACAAGAAATCAGAAATAGAAAGACAGAAATTTTAGATGAATGTCTAAATAAACACCCGAACACAGAAAAATTGATATCATATATTTATAACATTTTATTGGAAAACGATGTTCCAATGACAGAAATATATAGGCAATCATGGGAAAACGAATTAGGTCAATTAATCAGACTAGAAGTATGGGATGAAAGTTTACAACATATACACCATTGTTTATTAAATGCTAGACACTCTCTTATACAATTTAAAAATATTACATAGATTACATTATTCAAAATCCAAATTACATAGTATTTTTTCAAATGTATCTGCCATATGTGATAAATGTCAGCACTTAGAAGCTAACTTAACGCATTCATTTACAAATCGCGTAAAAATTACTAAATTTTGGACAGAAATATTTAAGATAATTTCGAATGTTGTTAATATGAACCTGATTCCTGACTCAAAATTAATAATATTGGGAATATTAGAAACAGATCAATTAATAACAACGAATCAAAGAATTTTTATTGATTGCAGTTTAATAATTGGGAAAAGATTAATATTGAAATTCAGGAAAGGTCCTACATCCCCCACAACCAAAATGTGGATTACAGGAATGTCGGAGACACTTCATCCGGAAAGATTAATGCTTGTCCTACTGGACAAGTTGGATCTTTTCAGAGGGATATGGTCTCCATTTATTGAATATTTAAAGGGTCAAAATGGCTCGGTACGAGAGCGTGACTGAAGCCTGAATGAAGGAATGGATGAAGAATCACGTATACCAAATCATGGATATATCTCCAATGATGGATAACCTGTTTAATACTCCAATCATTTCTTTATTTTTGATTTTCTACTTTTACTTTATTTTTCTCTATCTTTTCTTATCTGCAATTTTAAAAAAAATGTATAGAAATACATATGACATAATTGTTAATATTAATAATATTACGAATGTATGTGAGAAGTATATTCTATTAATATGTACTTACGTCTAATAAAAATATTGAAAAAAAAAACAAAACAAAAAAAAAACACTGTTGCCTCACAGCTTCAGTGAACCTTTGTTCCCTCCCAACCTCCTGTGCTGACTATGTGGAGTTTGCTCCTCCATAGAAACATAGAAACATAGAAATTAGGTGCAGGAGCAGGCCATTCGGCCCTTCGAGCCTGCACCGCCATTCAATATGATCATGGCTGATCATCCAACTCAGTATCCTGTACCTGCCTTCTCTCCATACCCCCTGATCCCTTCTGCCACAAGGGCCACATCCAACTCCCTCTTAAATATGGCCAACAAACTGGCCTCAACTACCTTCTGTGGCAGAGAATTCCACAGATTCACCACTCTCTGTGTGAAAAACGATTTTCTCAGCTCGGTCCTAAAAGACTTCCCCCTTATCCTTAAACTGTGACCCCTTGTCCTGGACTTCCCCAACATCGGGAACAATCTTCCTGCATCTAGCCTGTCCAACCCCTTAAGAATTTTGTAAGTCTCTATGAGATCCCCCCTCAATCTTCTAAATTCCAGCGAGTACAAGCCGAGTCTATCCAGTCTTTCTTCATATGGAAGTCGTCCTAACATCCTAAACACGTGAAAACCTAGACACTACGCCCATGGCGACTCACTATCGCCAGAGCACGTGGATCAGTGACGTTTTAGGCCAGTACTTTTAAGAATAAGGGGTAAGCCATTTAGAACGGAGATGAGGGTTGTGAATCTGTGGAATTCTCTGCCTCAGAAGGCAGTGGAGGCCAATTCTCTGTGGGTGCTTTCAAGAGAGAGTTAGATAGAGCTCTTAAAGAGAGCGGAGTCAGGGGATATGGGGAGAAGGCAGGAACGGGGTACTGATTGGGGATGATCAGCCATGATCACAGTGTATGGTGGTGCTGGCTCTAAGGGCCGAATGGCCTACTCCAGCACCTATTGTCTATGTCTACTTTTCTTCTGGGTTACTCCAGCACTTTGTGTCTTTGTTCCTTTCTGAGTTACTCCAGCACCTGCAGTTCCCTCATGAAGGGGGTGGGGTGGGGGTGGTGGGTTTCCGTGCGGTTCCCAGAGGTTCCCAGAGGTTTTTGTCCTCCGGCAACTACCTTCAACTGGTATCGCAACTGGCTTCGACTAAAAAATTACCGATTTTTAAAACTTAAACCACTTTCGACCATTAGGGAGACTGACAAAAACCTCCAGGAACCGCACGGAAACCTTGGGTGGGGCACAAAGTCTCCAGAGGTTTCCGTTCAGGTTTCCTAAGTGGGACAGGCCCTTAAGGGCTAACGGAATCGAGGGATATGGGGAAAAAGCAGGAACTGATTTTCGATGAACTTGATCATCTTGAATGGCGATGCAGGCTCGAAGGGAGGAAAGGCCTACTCCTGCACCTATTTTCTATATTTCTATCAGTGGAACGAAAGTAATCTTCGTCTCGAATGAAGCAAGATGCACCAGAAGCCTGTTGTATTGCGTACGAGAGGGCAGTTGCACGATCCCTGATCGAAGAAAAATATTTTTGTTTAGTTTTATTGCTTTTTGTCTTGTAACACATATCTGTGCTGGCCCGGAAAACAAAAATGGATGACGGCATGGCCATTAGGAAACAGATCCCCATAAGGAAAATATGTCTTTAGAGCAGGATAACGTGCAGGCAAGTTTAGGAACACAGTGCACACCACGCACTGTAGGCAGAGCTACCTGCGTTCTCAAACCCCATTCAGTCTCTTATTTCCGTTTCTTGGCAGCACTCCTTGGCTCCCCTCGCAGTATAAATAGTTTGGTCTGAGCACAACTCTAATGGAGGAAATGTTTGCACTATGCAATGTCAGTTTTTCCAAAATTATTCCAGTGCTCAGACCACATCAAGAGAGAGTCTGAGAAGACAATCAGAAATTCGGCCGATCAAATGTCTTTCTCTGGGAATGTAATGGGAAAGGAATGTTTTGCGTTACAAAGTCATTGCCTCCCATGAATATTTGCACCTGCTAACTGCAAGACCGGCCAAGAAGGCATGCGAAGGCTGATCTTTATTAGTGAGAGTGCTAGAATCTTTTGTGGTACCTACCAATTATTCTACAATCACCTAAATACGTTGGCACCAGATCAGAACATGCTTTTCCATGAGCAGAACTACAGCAGTCTTGTTGGAAAAGTACTAGCTAGGGCGGCACGGTGGCTCAGCGGGAGAGTCGCTGCCTCACGGCGCCAGAGACCCGGGTTCGATCTCGACCATGGGCGCTGTCTGTACGGAGTTTGGACGTTCTCCCACTGACCGCGTGGGTTTTCTCCGGATGTTCCGCTTTCCTCCCACATTGTATGGACGTGTGGGTTGCAGGTTAATTGGTTTCTGTAAATTGCGGTCTCGGTGGGCTGAAGGGCCTGTTTTCACACTGTATTTCCAAGGGCTAAAGTAAAGGGCCTGTCCCACTTTCACTACCTAATTCACGACCTTTTTTACTCGTGGACCTTTTTCAACATGTTGAAAAAACGCCCCGACCTACCTGATGCCACGACTACCTACGACTAGCATCACGGCCTGCTACGACCTACTTACGACCCTGTGACGACCATGCTGCGAGTATGAGTCAGGGGCAGAATCGGCAGAGGTCGTGAATTAGGTCGTGAAAGTGGGACAGGCCCTTAAGTCTACTGATTGTTGAACTAGCCTTGCCTAGAAATTTAGACTTTAGAGATACAGTGTGGAAACAGGCCCTTTGGCCCATCAAGTTCCCACCAACTAGTGGTCACTCCGTACACTCGCACTATCCTACACACTGGGTGCCAATTTACAATGTTACTAAAGCCAATTAACCTACAAACCTGCATGTCTTTGGAGTGTGGGAGGAAACCCGAGATCCCGGAGAAAACCCACGCCTCCACAGGGAGATCGTTGAAACGGGGTCGATTTATTTTGAACCAATTCAATTCCCACTTCATCCACGTTTAAGTCAACAATTTCTGCCGTTCAGTTTAGTTTGGAGATACAGCATGGAAACAGGCCCTTCGGCCCACCGAGTCCGCACCAACCAGCGATCCCCGAGCAGAAGCACTACCCTACACACTAGGGACCAATTTTCCCCAAAGCCAAATAATGCAGTCTTTGGAGTGTGGGAGGAAACCGGAGCTCCCGGTGAAAACCCACGCAGGTCACACAAACTCCGTAAAGACAGCACCCGTAGTCGGGATCGAATCTGGGTCTCAGGCGCTGTGAGGCAGCAACTCTACCGCTTTCATTTCGCGCAACTGTGCCCCTCTGAAGAGAGAAGAACTGAGTTACATCAGAACTGGCTCGGGTTTGTAAAGCAAAATACTGCAGATGCCAGAAGTCTGAAAGAAAAACACCAATGATCGTCCTGAAGCCACCAGATGATAGTAAAACCTTACTAAGTTCATCAATGCCCTTTGGGGATGAAAATGATAAATTCTTATCCAGGGTAGATATCTGCTGGAGAAACACAGCGGGTGAGCAGCATCTAAGCGAAACGAATAAGTCCATGCCATTTGCTCTTAAATGTCCTTCAATTTGGGGCCTTTTGGGGATCAATTTCCAATTCCTTCATTAAAAGGACTCGGCACGGTGGCGCAGCGGTCGAGTTGCTGCCTGACAGCGCCAGAGACCCAGGCTCGATCCTGACTACGGGTGGTGTCTGTACGGAGTCTGTACGTTCCCCTCATGACCTTTTGGGTTTTCTCCGGGTGCTCCAGCTCCCTCCCGCATTCCAAAGACGTGAAGGTTTGTAGATTAATTGGTTGTAAATTGACCCCCCCCCCGGTGTGTCGGATAGGGCTAGTAGTGTATAGGGCGATCGCTCATCGTGGGCTGAAGGGCCTGTTTCTCCGTTGTATCTCTCAACTAAACTAAAGTAAACCCAAGATAGACGCAAAATGCTGGAGTAACTCAACGGGACCGGCGGCATCTCTGGACAGAACGAAACCCTATTTGGGATAAACTTGATGTGGTCTGAACATGCGGTAATCTCCCTGAGGGATTTGATGGAGCTAATCATTCCCATTTTTCTCCACTAAACTCAATGCTTGAAAAGCATTCTCTTCCCCTTGTTGTTTTAGAAGAGCATGCTTTTTCACCTTTCTCAGTATAAATGAAACACTCAATTGGCAACAATTTCTCCCAGTCTGAAGACCAGCTAATCTTTTTGAGAACAGCAAAAAAATAACATATGCTTACAATTATCTTCTCCTCTCCCTTTATCCTTTTTCTGTCAATGTAATAAATAACTACAAATAAAATTAGGCAGCCCGACGACATTTTGAGCAGGGTTTAATCTTCACGAATAGATATTGCAAATAGTTTAATCATTTCTTCTTGCAAGTTATGCAGAATATCTGTAAGCTTCCTTTACATAACGTCGTTCACTGGTCCGATTTATCTCAATGGGCTTTTCAGGCAATGAATGTTTTTTTACTTTTAGAGATATAGCATGGAAACATAGCATTGGGAATACGCACGGTGGCGCAGCGGTAGCGTTCTGCCTTACAGCGTCCGAGACCCGAGTTCAATCCTGGCTACGGATGCTGGTCTGCCCAGAGTTTGTACGTCCTTCCTGTGACCTGTGTGGGCTTTCTCCGGGGTCTCTGGTCTCCTCCCACACTCCAAAGACGTACAGGTTTGTAGGTTAATTGGCTTGGCATAATTGTAAAGCTGTCCCTAGTATGTAGGATAGTGTTAGTGTGCGGGGATCACTGGTCGGTGCGGTACTCAGTGGGCTGAAGGCCCTGTTTCCATGCTGTACCTCTAAACTAAACTAAAGAAACAGGCCCTTCGTCCCACCGAGGCCATGCTGTTCATCGGTCACCAGTTCTATGTTATCCCACTTTCCTCGCACATCCCATAATCATCATCTGGGGAATAGATCGGGTAGATGCACAGAAACTCTTGCCCAGAGTAGGGGAATCGAGGACCAGAGGACATGGGTTTAAGGTTAAGGGGAAAAGATTTCATAGGAATTTGAGGGGTAACTTTTTCCAAACCAAGGGTGGTGGGTGTATGGAACGAGGTGCCAGAGGAGGTAGTTGAGGCTGGGACTATCCCAACGTTTAAGAAACAGTTAGACGGGTACATGAATAGGACAGGTTTGGAGGGATATGGAGCAAACGTGGGCAGGTGAGACTAGGTTAGCTGGGGAATGTTGGCCGGTGTGGGCAAGTCGGGATGAAGGGCTTGTTTCCACGCTGTCTCACTCTGTGACTCTATGACATGTGGATTGGTTGTTGATTGACCAGTGCAAGCTACCCAGAGTGGCGGTAAATGGGGAAATCTGGGGCAGTTTAGTTTAGTTTAGTTTAGAGATACAGCGCGGAAACAGGCCTTTTGGCCCACCGGGTCCGCGCTGACCAGCGATTAATACTATCCTACACACACAACGGACAGTTTTTACATTCACCAAGCCAATTAACCTACAAACCTGTACGTCTTTGGAGTGTGGGAGGAAACCAAAGATCTCGGAGAAAACCCACACAGATCACGGGGAGAGCGTACAAACTCCGTACAGACAGCGCCCGTGGTCAGGATCGCGCCCGGGTCTCCGGCGCTGCGTACGATACAAGGCAGCAACTCTACCGCTGCCCCACCCTGACCGCCCAGTTGACGGGAAAGTGGGGGGGGGATAAATTGGGATTAGTGTGAATGCAATGTTTGAGCCTCGCACCGGTCTGGTGGGCCGAAGGGGCGGTCTTGGCCCTGGACAACTCTACCATGCGATGAGAGGTGTGCAGACAAACCGATTTAGCCCCCGACTCTCTCAGAGAGTCTTAAAATTCCAAAACATGTCAATTGCAGTTTTATGCTGTTGAAGATTTTGTAAAAGATTTAATGTGCGACAGAAAAAAAAAATATTTCCATGACCACACAAAACAACAGTTTTTAGATCTACGAATAAATACGCTCCGAGTTTTTCCATTCATTTAGCATGAAATTATCATTTCTAAAACAGTCAGTCATAGTTTGGAATTTCCTGCTCATTTCTATAATCTAATAAACCACGTCTCTTGTTTCCATTCACTTCTTTCCAGAACCAGTCATCTTAATTTGCCCTCTTTATTTCTCCTTTCCCCATTGATACTTTTGCCTCTTTCCATCTGTTCTGCCTTTAAAACCCATATTGCTGTGATCGTTCATCATTTGCCCAATGATTGATCACCATTACACAGACCTAAGATACCTGTTTCCTTTCTACAGGATTTATATACGAGCCAAGCACAAAATGCCGGGGTAGCTCGGCAGGGACAGGCAGCATCTCTGGGGAGAAGGAATGGGTGACGTATCGGCGAAGTCGGAAGAAGGGTCCCGACCCCAAACGCCACCCATTCCTTCTCTCCAGCGATGCTGCCTGTCCCGCTGAGTTACTCCAGCATTTTGTGTCTATCTTTGGTTTAAACCAGCATCTGCAGTTCCTTAAAATGTAAATGCCGGTTCTGTTCTGCTCTGCCCTGTTGTTCTGTAGTTTATGCACAATCATGCAGGTGTTGCCACTTTCATTTCACTGCACATCTTGTATGTGTATGTTGACTTGACGTGACTTGCACATATCTACGAAACAGGACTCTGCGGACCATCTCGGAAATCTGCACATTAATAATGGGCACGATGGCATTGACCACAACGCGCGAGTCTGCACCAGATCTTTGCACAGAGGCTCAAAATTATTACTAGTAATGGGGGGGACAGAGCAGTTTTAAAACTTCTGGTGTAGGAAGGAACTGCCGATTCTGCCTTATACTGAATGATACACAGTAAGTCTGAGGATCAGGCAGCATCTCAGGGGATAAATAATAGGTGACTTTTCGGGTCGGAACCTTTCTTCAGAGTGAACGTGACAAGAAGGGTTCCAACCCGAAACGTCACCTATTCTTTTTCTCCAAAGATGCCTCCTGACCCGCTGAATTACTCCAGCATTTTGTGCTTAAAACTTTGGGTGCAGTGGTACAGCACGGGTGCTGAAGGTACGGGGTTTGAGCGTTCTCTCCGTGACTGTATACGTTTTCTCCAGGTGCTCCGGTTTCCTCCCACGCTCCCACTTGTAAATTGTCCCCAGGGTGTGTAGGATAGTGTTAGTGTGCGGGGATCGCTGGTTGGCACAGACTCAGTGGGTCGAATGGTCGGTTTCCATCCTGTATCTCTAAACTAAACTAGACTTCTGGTGATGGATTTTTAAGATTGTTCTTACAGAAGTTGCAGCACTAAATATTATCATAATGGCTGACAGCAATTAGTTTAGTTTAGCGACACAGCATGGAAACAGGCCCTTCGGCCCACAGACTCCACACTGACCAATTGTATTCTATACACTATAAAGACAATTTATAAAAGGTAATTAATCGACAAACCTGCACATCTTTGGACTGTGGGAGGAAACTAGAGCACCTGGAGAGACATAGAAACATAGAAACATAAAAAATAGGTGCAGGAGTAGGCCATTTGGCCCCTCGTGCCAGCACAGCCGTTCAATATGGTCATGGCTGATCATCCAAAATCAGTGCCCTGTTCCTGCTTTCTCCCCATATCCCCTGATTCCGTTAGCCCTAAGAGGTATATCTAACTCACTCTTGAATACATCCAGTGAATTGGCCTCCACTGCCTTCTGTGGCAGAGAATTCCACAGATTCACCACTCTCCGTGTGAAAAAGCTTTTCCTCATTTCAGTCCTAAATGGCCTACCCCTTATTCTTAAACTGTGACCCCCTAGTTCTGGACTCCCCCAACATCGGGAAAATCTTTCCTGCATCTAGCCTGTCCAAACCCCGAAGAGTTTTATATGTTTCTATAAGATCCCCACGCGAGATCCCCCACGAAAATACCCACGGAGGTCACGGGGAGAGCGTACAAACTCCACACAGGAATCACCCGTGGTCAGGATCGAAACCGTGTCTCTGGCGCTGCGAGGAAGCAACGCTACCGCTGCGCCTCCTTGCCGCTCCATGCCCTATGCTCATGTCTGGTTTGGGGACTGCAAAGCCTCCGACTGGCAGTCCGTGCAGAGAGTGGTGAGGACGGCTGAAAAAAATCATCGGGGCTTCTCTTCCTTCAATCCGGGACATTGCGTGCAAACGTTGCTTGTCCGAGGCTAACAGCATTATAAAAGACTCCACACATCTCCATCATGGACTGTTCACTCTGCTGCCCTCGGGCAAAAGGTATCGCAGCACAAGGAGCAGAACGGCCAGGTTTTGCAACAGCTTCTTCCCCCGAGCCATCAGACTCTTGAATGCCATACAATGTTACGCCACTATTATCTATTTTATCTTTTTATCTATTTTATCCTTTTGTTATTTTATGTTGCACGGTGAGCCAGTTGCAACAGATTTTCGTTCAGACTTGCATTTGTTGGTGTATTTATGAATGACAATAAAGTCTTTGATTGATTGATTAATCATTGATGCAATATCTGTGCAGTCTACACATAAAGCCAACTACTGGAAAATTTGAACAATAACGCAATAATCTGCAGGTGTTTCATTTATTTTTAATTTTTTCCCCATTTCCTAACTGCCCACGTGGAGCTATGATGCGATGGGTTACGATAGAACTGTATTTATCCCAGGAGGATAAATAATGTCTCCCAACAGTGATAAAGAAACGCAAAATACATGAAACATGAAATTAAAATGACGAGTGGAAAGGATTGGGGATGTGTAAAGATTGGGGAGGTGGGGGAGGAGGTGGGGACGGGGGGGGGGGGGGGGGGAGTCAGTCTCAGTCTCAATCTACCCCAAGACAAAAGGGAGAGGAGTTGAACAGTTTGATAGCCACAGGGAAGAATGATCATC
Source organism: Okamejei kenojei (assembly GCA_035221665.1). Taxonomy (NCBI): domain Eukaryota; kingdom Metazoa; phylum Chordata; class Chondrichthyes; order Rajiformes; family Rajidae; genus Okamejei; species Okamejei kenojei. Next base: position 45,201,192 of record CM069153.1, on the reverse strand, counting down.
TTATCGTCCCGATCACTTGTTTTTCGGGGCTTTGCTTCCCTGGGAACACTCGGTCACTGAGACTAAATGCTCTCGTGCGTCCGCGCTGCTTGGAAAAGCCTGTGAAAATGTTTTACAAGCCCAAGACACAGCGACACAAATCACAGCACATCCCCATGTTCGAAGACTAAACACTCCTAAACTATTTAAAACAACCGCCAGTGAACCTAAACGGATTAAAATGCATGATTTATCACCTGGATTAAAACCTTGCAAAAATATTATGCCCCGGGCAAGCTCTGGGAAATGTCTGATGTCTGAATGAAAAACTTCAAGATGATTCGGTGAATTATCCCTGGTTGCTGTTCCACGTGATCCGCCAGAACTAATTGCCATTGGCCACGGGAGCCTCCATGAAATGCTGCTTTTCACTGGGAATGGTTATTTTGTAGTTGTATCGAGTGATAAATTAAGGAATGCTTTTGTTGATCCCTTTACGGCTTCAAGTGCCGCATCGTGTTTGTACGGCTGATGCATCTGGTGTTACATGAGAGCGTCATGAGAGGAATAGATGACGGAACCAAATATCCTGGAGCAACTCAGCGGCACAGGCTTTATCTCCGGAAGGAAGGAATAGGTGACGTTTCGGGTGGAGGCCTTTCTTAGGGTCAGACCCTCAGTCTAAAGGGTCAGACCCTCAGTCTAAAGGAGGGTCTCAACCTGAAACGTAATCTATCCCTTTTCTCCGCGATGCCGCCTGACCCGCTGGGTTACTCCAGCTTTTTGTAGCTATCTTTGGTTTAAACCAGCATCTGCAGTTCCTCCCCATGTATGAGGGAAGTAGATTACGTGGACGCAAAGAGTCTCTTGCCCAGAGTAGGGGAGTGAACAACCAGAGGTCACAGGCTTAAGATGAGTGGGGGAAAGATATAATAGGAACCTGAGGGGTAATCTTTTCAATCAAAGGGTGGTGGGAGTATAGAACGAGCTGCCGGAGGAGGTAGTTGAGGCAGGTATTATCATAATGTTTAAGAGACGTTTGGATAGGACACGTTCAGAGGGATATGGGCCAAATGCAGGCAAGTGGGACTAGTGTAGATGGGACACGTTGGCCAGTTTGGGCAGGTTGGACCGAAGGGCCTGTTTCCATGATTCTATGACTCTATCCCAAAGACGTGTGAGTTAGTGGGCTAATAATTTGATACATACTACTCCATAATACAAAAGAAATTTTAATTATATAGCTCCTGTTACACACTCAGGACACTTCAAATGATATGACGGTGCTCTCAAAGACACTGTGGCATTAACGAAAAACTCAGTAATTAATTTGTTAAGAGCACAATTCAACCAACAGATAATGTAATATTTTGGCTGAGGGGCGATATTGGGATTTACTCTTTTTAATAGTGATTTGCTATTGAATTGATTGATACTTTATTATCACGTGACAGGTCACAGTGACATTCTTTGCTTGCATGCCCAAGGTATGCAAATAGTGGCTACATAGAGGGCGCTTTCAAAGCTACAAAGTACCCCCGAGCCATTTGTTCTACCCCTCCTCCCCATCCCTCCACACTGGGTCCTCCATTATCATTCTTTATCATCGTTACTTTTTTGCATACCCTTCATTCATTGTTCTTTATCTCTCTACATCATCATCTATACCTCTCGTTTCCCTTATCCCTAACCGGTCTGAAGAAGGGTCTCGACCCGAAACATCACCCATTCCTTCTCTCCAGAGGTGCTACCTGTCCCGCAGAGTTACTCCAGCGTTTTGTGTGTGTCTCAAGGGTCCTCCGTTGTCCTTCTCCCCTCCCTTACGGCGGTCCCCCGTATCCCCCCCCCCCCCCCCCCGCCGCCAGGTCCTCCTTCGATCCTTCCCTCGGCAGCAGCGTCCCCACTTCCACGTGTCCGTCCTCGTCCGTCGGTCGGTGCCGTCCTCGACCGCCACGCCGACCTCTCCACTATCGCCGCCGCGCCCTCTCCGGACGCCTCCGTGGCGCTGAGTATAGTGCGCCGATGATGTCACAAAGGTTCAATGTAGTCCCAATGGTCCCTCTTCATTCTCTCCCCCCCCCCCCCCCCCCCCCCCCCCCGAGCCGGGATCCACTTGCCCTTTCTGCGCGCTGGCCACAGAAGCGGAACTGCAATCATTCATTCCGATCGCTCCACTCTTTGAAACCTCCACTCCAACAGCAGCAGTTCTTACACCGTGCATGGGTCGATCGCAATCACGTATAGTCTTTCCGCTGACTGGGTAGCACACAACAAAAGCTCTTCACTTGTACCTGATAGAAGTGTATAAAACTGTGAGAGGCCTAGATAGGGTAGACAGTCAGAACCTTTCTCCCAGGGTGGAAATGTCCAACATTAGGGGCGTAGTTATACGGGTGAGAGGGGGGAAGTTTAATGGAGGTGTGCGGTATAGCTTTTTACACAGGGCTTGGCATATTGCCAAGGGTAGTGATGGAGGCATGTACGATGATGGACTTTTAAGGGGCTTTTGGATAGGCACATGGACGGGCAGGGAATAGAGGGATATGGATTATGTACAGACAGATGAGATCAGTTTAACAGCATGATGTTCAGCACAAACATTGTGGGCCGAAGGGTCCGTTCTGGTGCTGTACTCCTCTATGCCCTGTCCCGACTCTCGTACTCAATGCCATGGCTGATGAAGGCAAGCATGACGTGCCTTGTTCGCCAGCCTGTCTACTCGCATTGCTACTTTCAGAGAACTATAATTGAGTACAGTTTATTGTCACGTGTACGGAGGAGCAGTGAAAAGCCTTTGTTGCGTGCTCACCAGTCGGTGGAAAGACAATACATGATTACAATCGAGCCGTCCTCAGTGTACAGATACATGACAAAGGGAATAACGTGAATGACGTTTAGTGCAAGATAAAGTCCAGTAGAGTCTGATCAAAGATAGCCCGAGGGTCTCCAATCAGGTAGATAGTAGCTCAGGACCGCTCGCTAGTTGTTGGGTAGGATGGTTCAGTTGCCTGATAACAGCTGGGAAGAAACTGTCCCAGAATCTGGAGCTGTGCGTTTTCACACCACTGTAGCTTTTGCCCGATGGGAGAGGGGAGTAGAGGGCATTTATGTCACTATGTATCTCTGTTTCACAACACTCCTCAAGGTCTGTGTATATCCTGGCCTTCGCAAGCTGCATCACTTCATACTTACTGTATATGAGTTACACTCCAGTTATCACTAACATCTGTTTATATAGTCTCCTTTCCCCCTTTTTTTTTAACAGTTCAAAGATTCCACAGGCCCTGTTTTTTTGCTCCTTTCTTTAGGGCAACCTAATTCCTTGGAACCGATCCAAACCTCAACTTGGATCCCACACCTGGATGGCAAGGATCCTGATTCGGTTCAGACGGCCATATCATTCATAGTATCATTCATAATGTTAATTGCAAATATTTCATTGACATGGTAAGTTGTGGCATTAATAACACAAGATTTAGGAACTGACTGCAGGTGCTCTTTCGATAACAAGAAGACGTGTATCCTAACTGTCGCGCAATCAGAGACAGATGTTAGAGCTCGAAAGCCTGAAATGTGTACACCCGCACCGACAAGTTCATTATAAAATGGCCAAGCATAGTCCCACGGTGTAATGTGAAACAGTTGTAGGGTAAGTAAAGACATTATTTCATAACCAAATGCTAGCCTTGCACTCAGAGATGTAAGGTTCAATCCCAATGGAATAGAAGGCTATCAGCCAAAATTGTGGTAGGTTAGTGTTGAATGTGTTTCATAAGGTTTTATATTTTTTCCACTGCCACAAACCATTAAGAATGATACTAAATTTTAAGCCATGGTTTAACACCACAAGCTATGTATTCAGTCCAAATTATAGCATAATTATATTCTAAGTACTCAGTATAAAAAAAATGTACTCTTGACAGGGTAGTGGGCCAACATAACAGCTTTTTCTCACCCATTTATATTTGTCTCCCTCTTCTAATTCAAAAGGGGTTGCTGGGTTTTGTTACTATTCGTTAAATTTAGTTCAGTTTAGTTTAGAGATACAGAGCGGAAACACCGAGGCCGCAGCGATCAGCGCTCCCCGCACGTTAACACTACCCTTTGGGTGGGAGTCTGCAACCTTCACGTGGTCCGCCCTGTTTCGACGCATGCAATCAACCTGGCGTGCACAATCAAATAAGATCAAATAGAACAAGATGTCCTGCAACCTTAGGCCGTGCACGCCACACGCAACAGGAAGACGAAAAAGAAGAACCCTACCCTAGAAACACTAGGGGCAGTTTTACACATTTACATTGATACCAAGCCTACAGATCTGTACATCTTTGGAGTGTGGGAGGAAACTGAAGATCTCGGAGAAAACGCGCGCGGGTCATGCGGAGAACGTACAAATTCCATGCAGACAAGCGCCCGTGGTCAGGATCGAACTCGGGTGTCTGGTGCTGTAAGGCAGTAGCTCCAGCGCTGCACCACCGTGTCACACCTTTAATTAAGGTGTCAGCTAATTTGGAAAGAGAGTGCAGATTTTTAGAATTTCGATGAAAAGGCTTCTAAAACTAGCAGTGGAAATGCACAAAGTCAAATCTAAGCACTCTCACAAAACAATACAAGCTTGCTTTTTGTATGCCTAAACAAAAGCAGCGTTTATTAGGGTTACATCCCGTGTATTCCTTGCACAGATGAAGAATAGGGGTGGAACGGTGGCGCAGCGGTAGAGCTGCTGCCTTACAGCGCCAGGATCCAGGGTTCGATCCTGACCACGGGTGCTGCCTGTACGGAGTGTGTTGGCTTGGTATAAGTGCAAGGTGCCCCCAGTGTGTGTAGAGTAGTGCTAATGCGCTTGGATCGCTGGCCGGTACGGACTCGATGGGCTGAAAGGCCTGTTTCCGTGTTGTATTTCTAAACTAAACTAAACTAAATTAAACAATGAAGGTCCCAGCACTGGGTAGATGAAAATGCTGGAGAAACTCAGCGGGTGAGGCAGCATCTACCCTATGATCTATGGCGCGAAGGAAATAGGCAACATTTTGGGTCGAGACCCTCCTTCAGTCCGAAGAAGGTTCTCGAACCGAACCTTGCCTATTTCCTTCGCTCCATAGATGCTGCCTCACCCGCTCAGTTTCTCCAGCATTTTTGTCTGCCTTCGATTTTCCAGCATCTGCAGTTCCTCTCTTAAACAAAGGTCCCAGCACTGATCGCTGTGGTACACTGACTGATTTTCAACCAAGAACTACCCTTCACCTACTACCCTGCCTCTACCTCCTGTCGCTAAGCCAAGTCTAAATCCAATTAGCCAGCTTGGTTCAGATACAATTACTTGACTATGTTTTACACTCTTAACTCTCGATTTTAGTCACTTCTCCATTCCATTTTAATACCTGCTCAGATTAAAATTATATTGAAAGATAATCTACCAGTAGGTCATAATTAAATAATTTTAATCTCTTTGAAAACTGATTTAGGCTTACAAAAAACAAGGTTGTATTGTTTTGTGAGAGTGTTTGGTTTTGACTTTTCATTGCTAGTTCAAGTGGACTTTTTAATAGTAATCCTCAATATGATATCTTCCTTTGGGTGGAATGTCACCCAATATCTCTCTTTAGTTTAGTTTAGTTTAGAGATGCAGTGCGGAAAAATGCCCTTCGGCCAACCAAGTCCGCTCCGACAAGCGATCCCCGCACTAATACTTTCTTACCACTAGGGACCATTTATAATTTTACCAAAGCCATGTTTTACACCTTTCGCATCCTACACGCGTGGGTAAATGTACAGAGGCCAATTAACCTACAAACCTGTACGTCTTTGGAGTGTGGGAGGAAACCGGAGCACTCGGAGAAAACCCACGCGGTCACGGGGAGAAACGTACAAACACTGTGCAGACAGCACCCTTGATCAGGATCGAACCCTGGTCTCTGTCGCTGTAAAGCAGCACCTCTACCATTGCGCCACCGGGGCACCCTATGACTTTGTGCAATTCCTTTTGTCCTTTTATACTTTCCTCAAAGAATAGGAATGATAAGTGCTGGTCAGCACAGAGTTGCTGCCTTGCAGAGGCACAGAGCCAAATTCCATCCTGACTACGGGTGCTGTCTATATGGACGTTGTACGTTCTCCCCGTGACCCACGTGGGCTTTCCCCGGGGGCTCCGGTTCTCTCCCACACTCCAAAGACGTGCAGGTTAGTAGGCTAATGGGCTTGGCAAAATTGCAAATTGCCCCGTGTGTGCAGGGTAGTGTTAATGTGCGGGGATCGCTGGTCAGTGCGGACTTTGAGATCCGAAGGGCCTGTTTCGGCACTGTATCTCTAAACTATACTAAACTAAAGCAAGTATTTTATATCACTGGTGCTTTAAGACTCAAACACTTGGTTACATTGATGGTCTGTATGAGTAGCAGATCCTCAAGTCCTGTTCTGACTGCCAAACCCACCTTGACAATTGATTGTTGCCTTCACTCCGCACGTTGGTAAGCATGTCAAATTGTATTATCCAAATCACAGCCTTTCACTGCCTTTTGCGATGACTGCAGGCTATCGCAATGTCTGCTTGTCATCTCATCTGAGCTTCTGGTTTGCAAAAGATTAATTATGAGAATTTCAGCAAAGTTTAGTAAAAGCCCTGTCCCACGGTACGAGTTCATTCCAAGAGCTCTCCCGAGTTTAAAAAAAATCAAACTCGTGGTAAGCACGGAGAATGAACGTGGCGGGCACGTCTGAGCTCGGGGACGTCTCTTAGCGCTAACGGCAGGTACTCGGGAAGACTCGCTAGCGGCAGGTAAGCACGGGAAGACTCGTGAAGATTTTTCAACATGTTGAAAAATGTCCACGCGAGCCCCGAGTACCGATGAGCGGCCATTACCGTGAATCTCCGAGTTCGAATCAGGGCAAACTCGGGAGGATTCTTGGAATGAACTCATACCATGGGACAGGCCTTTAAGAAAGGTTGGAATTCCATTGTACTTAACATCTTCTGCTTCACCTTTCTTTTTAGCTTAACTTGTAAATGGGGGGGCCTTGGTGGCGCAGCAGTAGACCTGGGTTCAATTCTGGTTACGGGTGCAGTCTGTACGGAGTTTGTGCGTTCTCTCTGTGACCGCGTGGGTTTTCTCCGGCTGCTCCGGTTTCCTCCCACATTTCAATGACGTGCGGGTTTGTGGGCCAATTGGCTTCTGTAAATTGTAAATGTTCTCTAGTGTGTAGGATAGTGCTAGTGAGCGGGGTGATCGCTGGTCAGCGTGGACTCTGTGGGCAAAAGGGGCCTGATTCCACACTGTATCTCTAAAGACGAAAGTCCAGTTTAGTGTCTTATTGTCCTGTGTACTGAGGTATAGTGAAAGGCTTTAGTATGCGTACTTTTCTCTCGAAGAAAATACTACACGTGATTACTATACAGCCATCCACCGTGCACAAATATTGGATAAAGTGTACAATATTTAGCGTAAGATAAAGTCTAATAAAGTCTGATTAACCCATCACTGAGAGTATTTGTTTCCCTATATCTGTTTTATTAAAAAAGTCACATAGGATTAAATAAGTGAGTAATGTGGGAAGACAGTGGCAAGCTATCTTCCATTTCTATTGATACACTTTGGCTGCTTACTATTCAATTGTGTTTTAGGATGTGAAATAATAGTTTGATGCAATTAGAATTGAATTTGAGAACGTTTCACAAGGAATGAAATAGAAATGAAAACTTATTCCAGAATGAACAACGCAGCATACAAACTGGCAAGGAGTAACCTATCCCGGGGGATCAGGGAAGCGAAGAGGTTGTATGGACAAAAAGTTAATAGTCACTTCACAAATGACAAAGACACACGTCACTTGTGGCAGGGATTTCATACCATCACTGACTACAAGCCCCCCCCCACTGCGGATATACCAAAACGACCCCTCTCTACTAGATGAACTGAACGAGTTCTACGCACGGTTTGAGGTTAAAAACAGCACCCAGACACGTGCACCACTGCCATCTCCCAGTGACCAGTCGCTCAGGCTGTCCGCAGCCGGAATTAAAAAGGCCTTTGCCAGCCTCAACCCACGCAAAGCCACAGGGCCGGACAACATTCCTGGATGCGTTCTAAGAGACTGCGCCGAGCAACTGAAAGATGTCTTCACAGACATTTTTAACACCTCGCTCAGCCAGGCAGTAGTGCCCAACTGTCTTAAGAGTGCCACCATCGTTCCTGTCCCGAAGAAACCAAACCCAGCCTGCCATAATGACTTTCGACCAGTGGCTCTAACACCCATAGTAATGAAGTGTTTTGAGCAACTGGTTATGCAGCATATCAAAAATAGCCTACCTGCCGACCTAGACCCACTGCAGTTCGCCTACAGAGCCCACCGATCCACAGAGGACGCAGTCTCAACAACACTGAACCTCGTACTGCCACACCTTGATCAGAAAAATACTTATGCCAGGATCCTCTTCATAGACTTCAGCTCTGCTTTTAACACAATCATTCCGCAGCAGCTGGTGGAGAAGTTGGAGTTATTGGGGGTTGATGCTGGCACATGTAACTGGGTCCTGAACTTTCTATCGCAACGGCAGCAGACAGTCAGGGTGGGCAGTAGGACATCAAAAACCATAGCCGTGAGCACTGGCTCGCCCCAAGGCTGTGTCCTAAGCCCCCTGCTGTTTAGTCTGCTTACACACGACTGTACTGCTAGACTCAACAACAACTTCATCAACAAGTTCGCTGATGACACAACAGTGGTGGGTCTCATCAGTGACAATGATGAGTCGGCGTACAGGATGGAGGTGGAGCTGCTCACAGGATGGTGCAAATCCCACAACCTCATTCTCAACGTGGGAAAAACGAAGGAGATGGTGGTTGACTTCAGGAGGGCGGGAAACCAACTCCATACACCTCTGCACATCGATGGAGCTGATGTGGAAAGGGTCAGCAGTGTGAAGTTCCTAGGACTCCACCTGTCAGATGACCTGACGTCCACGACCAAAACCACAGCACTGGTCAAGAGAGCCCAGCAGTGACTACACCCTCTCCGAAGACTACGGAAAGCAGGTCTCCCCACTGCACACCTATGAACCTTTTATAGGGGGACAATCGAGAGCACATTAACCTACGGCATCACCTCCTGTATTTTTATTTTATTTCTATTTATTTTTTACCGCACACTGAATGGACACTGGTTGAGCAACGTTTTTTCGTTTTCTCTGGGTATGTAAGTACTCAGGAAAAATGATAATAAAGATATACAACATGCTATCTCTAACTTAGTTGCCTGAAAAATGCAATATTGGATGGCACAGTGGCGCAGTGAATAGAGCTGCTACATCACAGCATTGGAGACCCCGGTTCGATCCTGACCTTCGATTTCCTCCCATATCTCAAAGATGTGTGATGGTGGATGCAAGTGGGATAACGTAGAACTAGTGATCGATGGTCGGCATAGACTCGGTGGGCTGAAGGTCCTTTTCTAATGCTGTATCAATTCCATCCCATCTCTTCTCATCTCATCTCATCTCATCTCATCTCATCTGCTCATCTCATCTCATCTCATCTCCTCATCTCATCTCCTCATCTCATCTCATCTCCTCATCTCATCTCATCTCATCTCATCTCCTCATCTCATCTCATCTCCTCATCTCATCTCATCTCCTCATCTCATCTCCTCATCTCATCTCATCTCCTCATCTCATCTCATCTCCTCATCTCATCTCCTCATCTCATCTCCTCATCTCATCTCATCTCATCTCATCTCATCTCATCTCATCTCATCTCATCTCATCTCCTCATCTAATCTCATCTGATCTCCTCATCTCATCATCTCATCTGATCTCCTCATCTCATCTCATCTCCTCATCTCATCTCAACTCATTTCATCTCATCTCATTTCATCTCATTTCATTTCATCCCATCCCATCCCATTTCATCTCATCCCATCTCATCTCATCCCATCTCATCCCATGCCATCCCATCCTATCCAATGCAGAGACAAATGTAATGCTTTAGAATTTAGAGAAACAGACCCTTCGACCTATGGAGTCCACGCTGACCATTCCATGCACTATCCCACACACACTAGGGACAATTTTACAATTACCGAAGGCAATTAACCTACAAACCTGTACGTCTTTGGAATGTGGGGGGATTCCCATGCTGTCACAGGAAGAACATAGAAACAACATGCAGACAGCACCCGTAGTGATGATGGAACCTGCGTCTCTGGCGCTGTAAGGCAGCAACTCTACCGCTGCGCCACCCTGACGCCAAACCCGTGTCTCTAAAGGGCCTGTCCCACTTGGGCGTCATTTGCGCATCACGCAGATGGCGCGCGAAGATTTTGTGAATCCCAAAATCTTGGGGCACCGCTCGTGACCGCGCGTCACTGCCTACGTCACCACGCACCATGCGCGCGTAATGCACGCCATGTGCGCATCACGTACGTGCACCTCCTGCGTTGTGAAGCGTAAATGATGTCGCGTAATTGACGCGCAAAAGAGACGCCCAAGTGCGACAGGCCCTTAAGAATACCTTTATTCTCTTTCCTTTGCAATCCCTAACGATCGAGGATGACATGCCTTTATACACTTTCTTCACACGATGTCAACATTTCCACCACACCTTTGGTCACTAATTCCATCCTATAATAATGTACAACTTCCTGCTGTTCTAACCACCAGATCACCATTAGCAACACCACAGGAGGCTTATTATTGCAACATGAAGCGACCATGAATCTTTCTTTGGTCGGTTATATTTAAAAGGAGCGTTTTAATGAGATTGTAATTCTCGGTTTCACTCCGTGCTCATCCAAGGCCAGGAAGGTTGTGCTTTTAAAGAAGGGAATATTGTAGCTCAGTACTGCTGGTATGTTTCTTTCATCATCATTCCCGTTTTTTATGGAGCTGAATGCTTCATCCAGGAAACTTAAATTCCATTACAGATCTAATCTGCAAAGTGGGGGATTTTTAGATCTTATGGCCTTGGGGGTCCAATTCTGACACCTTTTAGGTGATGGCAGATACTTAACAGTCTCCACCACCAGCCTTGGATCCGACTTCCAGCATCCCCGACATTTCAATAAAGTTGCAATCTCAGGAATGCGTTACGCCCGTTATTTGTGCCATGCGGCAAGACTGCATCTGTTCAAATACCTGGCCAGTTCTGTCGAAGATCAAAAAGGAGCAACTCCTCTGTAAATATTCCCCCTTTGGTCTGGTGTCTCGATTACCGAATCCCCGGGAATTTCCTCAAAAGTGTCCAGTGGAAACGCGGTTGTTGCTCTGGTCAACCAGATGGCCAATTAACAATGGAATTGCATTTGTGACTTCAGAATTCCAGATGGTGGAATAATATTTGCGTCCGTGTAATGGTAATAGCGGGTGCTTGCAGCAAAGGAACAACGCTAAGTGTTGCGTTAGCCAGCTCGATATTTTGGAGTTGGACGAATTCAGTGGGTTTAACAGTTCAGAGAATGGTGACGATGTTAACTTTGTAACATCTCTATCGGATGTGTTGGATAACATTACGCTGCAAATGGTAGTCAGGGTCACAGAATGGTGCAGCGTGGAAACAAGGCCCTCGGCCCACCATTTAGTAATAAAGGCACAGACTATTTTCCAAATGGGGGGAGAATCCAGAAAAACTGGTGGTGCGAAGGGACTTGGGAGCGCTGGTGCAGGATTCTCAAAACATTAAATCTGCAAGTCGAATCGGTAGTGAGGACGGCAAATGTGATGCTTGCAATTACTTCAAGAGGACTGGAATACGAAAACAGGGATGTAATGCTGAGGCTCTGTAAGGCGCTGGTCAGGCCGCATTTCGACCATTGCGAGCAATTTTGACCGCCATATCTGAGGAAGGATGTGCCGGCTCTGGAGAGGGTGCAGAGGAGGTTTACAAGAATGATCCCAGGAATGTGCGGGTTAACATATGATGAGCGTTTGACGACACTGGGCCTGTACTCGCTGGACCATAAAAGGATGAGGGGGGACCTCATTGAAACTTACCGAATAGTGAAAGGCTCGGCTAGAGTGGATGTGGAGAGGATATTTCCACCAGTGGGAGAGTCTAGAACTAGAGGGCATAGCCTCAGAATTAAAGAACGTTTCTTTAGGAAGGAGACGAGGAGGAATTTCTTCAGTCAGAGAGGGTGGTGAATCTGTGGAACTCTGCCACAGAAGGTCGTAGAGGCCAAGTCAGTGGATATTTTTAATGCAGAGATAGATAGATTCTTGATTAGTACCGGTGTCAGGGGTAATGGGGAGAAGGCAGGAGAGTGGGGTTAGGAGGGAGAGATAGATCAGCCATGTTCGAATGGCAGAGTAGACGATGGGCCAAAAGGCCAAATCCTACTCCTCTCACGTTTGACCTTATGACCATATTCATAGTCATAGAGTCACATAGAGTGAAAACGGGCCCTTCGGCCCAACTAGCCCATGCCGACCGACACGTCCCATCTACACAAGTCCCACCTGCCGGCATTTGGCCCATATCCCTCTCAACCTTGTAATGATTATGGAAGTTTATTTGAAGATCGTTGTGCACTATTCCAGACATGGAAATTGTCTCGTATGTTGGCGGCAATACGTCTCCTGGGCTCACGAATTTGAAGAATAATTGGAAAAGCTTCCAGTCCAAAAGCGTTTCATGAAGAATTAATGTTCTCACGCATGTTATCGGTGACTGTGGGAAAAAGAGGAGAGAGTTGGTGTCTGGCTGGAAAGTTTGCTGCTTGCTTTTGGGGGGAAAATTGAAAGTTTTGTGTCGGGTATATTTTCAACAGGGTGGCTTGCTGTACAGTTTTGACTTCCTATTCTTTACATTTAAACAATTTATAATTCGATTATGAATTTAAGTTATCTTTAAGAATCTTTAAGGGCGGCACGGGTAGCTTCAGCGGTAGAGTTGCTGCCTCACAGCGCCAGGGAGCCAGGTACGATCCTGACTACGGGCGCTGTCCGTAAAGAGTTTGGTCGGGAGGAGTTCCCGCATTCTGGGAACTAGTCGGCCTGGGTACGGTCAGCGAAAAATTTTCAACGTGTTGAAAATTTTCCTGCAGCAAAAATTGGTTGCCAAGAAAATCGATACTTTTGTAGTTGTAGGTCTAGTCGTAGTGGGGTCGTAGGTAGTCGTAGGTAGTCTTTGTTAATCGCCTTTGCTGACCGGTCATTTTCATTGACTCATTGCAAAAAAAAAGGTATGTAAACCGCAGGGTACACAAAAGGCTGGAGAAACTCAGCGGGTGCAGCAGCATCTAAGGAGCGAAGGAGATCGGCGGCGTTTCGGGTCGAGACCCTTCTTCAGACCGCAGCACGTGATTAAGTCGTAGATAGCCGTAGGAGGTCTTCTACATAGTCGTAGGATGCGTTTGATACTTTCACTTTTTGGCGATTCAACAAGACTATGACAGTCGCCTGCACTCGCAAGAGAAGCCGCCTAAGTGGGACAGGTCCTTTACGCTCCAGGGAAAACAGATCCGTCCTGTCCGACCTCTCCTGGAAACTCCTTAAGAGTAAGGGGTAGGCCATTTAGAACGGAGATGAGGAGAAACGTTTTCACCCAGAGGGTTGTGAATCTGCGGAATTCTCTGCCTCAGAAGGCGGTGGACGCCAATTCTCTGGTTGCTTTCAAGAGAGAGTTTGATAGGGCTCTTAAAGATGGCAGAGTCATGGGATATGGGCAGAAGGCAGGAACGGGGTACTGATTGCGGATGAACAGCCATGATCACATTGAATGGCGGTGCTGGCTCGTAGGGCCGAATGGCCTACTCCTGCACCTATTGTCTATGTATCTATGTAACTCCAGCCCGCCAGGACTGGTAACATACTTGTGAATCTTCCCACCACCCCGGACTAGCTTAGTCACATCTTTCCGATTGTACAGCCACCAAAAATGCGCACAATTCTTTCCTGACGTGTGAAGACCAGAACCGCACACCGAAATCCTGGCACAGACGATTAGTTATATAAACTGTGAAGTCTAAACTGTTCTCAAGAAATTGCTTGATTTACAGTAGCTGATGAAAAATTGGCCACATTGCACAACTCATGGTCAATGAGAGGGGGTGAGCTCTCTCTTTTTCTGTTCAACATGCATTCTCAACACATGACTAATGTAAGTTGCAGTGAAAAAGGAGTTTTGATTTCCATTGAATCTCTCCGCGTTTGGTGTGGTAAACTGAAGGCACATTGAAGGTGTTCAGCGATGTCCCAGAGCCAGGTTGAATGTGCGCTTCCTGTCGCAATGTCTCACCACGCACCCAACATGCTGATCGCAGGAGTGGGGTAAGTTGGGAGTATATCCAGTTACATAGTTAGATAATACTTTGGCTCTTGGTTTTCTTAGTTGAGCGCTCAACCTGGAGTTGCAGCGCAGGTGCTTTGTGTTTTGAATTGTAACCCTCAGGACTAATAGAAAGCCATTCTGAAGAAGGGTCCCGACCCAGAAACGTCACCACTCCATGTTTACGAGATTTGATCTCAGTCAGCACGGACCGGGTGGGCCGAAGGGCCTGTTTCCACACTGTATCTCTGAAGTCCGCAGCGCTCACAATGGCCCGCTGAGAATCCATAATACCAGAGAGAAAATTAGCAATCCTCACCCTCGGGAGATTGCCTAAAATCAGCGGTTATGCTTCCTATTCCACCGAGAGGTCTGAGTTCTGAGAGACTATTTATTGGCCTGGTGATCCTTCTGTGTGGCTTTCTCAGTAAGCAACATGTTTTATACAGACTTATACGGCATGGAAACAGGCCCTTCTGCCCGACTAGTCCATACCCACCATGTTGTCTGCCTACCCGAGTTAGTCGCACTCACCTGCGTTTGTCTCATTATTGAGGACAGTTTACGATATGGTACGATACGATAGAACTGCATTCAACCCAGGAGGGAACTTGGTCTGCCAACAATCATAAAACACGACAAGATACATGAAACATGAAGTTGAAGTGACGAGTGGAAAGTCCAGGATTAGGGAAGCGCAAAGATTGGGGAGGTGGATGGAGGGGGGTCAGTCTATCCCATGACAGAAGGGGGAGGAGTTGTACAGTTTGACAGCCACAGGGAAGAAGGATCTCCTGTGGCGTTCTGTGCTGCATCTTGGTGGAACCAGTCTGTTGCTGAAGGAGCTCCTCAGGGTTGACCAGTGTGTCATGGAGGGGGTGAGCAGTATTGTCCAGGATGCTCCGCAGTTTGAGGAGCATCCTCCCCTCCAGGACCACCTCCCATGAACCCAACTCCACCCCCAGGACGGAGCCAGCCTTCCTGATGAGTTTGTTGATCCTGTTGGCGTCCGCGGTCTTTGCCTTGTTGCCCCGGCACACGGCAGCGAAGAAGACGGCGCTGGCTACCACCGATCGATGGAACAGGATTGCCCTTGCCAAGAAGAACCATATCCTGGGAATGAAAAGAAAAATCCCATCCATCCCATCCATCATCTCAGCAGAATCTGGCAATGTAAGTAATATCTTGGAGCTTCTTGGAATTCAGTTTTGAACACACAGTTATATCACCAATTATTACAAGTGCCGACAGCAATTTGGAACTGGATATACTTTATTGGGTATTGAGCGGCACGGTGGCGCAGCGGTAGAGTTGCTGCATTGCAGCGCCAGAGACCCGGGGTCGATCCTGGCTACGGGCGCTGTCTGTACGGAGTTTGTACGTTCTCCCCGTGACCTGCGTGGGGTTTTCTCCGAGATCTTCGGTCTCCTCCCGCACTCCAAAGACGTGCAGGCTTGTAGGCTAATTGGCCTGGTGTAAATGTAGAATCGTCCCGCGCGAGTGTAGGGTAGTGTTAACGTGCGGGGATCGCTGGTCGGCACGGACTCGGTGGGCCGAAGGGCCTGTTTCCGCACTGTGTCTCTAAACCAAACTAAAACTAAACTCAACTAAGCTTTGATGCCTTCCTCTGTTTCAGCTTCCCAGTGTGATTTCCACTGTTATTCTTGGAAAACACAACCTTGACAGAATCAATCCGTTATCCACAGGTGACGCCTGGCTTGAACGTAGTCTATTGAAAACAGAGTCATTGAAACCCCTTTGTGAAGCCACTGTCAATCCCAGCCTCCACTTATGCTGGTCTGTACATTCTCATAAATCTCACATGCCTCGTAAATAACTTCTCAGACTTCCTTACATTTTGCGTCTTGTTGCCAGCATATACAATTTTCCACTTCTCTTCCCATCTCCTGGGGTGGTCTGGGCTGAGTCGCTCTCCAGCCGGAAGGGAAGTTGGGCCTGGCTTTGCCAAATCCCTACGCCAACGTGAACCTCTTTACAGGAGATCAGAGGAGAAGTCCCAATTCCCTGACGTGCTCTGGGCACTGAAGGGAGGACTGAATAAACATTTAACTCCCGTGATGCTTCGAACATGGTCGCCAATAAACCTGAGCAGTTCCTTGCTAGATCTGCCACCCGACATGTGGGTGGACAATCATCCCCCACGTCCCAATTCAGGGCTTGAACCCACGGAGGACTTCAAATCCTATCGAAGCATGAATGTGCTTCTTAAAAAATATTTGCCTTGACTTCCAGCAGGCAGTTTTGATCTTATTGTATGTGAATACAATGTATATACACCCAGGTATGTAGGTTAATTGGCTTGGTGTATGTGTACATTGTTCCTAGTGTGTGTAGGATAGTGCTAATGTGCAGGGATCGCTGGCCGGCATGGACTCGGTGGGCCGAAGGGCCTGTTTCCGCGCTGTATCTCTAAACTAAACTAAGGATCTGGTTTAAAAGCCCGATCCATTGCCTTCTGGGGTATCTGCAGTGGGCGGCTTGGTGGCGCAGTGGTAGTGTTGCTGCCTTGTAGCACCAGAGACCAGGGTTCGATCCTGACCTCAGGTGCTCTCTGTGTGGAGCTTAAACATTCTCCCTGTGACCGCGTGGGTTTTGTCCGGGTGCTCCGGTTTCCACCCGTACTTCAAAGACGTGCAGGTTTGCAGGTTGATTGGCGTTGTATAATTGGCGTAGGATAATGTTAGCCTGTGGGGATTGCAGGTTGGCACGGACTCGGTGGGCCGAAGGGCCTGTTTTCGCGTTGTATCTCTAGGCTAAACTAAACTATATCCAATCCCTGGAAGAAAAGGGCAACTCAGTGGGTCAGCTGGTAGGGCTGCTGCCTCACAGCACCAGAGACCCGGGTTGGATCCTGACCTCGGGTGCTGTCAGTGTGGAGTTTGCACGTTCTCCCTGTGACCGCATGGGTTTCCTCTGGGTGCACCGGTTTCCTCCCACATCCCAAAGACGTTCGTGGCCCTCTGTAAATCTGCCCCCCGTTTCCACAAGTTCGATGTTATCCCACCTTTGCATCCTACACTCCAGAGGCAACAGAGCACCTACACCTGAGTACCACAAGTCAGGGCTTTACCCAGGTCGCTGGAGATATCGGGCCAGCTTCTCTGCTGTGCCTCCCCTACATGTTACCCTGGACGACACGGCATAACACTACAAGTCAGTGGATATTTTTAAAGCAGCCAAATTTTCAAAGGTAGACAAATTCTTGATTAGAATGGGTGCCAAGGGTTATGGGGAGAAGGCAGGACAATGGAGGCAGAGATCCAGCCCTGATTGAATGGCTTGAGTGGAATTGATGGGCCGAATGGCATAAATCTACTCCTATAACTTGTAATTTGTGAACTTGTAACTCCAGACATAGTAACGGGAAGGGATTGCAAACATTGCAGAATGCCACACCACATCTGGATAGTTTATCACAGCAAACAGAAAGAGAATGAGAAGGTCTTAACGAAGAAACTGCAGATGCTGGAGAATCGAGGGTTACACTAGCGGGTGCAGCAGCATCTAAGGAGCGAAGGAGATAGGCGACGTTTCGGGTCGAGACCCTTCTTCAGACTGGTCAGGGATAGAAAGAGAATGAGAAGGTCTTTATTTCCTTCAGTGCGCTCTGGTCCTTTGGAATTCTGTCCCCACGGGAGCTGTGGATGCCGAATCATTGAATATATTCAAGGCTTTTAGATGAAAGGGAAATTACAGGTTTGGAATTTGCAGCATCTGCAGTTCGGTGTGTCTTCTGTCTTTGGCCCTTCCGACTTCCCTTCATTTTCACGTCTGCCAGTACCCACCGATCATTGCCAAGCCACGTCCTGCTCCATCCTCTCTTCCAGCTTCCCGTCCCCACTACAATCAGTCTGACGAAGAATCCTGACCTGTATCGCCACTTGCCCATGTTCGCCAGGGATACTGCCTGACCCATTGAGTTACTCCGGGATGCTTTTGGGCCTGGGTCTTCTCAGCAATTCTCCATCCCATACAGTAAATAACCCCAACAAACACACTCAATCCAATTGCAGGACAGATATGAGGAATTTTACAAACAGGAGTGTTAGCTAGTCTCAGTGAACACACAATCACCTCGCTTACCCACGGATGAACAAAGGAGGAGGACTGACCGAACGTTATTGCATTCCACCACAGTGAAGAATGTTGATTCCACTGTAGTGGGTGTTCAAGTTGTATTCTATGGTGTATTGTCCTCTTTTTGATTGTGTGGCTGTATGGCAAATCAAATTCCACTGTACCTTAATTGGTGCATGTGGCAATATATGTGAGCTTGAAATTGATCTGGAAACATAGAAACATAGAAACATAGAAAATAGGTGCAGGAGGAGGCCGTTCGGCCCTTTGAGCCAGCACTGCCATTCATTGTGATCATGGCTGATCGTCCGCTATCAATGACCCGTGCCTGCCTTCTCCCCATATCCCTTGACTCCACTAGCCCCTAGAGCTCTATCTAACTCTCTCTTAAATCCATCCAATGACTTGGCCTCCACTGCCCTCTGTGGCAGGGAATTCCACAAATTCACAACTCTCTGGGTAAAAAGTTTTTTCTCAGCTCAGTCTTAAATGACATCCCCTTTATTCTAAGACTGTGGCCCCTGGTTCTGGACTCGCCCAACATTGGGAACATTTTTCCTGCATCTGGCTTGTCCAGTCCTTTTATAATTTTATATGTTTCTATAAGATCCCCCCTCATCCTTCTAAACCCCAGTGAATACAAGCCTAGTCTTTTCAATCTTTCCTCATTTGACAGTCCCGCCATCCCAGGGATCAATCTCGTGAACCTACGCTGCACTGCCTCAATCACAAGGATGTCCTTCCTCAAATTAGGAGACCAAAACCGTGCACAATACTAGAATTTGAACTAGAACTCCCCCAGTGCTTGACAACCGACTTGGTATCTCACAGGGTTTTTCTAAAGCTTCCGGATAACCTGATTGTTGTCTCATTAGAGAAACACAAATGTTTAGTTTAGTTTGGTTTAGAGATACAGCGCGGGAACACTGAGCCCGTGCCGCCCAACGATCCCAGTACACTAGCACTATCCAACACACTCGGGGCAATTTACAATTTTACCAAAGCCAATCAGCCTACAAACCTGCACGTCTTTGGAGTGTGGGAGGAAACCGGAGCGCCCGGAGAAAACCCACGCAGGTCGCGGGGAGAGCGTGCAAACTCCGTACAGACAGCACCCGTGGTCAGGATCGAACCAGGGTCTCTGGCGCTGTAAGGCAGCAACTCTACTGCTTCCCCTTAGATGTATTTTGCGGAAGGAATCTAAATTTGTTCACAAAGGTAATTGACCTGATTCGAAACCAAAACAGGAGGAGAAAGATTCCTTGGACAGTTTGGATCAAGAGATTTATCAGAGAATGTTCCCAGGGTCGAAAATTCAGATGCAATTTATACCCCCAAAAATTTAGGAAAGAAATCTCACAAAAATAATTTTCCCCCCGTGACATATCAAAGTATAATAAAGTACTATATAATTTCAGAAATAAGGGACTTGAGAATATAGATAGGAAAAACTATTAAAGAAGAATAATTTAGCAAATTGTGACATGGATGGAAGTATTTTGACTTCAGATAGCCCTTGCTTTCTCTCTCCATCCCCTTCCCAGTTCTCCCACTAGTCTTACTGTCTCCGCCTACATTCATTCTTTATCCCACCCCCTCCCCTGCCATCAGTCTGAAGAAGGGTCTCGACCCGAAACGTCGCCCATTCCTTCTCTCCAGAGATGCTGCCCGTCCCGCTGAGTTACTCCAGCATTTTGTGCCTACCTTCGATTTAAACCAGCATCTGCAGTTCTTTCTTTTGCATCTTATTGCTTTTTGCTTTTGCATCTCTGAGGGCTTTGAACTAATTAGAATTAGAAGGTGCATTCTTGGGAGTACCTTCAGTACCTTTCCCGAAATAATTAAGCTGAAAGGTATTTAATGATGTGTGTTGGATTGTTGGTAGTATCTATAGCACCACTCCAGAAATGATTAAGCTGAAAGGTATTTCATGATGTGTAGAAAGTCTTATTTTTATTTCATGTGTAGCTGGTCGTACATCAGTAAACAACCCCGTGATTGCATAAAGGGCCTGTCCCACCAGCATGCGACTCCGTGCGGTGAGCGCGACCTAACGTGGTCGCTTGAGCCGTCCGGCCTCGCGGGGCCGGTCCCACTTCGATCGCCGGAGCCGTATGGAGTTGTGCGGAGCTGATTCGCAGTGACTAGTGGGGTACCACAGGGCTCAGTGCTGGGACCCCCAGCTATTTACAATATATATTAATGATCTGGATGAGGGAATTGAAGGCAATATCTCCAAGTTTGCGGATGACACTAAGCTGGGGGGCAGTGTTCGCTGTGAGGAGGATGCTAGGAGACTGCAAGGTGACTTGGATAGGCTGGGTGAGTGGGCAAATGTTTGGCAGATGCAGTATAATGTGGATAAATGTGAGGTTATCCACTTTGGTGGCAAAAACAGGAAAGCAGACTATTATTTAAATGGTGGCCGATTAGGAAAAGGGGAGATGCAGCGAGACCTGGGTGTCATGGTACACCAGTCATTGAAAGTAGGCATGCAGGTGCAGCAGGCAGTGAAAAAAGCGAATGGTATGTTAGCTTTCATAGCAAAAGGATTTGAGTACAGGAGCAGGGAGGTTCTACTTCAGTTGTACAGGGTCTTGGTGAGACCACACCTGGAGTATTGCGTACAGTTTTGGTCTCCAAATCTGAGGAAGGACATTATTGCCTTAGAGGGAGTGCAGAGAAGGTTCACCAGACTGATTCCTGGGATGTCAGGACTGTCTTATGAAGAAAGACTGGATAGACTCGGTTTATACTCTCTGGAATTTAAGAGATTGAGAGGGGATCTTATAGAAACTTACAAAATTCTTAAGGGGTTGGACAGGCTAGATGCAGGAAGATTGTTCCCGCTGTTGGGGAAGTCCAGGACAAGGGGTCACAGCTTAAGGATAAGGGGGAAATCCTTTAAGACCGAGATGAGAAATACTTTTTTCACACAGAGAGTGGTGAGTCTCTGGAACTCTCTGCCACAGAGGGTAGTTGAGGCCAGTTCATTGGCTATATTTAAGTGAGTGAATGTGGCCCTTGTGGCTAAGGGGATCAGAGGGTATGGAGAGAAGGCAGGTACGGGATACTGAGTTGGATGATCAGCCATGATCATATTGAATGGCGGTGCAGGTTTCGAAGGGCTGAATGGCCTACTCCTGCACCTATTGTCTATGTTTCTATGTTTCTATGATCCCGACATTGCACGGGGCTCCGAAAAACTGACCGTGTTCAAAAATTCCGCAACGCCTCGACGCATTACACACCGCCTCGACATCGTGCCTCCGTGACCCTCTCTGTGTGTGCCTCCGTGACCCTCTCTGTGTGCCTCCGTGACCCTCTCTGTATGTGTGCCTCCGTGCCTTTCTCTGTGTGTCCCCTCTCTTTGTGCCTCCGTGACCCTCTCTGTGCCTCCATGACCCTCTCTCTCTGTGGTGTGGAGGAGTGTGGAGTGTATCGCGCAGCGCTCCAGGATTTCGTTCAGCACAAAATCGTCGCGCGCCACCGGCCTGTCGCGTAACTGACAGCCAAAGTGGGACAGGCCCAAGACCCTGGCGCCGCGCAACGTCTCACCTCCAACAGCAGCAGAAGCAGGCAAATGATCGCCGAGCTCGGCCTGGGGCTCACGGCCGCTGCGGATCCGGATCCGCCCACATTTCGACTCCCAGAGCGGGACCAAGACCACCTGACGAGGGGAGCGGTCCTCAGTGAAGGTCTCTCTATAAGGGAGTCCTCCCCCTCTACATCGGGGACCTGGGGTGGAGAGTGTTGCACAAAGCCGTGGCCTGTAACAGGTACTTGAGCCGGTTCACGGACTCGTCCGCCGCCTGTCACTTTTGCGGCGAGGAGGAGACCGTGTTCCATGTCTACATGGAGTGTGAGAGGTTGCAGCCCTTGTTCGAGTATCTTAAGGGGCTGCTCCTCAAGTTTTGGCTCCATTTTAGTCCGACACTATTGATTTTTTTGGGCACCCGGTGCAGAGGGGGGAGGGTCGGGAGGGAGTAGGGGGTCTCCCTGTCGGTCTGCTCCTGGGCCTGGCCAAGATGGCCATTCGCGGGTCCAGGCAGCGGGCAGTCGACGGCCGCACAGCAGTCGGCTGCCTGCCCCTCTTCCGGGGTTACGTCCGTGCCCGCGTGTCCCTAGAGAGGGAACACGCGGTGTCCACGGGGACTGTGGAGGCTTTCCGTGAACGCTGGTCACCGCTGGAGGTCGAATGTATTATTGATAAAAATGTTAATATTTTAATTTGAGAACTTTCTTTGTAAAATGCCAATATAGGCATTCTCTGATCGTGTTACTGCTATGTATTTGTTTGTTCTGAATAAAAGCATTTTGTAAAAAAAAAAAAAAAAAAGAGCGGGACCAAGACAATTGGAGATTAGACACAAAATGCAGGAGCAACTCAGCGGGACCGGCAGCATCTCTGGAGAGAAGCAGTGGGTGACGTTTCGGGTCGAGACCCTTTTTCAGACTGAAGAATTCCTTCTCTCCAGAGATGCTGCTTCTCTCCAGAGATACTCCTGCATTTTGTGTCTATCTTCAAATGACGTCACGCGCTCCAGACGGCTGTGTGGACGCATGATGAAGCGCGACAGTCATTACCGGCCTGACGCGTAAATGACGGTCAAGTGGGACAGGCCCTTTAGTGTGAAGGCCCTGTTGCACGATGCATTATTGTACTGCACCTTTGGAAGTTACGCTGTTTGCGAAAATTCTCTTCGGACGATTTTGCTTCTTTCCATGTCATGAGAGATTTTTTTCAGCCAGAAATTTTCCGCGCCGTCCAGTGATCCCCGCACACTTACACCATCCTGCCCTCACGAGGGACAATTTTTACACCTACCTCGCCAATCTGCCTACAAACCGGCACGTCTTTGGCGTGCGGGAGGAAACCGAAGATCTCGGAGAAAACCCCACGCAGGTCACGGGGAGAACGTGCAAACTCCGTACAGACAGCGCCCGTAGCCAGGATCGAACCCGGGTCTCCGCAGCTGCAAACGTTGAAAGGCGGCAACTCTACCGCTGCGCCACCGTGCCGCTCTTATTCCAATAGCTGATGATCAAAACTCTGCTCACAAACAAGTAGGAATAGAAGAGAAATTTTGTTTACATTTATTCTCAGGATGTGGTTGCTGTTGGCAAGACAAATAATTACAATCACCATTCTTCAGTGAATGTTTGCCTAACTACTGAAGCCTCATAATTATCAATCGGGCTAGCGTCACTAACCACCCAGACAACGTTAAGGTAATCCGATCCATGTTCTCCAGAGATGCTGCTTGACCTGTTGAGCTACACCAACACTTTGTGTCTTTTAAAAAAAATTGTAGACCAGCATCAGCAGTTCCTTATTTCTAACATCAAGGTAAGTACGATCTTAAGTGACTGCAGATGCTGGCTCACAGATAAAGACACAAAGTGTTGGAGTAACTGAGCAGGCCAGGCAACATCCCAGGGGAACATAGATAGGCAATGTTTCGGTTTGGGACCCTTCTTCAAGGGGGAGAAAGCTGGAGGAGAGGTGGGGACAGGACAGAGTGATAGGTGGATACGGATGAAGTACGGGGTTGATCGCTTTTGTAACAGTCTTGGTATAAATATACCCCTTTTTGTTTGTGTCGGAAGGAACCGCAGATGCTGGTTTTACGCTGAAGATAGACACAAAATGCTGGCGTAACTCAATGGGACAGGCAGCATCTCTGGAGAGAAGGAATGGGTGACGTTTCGTCTGAACCCAAATCGCCACCCATTCCTTCCCTCTTTATTTACTGCGCTCAATAAGGAACAATACGTTAGGGGAACATTTGCAAGCAGCAGCCAAGTCAAGTCAAGTCACTTTTATTTCTATAGAACATTTAAAAAACAACTCTCGTTGGCCAAAGTGCTTTACATTGGTGGAGGCACTAACGTTATACAACAGTGGTTCATAGATTAAGTACAGACATAAATACATACATACAGCCCTCCCTCAGAGGACGTCAAGAAAGGCTTGAGAGTAAAGATGAGTTTTAAGCCTCGACTTCAAGGAGTCGATGGAGGGGGCAGTTCTGATGGGAAGAGGGATGCTGTTCCTCTTCCCAGAAGAATGGAGACTACAGTTATTTAGTGGAATAAAGCCCAATTAGTCATCCACCAGATTTGCCCAAAGCCTTAACCCACTCCAGGGACATCTTGGTCTAATCCCCACCCACAAACCAATCCCAATCTCCGTGTTCATTAAAATCAATTATTATACCGTCATAAGGTCATAAGTGATGGGAGCAGAATTAGACCATTCGGCCCATCAAGTCTAATCCGCCATTCTATCCTGGCTGATCTATCTCTCCCCCCCTAACCCCATTCTCCTGCCTTCTCCCCATAGCCCCTGACACCCATAATAATCAAGAATCTATCTATCTCTGCCTTTAAAATATCCACTGACTTGTGGCCTCCACAGCTTTCTGTGGTAAAGAATCCCACAGATTCACCGCCCTCCGACAAACGAAATTCCTCAGCAACTCCTTCCAAAAGGAACATCCTTTAATTCTGAGGCTATGACCTCTAGTCCTAGACTCTCCCACTAGTGGAAACATCCTCTCCACATCCACTATATCCTGCACTATAATTATTATAGTGCAAATAATAACTTATCGTTTGCGTAATTGGAGCCTTCGTCAACGGCTATCACATTCTCCTGGAGGTCGGTGATCTAGAATAAATAGCCTATTTACACTTAATGTTCAAAACTGAAATTCAATCAACATGAATTGAAATGTCCTCTCTCATAACATGGTGGCGCAGTGGTAGAGTTGCTGCCTTGTGGGCCTGCCCCACTTGGGCCATTTTTCAGGCAACTGCCGGCGACTGTCAGAGTGGAGCACACACACACACGCACGCACGCACGCACGCACGCACGCACACACACACACACACACACACACGCACACACACACACGCACGCACACACACACACACACACACACACACACACACACACACACACACACACACACACACACACACGTCGCTTCCTTCACCAGCCAATGAAATTCACCGGTCAGCACCGGCTACAACATACGAGAACCTACGAGAATCTTCGACCTCCTGGCAACCCACTAGGACCTCCTGGCGACCCACCTACGCCACGAGAATTCTCGCTAACTCTCCATGGCGGTTTTATTCTGGTCGCCACTAATTTTGCAACACGTTGAAAAATTTGCGGTGACCATAATGAGGCCGCGACTAGTTCCCAGAACGCGGGAACTCATCGCGACCATGAAGGCGACTCCCCGGCAACTGTCCTCGAACATGTGGCGAATGCATTGTCTCCTGTGGTCGCCTAAGTGGGACAGGCCCATTACAGAGCGCTTACAGCGCCAGAGGCCCGGGTTCGATCCCGACTTGTCTGTGCAGAGTTTGTACGTTCTCCCCGTGACTGTGTGGGTTTTCTCTGTGATCTTTGGTTGCCTCCCACACTCGAAAGACGTAGGGTTGATTGGCTGGGTCCAAGGAGGGTGTGTAGGATAGTGTTAGTGTGCAGGGATCGCCGGTCGGTGCGGTCTCGCTGGGCCAAAGGGCCTGTTTTCCGCGCTGTTTCTCTCAAACAAAATCCAGTCTCGTCTTGAGGGCTGAACTGCAGGCCATCCTTCCAGGTGATACCTGGTCGGAAACCAGCAGATAGAAATGCATTAGCAAATTAAACAGGGCAATAATTAATGTTATCTGGCTCCCGCTGCATCCACATCCATCAGGCTGTCATTTTCAACGATGATTGCAATTTTCAGTCGTTCTGTTCCACTTACGTAGTCGTCTGACCTTTCTAAGCCGTTGCACTTTCTTCCCCAGAG
Organism: Okamejei kenojei; assembly: GCA_035221665.1. Lineage (NCBI taxonomy): Eukaryota > Metazoa > Chordata > Chondrichthyes > Rajiformes > Rajidae > Okamejei > Okamejei kenojei. The sequence continues at coordinate 45,175,052 of CM069153.1, read as the reverse complement.
CTCAGCAGCCTTCCAAAAGCTGGTTGGGATCTGGAGGGGGTGGTGGAGGAGGCAGAGATTTTCACAACGTTTCAAAATTATTGAGACAAGCATTTGGAACATCAACGGGCAATGGACAATAGGTGCAGGAGGAGGCCATTCGGCCCTTCGAGCCAGCACCGCCATTCAATGTGATCATGACTGATCATCCACCATCAGTACCCCGTTCCTGCCTTCTCTCCATATCCCCTGACTCCGCTGTCTTTAAGAGCCCTACCAAGTTCTCTCTTGAAAGTATCCAAAGAGCCGGCCTCCACCGCCATCTGAGGCAGAGAATTCCACAGACTCACAACTCTCTGTGTGAAAAAGTGTTCTAAATGGCTTACCCCTTATTCTTAAACTGTGGCCCCTGGTTCAGGACTCCCCCAACATCAAGAAGTAGAAGTCATAAGAATCAAGACTATCAGAAGACATAAAATTCATCAGGGATTGGACAGGCTGGATGCAGGAAAAATGTTCCCCATTTTGGGTGGAGTCCAGAACCAGAGGTGACAGTTTAGGAATAAGGGGTAGGCCATTTAGGACTTTTTTACCCAGAGAGTTGTGAATCTGTGGAATTCTCTGCCACAGAAGGCGGTGGAGGCCAATTCGCTGGATGTTTTCAAGAGAGAGTTAGATTTAGCTCTTAGGGCTAACGGAATCAAGGGATATGGGGAAAAAGCAGGAACGGGGGTACTGATTTTGGATGATCAGCCATGATTATATTGAATGACGGTGCTGGCTCCAAGGGCTGAATGGTCTACTCCTGCACCTATTTTCTATGTTTCTATGTTTCTGAGTCGGAAGGAGGGTCCCGACCCGAAACGTTACCTATTCCTTCTCTCCAGAGATGATGCCCGACTCGCTGAGTTACCCCAGCATTGTGGGTCTATCTACCGCGTAAACCAGCATCTGCAGTTCCTTCCTCCATAATAAGACAGGGAAGTACATAGGCCGGGCACTGGGATTAACATAGGTAGATACCTAATGATGTTATCATCAGGCAATTGAACCATCCTACCAACTGCTAGAGAGCAGTCCTGAACTACTATCTACTTCTTTGGTGACCCTCGGACTATCCTTGCTGGCTTTACCTTGCACCAGACATTATTCCCTTATCGTGTATCTGTAAATGGTTTATTGATTGTAATCATGTATTGTCTTTCTGCTGACTGGTTAGCGGGCGACAACACCTCTTCACTGTGCCTCAGTACATGTGACAATAAACTAAACTAGACTAAATTAAACTAATGACCGGCATTGACTTGTGCAGGAAGGAACTGCAGATGCTGGTTTAAACCGAAGATAGACACAAGATGCTGGAGTAACTCAATGGGACAGGCAGCATCTCTGGAGAGGAGGTTTGGGTGACGTTTCGGGTTGAGACCCTTCTGTAGAACCCAAAACGTCACCCATTCGTTCTCTCCAGAGATGCTGCCTGTCCCGCTGAGTTACTCCAGCATGTTGTGTCTATCACCGCCATGGACTTGGGAGATCTGGTACCCACCTCCTCCAACCTCATCTACTGTATCCGCTCTTCCAGGTGTGGATTCCTGTATATCGGCGAGACCAAGCGCAGGCTCGGCGATCGTTTTGCTGGACATCTCCCGCTCAGTCCGCCTAAACCTACCTGATCTCCCAGTTGCTCAGCACTTCAACTCCCCCTCCCCTTCCCAATCTGACCTTTCTGCCCTTCATTGTCAGAGCGAGGCCCAGCGCAAATTGGAGGAACACCACCTCATATTTTGCTTGGGTGGCTTGTTCCCAGCGGCAAGAACAGTGCCCTCGCTAACTTCAAGGAGCCTTTGCTTGCCCTCTCTCTCCATCCCCTCCCCCTTCCCAGTTCTCCCACCAGCCTTACTGTCTCCGACTACATTTTTATCTCAGTATCGCCCACTCCCCTGACATCAATCCCAAGAAGGGTCTCGACCTGAGACACCACCCATTCCTCCGCTTCAGAGATGCTGCCTGTCCCGCTGAGTTACTCCAGCAGTTTGTGTCTAGCATGGAGTTGATGGGCTGAGGTGCCTGTGCTTTGTGATTCTCTGACTATATGACTCTAAACGTGGGCTTTTTTTTAGTGTGAAATGAACAATAACCTTCACTACATTCAACGCGTAATTGATTCAGTTTTCAATAATGCAGTGAAAGAACTTCCGCCTCAGGCAGCCCTGATAACAATCATAACATCTTATCTACCTCATTAACACAAGCGTCTCAACAACTCCAAGTATGTTGGATATCAAATGTTTTAAAGTGTTTCCTGGATGAGTTAAAATTCTGGTGCAATTTACATTCCCCAAAATAGATTTACCTTTCTGAGAGAAGAGTATGTCCTTACAAGTGTCCTTGTCAAACAATTTGCTTCGCATGCAGTTTCCAAAAATGTCCTGATTGGGGAACACAACAGTACAGTATGGAAACAGGCCCTTCGGCCCACTATGTCCGTGCTGAACATAGCGGCAAGTTACAGCGCTCACGGTGGTGCAGCGGCAGAGTCGCTGCCTTACAGCGAATGCAGCGCCGGAGGCCCGGGTTCGATCCCGACCACGGGTTCCGTCTGTACGGAGTTTGTACGTTCTTCCCGCGACCTGCGTGGGTTTCCTCCGAGATCTTCGGTTTCCACCCACACTCCAAAGACGTACAGGTTAGTAGGTTAATTGGCCTGGTAAATGTAAAAATTGGCCCTAGTGGGATGTAGGATGGCGTTAGTGTGCGGCGATCGCTGGTCGACCTGTTTCCGCTCTGAATCTCAAAAACAAAATTAAACTAATCGCCTCTGCCTGAATGTGATCTCCATCCCTCCATTCCCTGTGCATCCACGTGCCTGTCTAAAAGCCATGTTAATGCCACTATCATATCTGCGTCCAGCACCGCCAGTGGCAGTGCGTTCCAGGCACCCACCAACCTGTGTCAACAACTAGGCTTACACATCGCCCTAAACCGTTCTCCCTCTGATCTTAAATAGAGTCATAGAGTCTCACAGCATGGAAACAGGCCCTTCGACCCAACTTGCCCACACCGGCCATGATAACCCATCTATACCTGCGTTCGGCCCACATCCCACCAAACCTTGCCCTATCCTTGTACCAATGTTTCTTAAAGTACCTACCTCAACTACCTCCTCCAGCAGCTCGTTCCATACACCCACCACCCTTTGTGTGAAAAAGTTACATCTCAGGCTATTACTTAATCTTCCCCCCCCCCACCTTAAACCTATGTCCTCTGGTTCTTGATTCACCTACTCTGGGCAAGAGATTCTGTGCGTCCAACCGATCTTTTCCTCTCATGATTTTGTACACCTCTATAGGATCACCCCCTCATCCTCCTGCGGCCCGAGGAATCGAGTCCTACCCTGCTCAGCCTCCCCCCATACCTCAGGCCCTCGACTCCACGTAAATCTCCTCTGCATCCTTCCTTGCTTGAAACATATAAGATTATTAAGGGTTTGGACATGCCAGAGGCAGGAAACATGTCCCCGATGTTGGGGGGAATCCAGAACAAGGGGCCACAGTTTAAGAATAAGGGGTAGTGCCATTTAGAACGGAGACGAGGAAACACCTTTTCACACAGAGAGTTGTGAGCCTGTGGAATTCTCTGCCACAGAAGGCAGTGGAGGCCAATTCACTGGATGTTTTCAAGAGAGCGTTAGATTTAGCTCTTTGGGCTAATGGAATCAAAGGGTATGGAGAGAAGGCCCTGATCATATTGAATGGCGTTGCTGGTTCGATGGGCCGAATGGCCTACTCCTGCATCTATAACATAATTTCCAGAACATGGTGCCCAAAACTGAATACAATATTCTCAATACTCACCAACATTTATCCTATCCTTATCCTGATTCTATATCCCGGAATGTCCGGAATTGCCTGGTCCAATTTTCTGCTGAGCAAAGAACTACAAATTCCACAAGGAATAGGCTCTCTTATCCGAAATGATGGGATAATGGCTTTTAAGCACATAATAAAAAAATAAAAAAATGCTTATGCACTTTAATTTCTGTGCTTTGAATCTTTAGACTTCAATGAAACTGATCCAGGGGAGAAAAATGCATGGAAGAAGCAGCCAAGAGCAAGCTGGGGATTTGTATTTATCCTGGAAGTCATTTTGCATCCTTTAATTCTTGAGAGGACCCTGCACAAATATTCCACATTTTCCACACTTATCTCTTCAGTGCGATCCGACTAAATGTACAGCAGAATAGTAAGATTAAATGAGAACTTACCAGTTTGAAGTTTGATCTTTATTTTATGAGGAGTTACGATGAGGGATTACGTGAAGACCCCGCCAGGACGCATGCGCGACATTCTTCAAAGCAGTGGTGTGAAATCACAGATACCAGAGTAGACTAATATAGTAAGATAAGAGAGAACTTCCATACCAGTTGAACTTTATAATAGAGGGTTTTGGGAGCGGAGGGCACGTAATCCCTCATCGTAACTCCTCATAAAATAAAGATCAAACTTCAAACTGGTAAGTTCTCATTTAATCTTACTATTTTACTTCGGAGTCACGTGAGTGACTACGTGAAGATTTCAAAGCTCTGTGATTTCATGCCCTGGAACGAGACCATGCTCACACACTGCCATTCTGGGACGGAGGATGAACGTATTTCACACACGACACTGTGCTGAAAAACAATAAAGGTATTATTCATACCTAAAATAATATGCCCCACATTGGGTAATTTATTTTACAGAACTTAATTTTTCCCTGCAAACGTCTCAGGATTGGCCACGGGTTTATTATAAAGCATTAAATGCGTTCATTGCTCCACCCCGCTGTGGCAAGGATGTGGTCCATAGGAACTCCCATCATCCTAGCGTCCGATGTAGATGCAGCCCTGTTGGAGTGAGATTTGAAACATTAGTATTCACCACTGCACGTAATACCACCCGAACCATCTGGATATGGTTTGCACTGTGACCTTAGGTGAGGGCATTTATGGCTAATGAGAAAGCTCTCTCCGTGCCCATAAGTGTCTAGGTGACTATATATTGGAAAATATGTGTCACTATGCAGGGCCGACTATCTGCAGGATAGGCCAGAACTCTAATATTGGCCAAAGGAACCGGGTCAGTCTTGTTTAAGTACCCCTGTATGTAGCAGGTTATCTGCCATTTGTGACAGACATGACGTCCTATTCTAGCTTGTGTAAGGACTGGACCCGTTGTGCTGATCCAAGTGCCATAATCATTCCCATGTAGGATATTAGTTTGTCCAGAGTGAGCCCCGATATTGGTGTCCATCCTCGTAACATGGTGTACTACCTATGTCCCATATATAGGTGTATCTGGGCCTGGGGGGAATAGAGTACAAATACCCCTCATTCGCTTAGGTACTAGTGGGTGTGATCCTATAGCCAGGTGATCACTCCCTCTGCCCAGATATTAGATAGGGCACTCCTTGCACAATAATGGCACTGTAACTCAATCCTTCATCGAAATGAAGGGTGGCCAGAAATCCAGCACTTCAGTGTTGGTGGCTGAGTCATATGTAGTGTTCGTCCTGGTGCTGAACACTTCCCATTTCCTGACATATGTCAGGTACTGTCTTCTCGTGGACTCCCTGCACGACGCTGAGATGGCATTGATCGTCCTGTCGGAGAGTCCGTATCCCAGAAATGGCCTGTTCAGAAACTGCAAATCAACAAGTTCATACAGTCATGGCATGGATACTTTCCCGCACGGGGTGTGCCAACCTCCTTGGCCGTTGTTGATCCAGATGCAGGGTTCTGAGACCATCTTTGTACTGTTGGGAACCATGGTACCCGTTGCGGCGTCTTGTTTAATTATTGTAAGACTCGCCTGATGAGGCAGAAGGGGAAAATGCATAGCAAAACAAATCCCCCCCCCCCCCCCCCCAATGCAGCGAGAAATCGTCCATCGCTGCTGCCCCTGGGTCTGGTTCCCAAGCAACATATGTTGGTAGTTGGTGAATTAGTCTGGATGGAAAAAAGGTCGATATCTGGTGTCCCATACCGGTCTATAATATCTGTAAACACTTTCCGATCCAACATCCATTTAATGTTGTCGTTGAATTTACGTGACCTGATGTCTGCCACTGTATTTAGCTTGCCTGGAAGGTAAGTGGTTGAGATCCAAATCTCTCTCCCAGACACCAGTGCCAGATATTATTAGGCAATTCATCACATGATATCGACTTTATTTCACCCATATGATTATATATAGGCCCCCAGTGTGGTATCAATCTGTACCATACATGCAACTGGTGCTCATCTGAGCAGTAGGCCCTGAGTCCATGAAACGCTCCCAGCATTTCTAGATAATTAATTCCTAGTGCTTTAAACAGAATATTTTTTGTGCACTCATCTGCCACCACAACTTGCGGTGGTATTAGTTGCTCCCCAACCTTTAGCACTGGCATCAGTCTGTAATGTACCCTAGGGATATAGAATGGGGTGATGGGGTTAGGATAATATGGAACATTTCTATCCACAGTTTAATTCTAATTTACTTTCCCTGGTATTGCATAGGCCTATTGAAATGGCCTGTATGATTTTTGAGAGCTAAAATTTCCCTCTTCCAGGTTTTAATAATGGAGTGGTCCAATTGTGCTGCTGGGAACGCAGCCACCAATTCCCAATCACTCTTGCTCCTTGCCGAATGGATGGTTCCCTGATGCCAGTGAGGCTTTTGCATACTCCCATCAAGTCTGTCACTTTGTTTGGTGGCAAGGTGATAGACATATGAACAGAGTCAATAGTGAACCCCAAATAATCCATGGTAGTGGAGGGTTCCAATTTTGATTTATCTGGATGTACGTTAAACCTCTCTGTTGTGGCTGATACCACCAATGTAGCCAGCTCCAATTTTCACCTACAATGAGAATATCATCAAGGTAAGCCATGACGATATGGTTATGTTTCTTTAAGTATGCTAAAGCTGGTTTTAATAAATTTGTAATAGCCTGGGTGCTGATGACAACCCATTGGATAAGGCATACTGCTATTGCTGTCCCATCCAGATAAATTTCAGGTATTTACGATGACCCTGTGTGTGACAAACGTGTCTAATTTGAAATGGGCATACTGAACGGAAGTATTTAGTTCGGTCAAATCTATAATGATGCGGCAACCACCATCTTTTCAGTTTTTTATAAATATATTTGATACGAACTCTTGAAATTCTCTGATTGTTTTCTCAATCCCTTTTGTGTTTAGTCTTAACAGTTCAGCATGGCCTGCTGTTCTCTCTTTTTGTGAAGTATGAACTTCCTGCTAGGCGTATGCTGAACTGGGACGGTAGTTCGTATACAAATTCAATTTTGTAATTCTGAATACTTCCGAGTATGTAAAAGTTCAGAGGTAAAAGTGCAGCACACATGATGAAACAAGTGCAACCGTCCCCCAACTTTAATGAATCGGACATGCAATGTTTTTTAAGACAACCAGACCCACCTACCTCCATGGTTACCGGTGTTGTGTGGGTTGTCTCCGCAGTTGTTTCTTCTGGTATTGTGTTGCTGCGTTGTGGGGTTGGCGCGTTTTCCATGAAGGCCGGGCTGGGCCATGGTCTGAAAGACCGCTGTGCAGGTGGCCGGCCTTCGAGCTTTCACCACCAGATGGTCTTCAATAGCACCGATGTCTGGTGGGTGTGTAGGGGTGCTGCCGCTGTTGATAGTGGGTTTTAGAGGTGCTTGGCACCTTGATCAGGCCTATAGCCTTGGCTTCCTCATGCAGGTCTTTTCCCCTGCTTCGGGAGGTCCCCCAACAGCAATTTTGGCGCCTGTGTGCTACTTGTCTTGCATAATTCCGCACTTCTTGATGATGCTCTTCCTGTAACTGTAAATCTCCACTGAGTATTACACAGTCTGCTAGAGCATCACGTAACTCTTCAGGCAAATCAACCCCATCAGTTGTCCTGGTACTGCTGTGATTTTAGCAGCCAGCAGTTTCCTCTGGAGCTTCACCTCCTGGCTCCTTATAGATGGGCTCCTGTTGCCCCAGATGGGGTCATGGACTGCTGGTACTTTAAGAGAAATGGAGTTCTCTGGAGCAATGTACTTCCCAGCCATAAAATTAATGGCTTGCTCCTGTAGCTGGTTTGTAGCCATGTATTTTTCACTGGCTTGCAGCTTTGTATAGGCAGTCCTTGAGTTGATACAGCATGCCACAATCTTCTGCTGCTCTCTCTTCTGGCACCCCTCACAGTTGACTGTTCAGCCATTGCCCCTTCTTCAGGGTCAGCCCAGCTCTGACCCCTAATGCTCCCCTGCGAAGAGGGTGAGACATTTGGCAGTCCTTGAAAGGATGCTGCCGTGGGTCTGCGAGGAGACCCACTGTGACTCTGCCCCTGCATAAGCAGGTCACGCTGGAGCACTGCTCCCCACCCGCTCCCGCGGGAAAGACGCCCGCCGTCCCTATCCGTGAACGGGGTGTCTTCAGGTCCGGACCCAGCCGAGTCCATGGACCTGTCCGACTTCCGGGTGTTTTTTTTTCCCGCCGACCGCGGCGCACCTGCGGTCTGTAGCGGCGAGAAGCCGGCAGCTGCTGTCAGCACCTGCAGCTCTGGAGAGACGGCACGCTGCTGGCTGCTTCCACAGCAGCGGTATCAGCTGCTGCTCTCCCCTGCGCGACTCCATGGTGCTTCCTCCGTTCTGCAAAAGTAAAACACACCGAGTCGCCACGCTCACCAGAAAAGGTAAGACTTACCTTCAATAATTTTTCAAAATTCGCGCTGGAGGAGCGGCGCTCCTCCCGACCGTCGCTTCCGCAATGCGTTCGACGATATGTCGCGCATGCGTCCTGGCGGGGTCTTCACGTAGTCACTCACGTGACTCCGAAGTAGAGCAGAATTCAGTTTGGACTCACAATTATTACAAGTGTGGCGACAATTTAGAACTGAGTGTACTGTGTTGGGTGTTGGGTGGCACGGTGGCGCAGCGGTAGAGTTGCTGCCTTACCGCGCTTACTGCGCCTGAGAACACGGGTTCGGTCCCGACTGCTGGTGCTGTCTGTCGGAGTTTGTAATTTCGCCCCGTGACCTGCGTGGGTTTTCTCCGAGATCTCCGGTTTCCTCCCACACTCCAAGGACGTACAGGTTTGAAGGTTAATTGCCTTGCTATAAATGTAAAAACTGTCCCCAGTGTGTGTAGGACAGGGACAGTGTGAGGGGATCGCTGGTCGGCGCGGACCTGGTGGGCCAAAGGGCCGGTTTCCGCGCTGCATCTCTAAACTAAACTAAACTGTACCATACACCACACACAGAAATGCATCTTTTCTCACAGGCTCTGAAAGGTGGTGGAATCTGCAACGTAGTGAGGTGGACAGATGTTCGTTAACATCTGGAGCAACCTACCTGAGCGGCCCTGGAGACTAATTTTACTTTAACCTTCCAAAGCATGCAATTGAAGAGAAGACAGACACAAAATGCTGGAGTAACTCAGCGGGTCAGACAGCATCTCTGGAGAGAAGGAATAGGTGATGTTTGGGGCTGAGACCCTTGTTGAGACAAGACAATGGATTTTGAAGGATATTTGACCAAATATCATTAGTTTAGTTTAGAGTGCGGAAACAGTCCCTAGTTGAGGCCGGGACTATCGCAACATTTAAGAAACAATTAGACAGGTACATGGAAAGGACAGGTGTAGAGGGATATGGGCCAAACGCAAGTAGGTGGGACTGGTGCGGATGATGTGAAGAAGGGTCTCGAGCTGAAACATCACTCACTCCTTCGCCCCAGAGATGCCGCCGGTCTGGTTGAGTCCCTCCAGCCATTTGCGTCGATCAGACGGGTCACGTGGGTCGGCGCGGGCAAGTTGGGCTGAAGGGCCTGTATTGTTTCCACGCTGTACGACTCCATGAATCTTTGACGTAGGCCCAAAATAAGCTTCAGCCGTGAGTGAGTGAGCGGTGCCAAGCTGTGGGCAGTTATCGACAGTTGCAGGCTGCTCCTGCGAAGCAACTCTTTGAAAACACATGTGTGAACAAAGCGAACCAAAGCGGCGTGACACGTGAAAAATAAACACGGTATCACCTTGCCAGGGACTAATGCTTTGCATGAGGACTTGTAGGAGTGAACCTGTCGTGTGTATTCAGTTTCCGAAACATTCCAGCTTATAATTCTTGGAACAAAACTCCTCAAACAGAGTAATTATAGTTTATCACCAAATGCATTCTTAAGTGGTTGCAATTGATTTCCACTCATGAAGTGGTGCCAAGCATACATTAAGTAATCGTGTTGACAGTGTGTTTGGGAGCAAAAGGAATAGGTGTACTATACGGATAACTGTACGCCTCTCCTGCATGCTCCCTCAGCAGACTCCACACACACAGCAGCGACAAGAAATGCTGGAGTAACTCAGCGGGACTCGACCCGAGACGTCACCCATTCCTTCTCTCCAGAGCTGCTGCCTGGCCCGCTGAGTTACTCCAGCACTTCATAGAATCATAGAAAATAGGTGCAGGAGTAGGCCATTCGGCCCTTTGAGCCTGCACCGCCATTCAATATGATCGAAAATATACTCGAAAAGCGTCTGGACCTGATGGCATACCTGGTCGTGTTTTAAAAACCTGTGCGGACCAACTGGCTGGAGATTTTTACGGACATTTTCAACCTGTCACTTCTGAGGTCTGAGGTTCCCACCTGCTTCAAAAGGGCATCAATAATACCGGTGCCCAAGAAGAGCAAGGTGACGTGCCTCAATGACTATCGACCTGTGGCACTAACGCCTGTGGTGATGAAGTGCTTTGAGAGGTTGATCATGGCGCAAATCAACTCCTACCTCGACAAAAACCTGGACCCACTGCAGTTTGCTTACCACCACAACAGATCAACGGTGGATGCGATCTCGCTGGCCCCCCACTCCGCTCTGGACCACTTGGACAACAAAAACTCATATGTCAGGCTGTTATTCATTGACTACAGCTCGGCATTTAACACAATCATCCCTTCCAAGCTGGTTACCAAACTCGCAGAACTGGGTCTCTGCGCATCCCTCTGCAATTGGATCCTCGACTTCCTCATTCACAGACCACAGTCTGTTCGTATTGGTGGAAATGTGTCAGACTCGATAACAATCAGCACGGGAGCACCTCAAGGCTGCGTGCTCAGCCCCCTGCTGTACTCACTCTATACTCATGACTGCGTAGCCGGTCACAGTGCGAACTCCATCATCAAGTTCGCTGACGACACCACTGTAGTGGGACGTATCACTGATGGGGATGTCGGAGTACAGAAGAGAGATCGAGCGACTGTCCATATGGTGCCAGCACAATAACCTGGCCCTCAACACCAGCAAAACCAAGGAACTGATTGTGGACTTTGGAAGGAGTAGGATGGGGACCCACAGTCCTGTTTATATCAACGGGTCGATGGTTGAAAGGGTCAAGAGCTTCAAATTCCTGGGCGTGCACATCTGTGAAGATCTTTCCTGGTCCGAGAACACAGATGCAATTATTAAGAAAGCTCATCAGCGCCTCTACTTCCTGAGAAGATTACGGAGAGTCGGTCTGTCAAGGAGGACTCTCTCTAACTTCTACAGGTGCACAGTAGAGACCTTGCTGACTGGTTGCATTGTAGCTTGGTTCGGCAACTTGAGCGCCCTGGAGAGGAAAAGACTTCAAAAAGTAGTAAACACTGCCCAGTCCATCATCGGCTCTGACCTTCCTTCCATCAAGGGGATCTACCACAGTCGCTGCCTCAAAAAGGCTGGCAGCATCATCAAGGACCCACACCACCCTGGCCACACACTCATCTCCCTGCTACCTTCGGGTAGAAGGTACAGGAGCCTGAGAACTGCAACGACCCGGTTCAGGAATAGCTACTTCCCCACAGCCATCAGGCTATTAAACCTGGCTCGGACAAAACTCTGAACATTAATACCCCTCCATCTGTTATTTGCACTTTATTAATGTATTAATTAATGTGTGTATTTAAGTATATAACTGTAGTCAATGCCTACTATGTTCTGTTGTGCTATGCAAAGAAAGAATTTCATTGTCCTGTCAGGGACACATGACAATAAACTCTTTTGACTTGACTTGATCATGGCTGATCATCCAACTCAGTATCCCGTACCTGCCTTCTCTCCATACCCCCTGATCCCTTTTTCCACAAGGGCCACATCTAACTCCCTCTTTAAATATAGCCAATGAACTGGCCTCAACTACCTTCTGTGGCAGAGAATTCCACAGACTCGTGTGAAAAATGATCTTCTCATCTCGGTCCTAAAAGGCTTCTCCCTTATCCTTAAATATCCACTTTGTGCCCATCTTCGGCTGAAACCAGCTGCATTTCCCACCTATCCGTACAGACAGCACCCGTGGTCAGGATCGAACCCTGGTCCCTGCCGCTGCGAGGCAGCAACTTTATCGCTGGCGCCACAGCGCCGCCTTTTCTCAACAAACACTCTTAAACAAATGTGCTAAAGAAGGGTCTCGACCCGAAACCTCACCCGTTCCTTCTCTCCAGAGATGCTGCCTGTCCCGCTGAGTTACTCCAGCGTTTTGTGTCTACCTTCCTGCTCGGGCATCAGTTGATTTAGAATAAATTAGAGAGTCACAAAGACTAATCAGGACACTGATCTCGTGTCTGAAGAGGTGTTCCCACCCGAAACGTCACCCCCTGTCCCTTTTCCCCATAGATGCTGCCTGACCCACCGAGTTACTCCAGCACTTTGTGTCTATCTTTGGTATAATCCAGCATCTGCAGTTCTTTGCTTCCACCTGTCGCTTGCCAGTCTTTGTTCTGCCCCTTATCTGCCCCTGATCCAACTTACCACAATCAGTCTGAAGAATCTGATCTGATACATACTGTAGATGCTGCCTAACCCGCTGACTTACTCCTGCACTCTTTGTATCGATCAGTTTTAATTCTACAGATACAGAGTGATACCTTCGGCCCAATGGGTCCTCGCAGACCAGCGATCCCCGTACATTAACACCATCCTACATACACCAGGGACAATTTACGATTTACAGAATCCAATTAACCTACAAATCTGTGCGTTTTTGGAGTGTGGGAGGAAACCGGAGCTCCCGGGGAAAACCCTCGCAGTTCACGGGGAGAGCGTACAAACTCCGTTCAGACAGTGCCCGTAGTCAGGATCGAACCCAGGACTCTGGCGCTGTGAGGCAGCAAGTCTACCGCTGTGCCACCGTGACGCCCCTGTTTTAGAATAACCAAGGAGGTCACAAAGACTAATCGAGGCACTAACCTGAGTCTGAAGAAAGGTCCTGACCCAAAACGCCACCTATCCTTTCTCTCCAGAGATGCTGCTTGACCCACTGAGTTACTTCAGCATTTTATGTCTGTCTTTGGTATAAACCGGCATCTGCAGTTCTTTGTTTCTACTAAGAACCTGTTCGTCTCCTGCCTTTGTCCAGCCAAAGAGAGACACAAAATGCTGGAGTAACTCAGTGTGTCAGGCAGCATCTCTGGAGAGAAGGAATGGGTGGCGTTTCGGGTCAAGACCCTTCTCCAGACTGACTGCCTGACCCGCTGAGTTACTCCAGCATTTTGTGTCTATCTTCGGTTTAAACCAGCATCTGCAGTTCCCTCCTACACACTTTGTCCAGCCATCTGCAAGTCAACCCCCTCCCCACCCCTCCTCACCCGCTTCTACCTATCACTGGTTGGTCTTTGTCCTGATCCCAACCCCTTTTCCAGCTTTCTTCCCCATATTACAATAAGTCTGAGGAATGGTCGCAATCTGAAACATTGTCTTTCCATGTCCTCCTTAGATGCTGCCTACAGCGCTGGAGACACGGGTTCGATCCCGACTACGGGCGCTCGCCTGTACGGAGTTTGTACGTTCTCCCCGTGACCTGCGCGGGTTTTCTCCCAGATCTTCGGTTTCCTCCCGCACTCCAAAGACGCACAGGTTTGTAGGTTGATTGGCTCGGTATAAATGCAAATTGTCCCCAGTGTGCGTAGGATAGTGTTAGTGTGGTCGGAGCGGACTCAGGGGGCTCTCTCCGGGCTGCATCTCTAAACTAAACTAAACCAGGCTACAGGATGTCAGACCAGAAGGCTAAAATACATTTCTGATCGAGGGATCAGAAGAGGTTTTACCAAAAATAGCAACATGACAAGAATGCAATCTCATCATCGGACAGCATTAGTTACTGTTGTCACCAATACTATTACAGAGCAGTAATCTCACCCATGTGCTTCCAATACGTTTGGTCATCAGCCTTACAGCTGGCAAAGTGAGATGGTTTCTCTTTGTACTAATCTGGATTAGATTCCTCAAGACATAAACGCTTAGTCTAAACCACGGTGACGTCAAATGTCACCTTGCACTTGAACTTTAATCAGGGGAATGCTGAGATTCAGAGATTATTTTGAAATTCTGGTTATTTTGTTGAAAGAAATGTTTTTTTGCAAGAAACAGTCTACTTTAAAAAAAAAACCCAATGATCTTTTGCCATGTGAACCCCTCTCATTTTATGAGGTCCTATTTCTTGATCATCCGCTAATTGCCTCTTCACGTCCAACATTCAGCAATCCATTAATATCACGCCTGTTTATAAAAATAGTGTCAGTGCATATTGGCGAGATTTTAATGTGGAAAATGTAGTGTTTGTTTCTTGGGAGTGTGAAAATCTTTACAACATTACATGCATGGGCAGGTTTTATTGGAACAGCTAATATGGCACAGATGCTCGCAGTGAATTAAGCTCCAAATATCATGGTGCAAGTCTTAATTCCATATTTTGGGTTTTGTCGCACTCTTGTGAACCCACACAGACTCTAATGTGTAGGAAGGAACTGCAGATGATGGTTCAAACTGAAGATAGACACAAAATGCTGGAGTAACCTCAGCGGGACTGACAGCGTCTCTGGAGAGAAGGAATGGGTGACGTCTCGGGTCTGGAGAATGTGCCTCGACCCGAGACGTCACCCAGAGATGCTACCTGTCCCGCTGAGTTACTCCAGCATTAGTGTCGATCCACACAGGCTCAGTGCATAATCGTAATGATTTGTTTAACCAGGGCTTGTTCTGTTGACAAAAAGGTGTTGGTAAGTACAGCCATTAAGAATTAGACACAAAACGCTATTGTTAGTGTGTATGTCGTTCCATGCACCCACCACCCTCTGTGTGAAAAGGTTGCCCCTCAGGTTCCTATTCAATCTTTCCCCTCTCACCTTAAACCTAATAGCCCTGCCCCACGGTGCGGGTTCATTCCAAGAGCTCTCCCGAGTTAACAAAAAATCAAACTCGTGGTAAGCACGGAGAATGAACGTAGCGGGTACGTCGGAGCTCGGGGACGTCTCTTAGCGGTAACGGCAGGCACTCGGGAAGACTCGCTAGCGGCAGGTAAGTGCGGGAAGACTCGTGAAGATTTTTCAACATGTTGAAAAATGTCCACGAGAGCCCCGAGTACTGACGAGTGGCCATTACCGTAAATCTCCGAGTTTGAATCAGGGAAAACCCGGGAGAGCTCTTGGAATGAACTCGTACCATGTGACAGGGGTTTATGTCTTCTGGTTGGTACATCTTGTCTGGTATTGGCAAGTGGGCCCTGTTTCTGTGCTGTATGACTCTGTGACAGTGTAGTCTAGCGGTGCGTATCATCTCATGATGCATTATCAAAGAGGGCACAGGGAGGTGACAGAATTTAGGCAACATGCTGATACAGGGGACAACCAAGCAGAAACGTGAGCAGCACTGGAGGCACGGTGGCGCGGTGGTAGAGTTGCTGCCTCACAGCGCCAGAGACCCGGTTTCGATCCTGACTGCGGATGCTGTCTGAGCGGAGTTTGTAGGTTCTCCCCGGGAACTGCGTGGGTTTTCTCCGGTAGCTCCGGATTCTTTCCACACTCCAAAGGCGTACAGGTTTATTGGTTAATTTGCTTGGTCAATTCGTCAATTGTCCTCAATGTGTGGGATAGTGTACGGGGATCGCTGGTCGGTGCGGGCTCGGTGGGCTGAAGGGTCTGTCTCCGTGCCGAAACTCAAAATTAAACTAAAAAAAAAACTAAAAGATGATAGCCACAAGGAAAGGCACCAAGACAGCCCATTAACCAGGAGAGGAAACAGGCATGAAGGAAGTTGCCAGAACTCGAGGTTTACGAGGACGTTGCCAGGACTAGATGGTCTGAGCTATAGGGGGAGGTTGAGTAGTCTGAGACTCTATTCCTTGGAGCGCAGGAGGATGAGGGTTGATCTTTTAGAGGTGTATAAAACCATGAGAGGAATAGATCGGGTAGATGCACAGAGCCTCTTGCCCAGAGTAGGTGAATCGAGGACCAGAGGACATAGGTTCAAGGTGAAGGGGAAAAGATTTAATAGGAATCTGAGGGGTAACTTTTTTACACAAAGGGTGGTGGGTGTATGGAACGAGCTGCCAGAGGAGTAGTTGAGGCAGGGACTATCCCAATGTTTAAGAAACAGTTAGACAGGTACATGGATAGGACGGTATATAATGTTTGAAAATATGGATATAATGTCTGAAATGAGAATTGTCGGCACGGACTGGAAGGGCCGAGAGGGCCTGTTTCCGTGCTGTAATTGTTAATTGTTATATGGTTACATGGATATAATGGCTGAAGAATGGTTTTGGCCCAAAACGTTGCCTATTTCCTTCGCTCCATAGATGCTGCTGCACCCGCTGAGTTTCTCCAGCACTTTTGTCTACCATGGATTGGAAAGGGTTGGTGGGATATGTACCAAGTGTGGGCAGATGGGACTAGCGTAGCTGGGACACGTTGGCCGGTGTGGGAAAGTTGGGCCGAAGGGCCTGTTTCCACGATGTATGACTCTATGACTCCATGACTCCATGACTCCATGAAGTGCCATGAACTCCCAAAGTGGGCAAAATGGTGAAGAGACATTGGACTAAAGAAAGGGTTTAGCCACAACATGAATAGCACCAACTGGGGAACAGGAGCAGAAATGTGGATGGGAAACCACAAAGTGCTGGAGTAACTCAGCGGGTCAGGCAGCATCTCTGGAGAGATGGAATCAGTGAACCTTTCGGGTCGGCACCTATCTTCAGACCTTCAGTCCTCTAGTTGTTTGTGTCTGCCGTCAGTATAAACCAGCATCTGCAGTTCCTTCTCACACCTTTTCTTGTGAAAAGCTGTTGTAAACAGGAAGGGTAAGAAACAAGGCAAAATGTATCTAATTAACGTTAAAAATGTTTTTTAAACTGCCTATAATTGGTCAATGGTATAATTTTGCACATTGGTATTGTTATCATGTGTTATCATTTAATTCACGTTGCAGTTGTTTTTCATGGGTTTATTTTGTTTTAAACCGGAAGTGCCCACAATAAAAGATGTTCCATTTTTAGCTCTATCCAGCCTGAGTGATATGACTTGGAGCAACATCAAAGAAACCACACTCAGTAATACGCAAGAACCCTATCTATGACAACGAACCCACGTCTTGGGTCTTGATTATCCCCTGGAGAGTCAAACAACATCCTATCGTTGTGATTCTCACAGAACTCCACCTTGGTAACTCCTCAGTCGGTCTCTGGCACATCCTGTCCCACAAACTGGGCCCCGCTCACCAAAGGTGGCCATGCAGTGACGCACAGGTAAGGACGAGTGGAAGGACACAGAGTGCTGGAGTAACACAGCGGGTCAGGCAGCATCCCTGGAGAACTTGCAAAAGGTGACGTTTCGGGGTCGGGACACTTCTTCAGACCCTAGTGCTATGCCCCTGTCCCACTTAGGAAACCTGAACGGAAACCTCTGGAGACTTTGCGGCCCACCCAAGGTTTCCGTGCGGTTCCCGGAGGTTCCCGGAGGTTTTTGTCATTCTCCCTAATGGTCGAAAGTGGTTTCCGTTATAAAAATCGGTAATTTTGTAGTCGAAGCCGGTTGCGATGCTAGTTGAAGGTGGTTGCCGGAGGACAAAAACCTCCGGGAACCGCACGGAAACCTTGGGTGGGGCGCAAAGTCTCCAGAGGTTTCCGTTCAGGTTTCCTAAGTGGGACAGGGGCATAAGGGTAAGAGGGCCTGTGAAATGTTAACATTGACTACTGAGACACTGAAGTCCACTTAAAGACAGACAACGCAACCTAACAACTTGTAAGGTAGGTTGCGACGGGCGTCATTAGTATGGGGAGAAGGCAGGAGAACGGGGTTAGGAGGGAGAGATAGATCAGCCATGATTGAATGGCGGAGTATGGGCTGAATGGCCCAATTCTTCTCCCATCACATGAACTTAGGAAGTACCACTGATCACCACCAAAACTCAGAAACAATTTTAACAGAACGCCTTAAAAATACTCATCGACCTGGCCTCCATGGCCATCTGTGGATGCAACAGTTCAGATATAGACACACTCACCCACAAAAGTTTGACCAAGTCAACTTTCCATTTTAATAAGACAAATAATACTATCAATTTTCTCAATTTGTGTACGAGAATGTGCAGACCACTTTGTCTTGTTTCTCCCACATGTCTCACTCACTCCACCCCTCTCCCATCAGGCAAGAGTGATCTTACAGAGGTGTGTAAAATCATGAGAGGAATAGATCGGGTAGATGCACAGAGCCTCTTGCCCAGAGTAGGGGAACCGAGCACCAGAGGACATAGGTTCAAGGTGAAGGGGAAAAGATTGAATAGGAATCTGAGTGGTAAATTTTTCACACAAAGGACGGTGGGTGTATGGAACAAGCTGCCAGAGGAGTTAGTTGAGGCTGGGATTATCCCAATGTTTAAAAAACAATTAGACAGGTACATGGATAGGACAGGCTTGGAGGGATATGGCCAAAGTGCAGGCGGGTGGGACTAGTGTAGCTGGGACATGATGGCCGGTGTGGGCAAGTTGGGCTGAAGGGCCTGTTTCCACACTGTATCATCCTATGACTCTCTGGTTCTAAGAGGTACAGAAGTGTGAAAACACACACCTCCAGATTGAAGGGCAGTTTCTTCCCAGCTGTTATCAGGCAACTGAACCATCCCATCACCAACTAGAGGGTGGTCCTGACCTCCAATCGACCTCATCAGAGACCCTCGGACTATCTTTAATCGGACTTTACTGGACATTATCTTGCACTAAACATTATTCCCTTTATCCTGTAACTGTGCATTGTGGACAGCTCGATTGTAATTGTGCATCAGTTGACGGCATAGCACAAAGCCAAAAAGCTTTTCACTGAACCTCGGTGCACGTGACAATCATAACCTAAACTAAACTAAACTAAACGTAACTAATTGTAACTTAACTAAACAAAACAAAACAAAACAAAATATTTAAATGACATTATTCTTTCTAATTTTTCCTTCCAAAATAAATATCCTTATATATATCCCCTTTTATACATCACTTCTTGCTCTCTCACTTAAGCTACCCATATCCCTTTCAGGGTATTCGAGTCCTCCTCATGCCTTGTTCACACACTAGTGTTTGTTCAGCAGCAAATATGGCCAAAGTGCATTGAGTCCTTTCATCTATGCCACTCTACCCTGCCCTCTCACCCTCTCCCTCTCTAGCAGCGCCTGCGAGTTGGGGGCTATGCGTGAGAGGATAGGGCGGGGGATGGGGTAAAAGGAGCGAATGAATAATATTAATACAATATCAAGGGGGGTGGTTACTATGTGTACGTGGGGGGTGGTTAGTGTGTGTGTGACACCGCAGGCTGCCCCCCTCCCTCCCCCCCCCCCCGCAACCACGTGTTGAGGGGACGGGACCCAACAGGTCCCACTTGGTCTACCATACATTATAAAGCTGAAACCCCACACTAATTCCCGGGGTCTCCCACTCTCCCAATTATCACCGATCCAAGAATAACTTGTATAACACAAGTCTCTGTTTTTGCAATCCATTCCCCTTTCCATGTCAATATATTACCCACAACCCCGATTGCTGTTACTTTGTGCAACTCCTTACTTTAAAAAAATATATAAATCTGAAAATAGTGTCTTTGTCATAGCCAGTCTGAAACTCTCCAGTCTCTAAACCCCTCTTACCCATTGAATGGGGTGAAGGAGAGAGCGTTCACGTCGCGGCCCTGTTTCCACCGCCACGCACAAGGACCGCAAGATGCGCAAGATCAACACCGTTGTGTGCAGATGCCGAGAAGTGTGCTCAGCTCCGGCCGGACAATTCCTAATCTTGTTGTGGACTCCATAAGAAGAAGCCCCATTGAATCAAATGTCTTGAATGCTACTTTGTGCAGTAGCTTTTCATACATGCACCTGTCCGAATGTGGTTTTCAAAATTTAGAACGACAGTGTTAGACTTAAGATGGACACAAAGTGCTGGGGTAACTCAACAGGTCAGGCAGCAACTCTGGAGAAAAAGGATGGGTGATGTTTTGGGTCGGGACCCTTCTTCTAAGTGTTTAGGGACGAGAGAGTTTCAGACTGGCAATAACAAAGATATTGTTCCCACAGTATTTTCAAATATATATATATTTTTAAAGTAAGGAGCTGCTGCCTTACAGCACCAGAGACCCGGGGTCGATCCTGACCTTGAATGCTGTTTCTACAGAGTTTGTACGTTCTCCCCGTAACCTGCATAGTTTTTTTCCTGGAGCTCTGGTTTCCTCCCACACTCCAAAGTCGTACAGGTTACCAAAGCCAACCTGTATTTACAATTCGGTAAAAGAATCTACCTATCTATCTGGGCAAATGCATGGCAGATGCAGTATAATGTGGATAAATGTGAGGTTATCCACTTTGGTGGAAAAAACAGGAGGGTAGACTATTATCTGAATGGTGACAAATTAGGAAAAGGGGAGATGCAACGAGACCTGGGTGTCATGGTACACCAGTCATTGAAAGTAGGCATGCAGGTGCAGCAGGCAGTGAAGAAAGCGAATGGTATGTTAGCATTCATAGCGAAAGGATTTGAGTATAGGAGCAGGGAGGTTCTACTGCAGTTGTACAGGGTTTTGGTGAGAACACACCTGGAGTATTACGTACAATTTTGGTCTCCAAATCTAAGGAAATAATTCTTGCCATAGAGGGAGTACAGAGAAGCTTCACCAGACTGATTCCTGGGATGTCAGGACTTTCATATGAGGAAAGACTGGATAGACTTGGCTTGTACTCGCTAGAATTTAGAAGACTGAGGGGGGATCTTATAGAAACTTACAAAATTCTTAAGGGGTTGGATAGGCTAGATGCAGGAAGATTGTTCCCGATGTTGGGGAGATCCAGAACAAGGGGTCACAGTCTAAGGATAAGGGGGAATTCTTTTAGGACCGAGATGAGGAAAACATTTTTCACACAGAGAGTGGTGAGTCTCTGGAATGCTCTCACAGAAGGTAGTTGAGGCCAGTTCATTGGCTATATTTAAGAGGGAGTTAGATATGGCCCTTGTGGCTAAAGGGATCAGGGGGTGTGGAGAGAAGGCAGGTACAGGATACTGAGTTGAATGATCAGCCATGATCATATTGAATGGTGGTGCAGGCTCGAAGGGCCGAATGGCCTACTCCTGCAGCTATTTTCTATGTTTCTATCTTTCTATCTCTTCCTTAAATATGTCCACTGACTTTGCCACCACAGCCTTCTAATGCAAAGAATCCCACAGATTCACCACCCTCTGACTAAAGAAATTCTACATCATCTTCCGAATAGAACGTCCTCTAATTCTGAGGCTGTGACCTCTACTCCTAGACTCTCCCACTCGTGGAAACATGTTCTCCCTATCCACTCTATCCAAACCTTTCACTATTCGGTACGTTTCAATGAGGTCCCCCCTCGTTCTTCTAAACTCCACGGAATATACTCACAGTGCCATCACATGGAGCCTTAGCATCACACTCCTGTTTTTGGATACAAGCCCTCTCGAAATAAATGCTCGCATTGCGTATGCTTTCTTTACTACTAATTCGACTTGCAGACTAACCTTTTGGGAATCCTGAACCAGCACTCCCAAGTCCTTTTGCACCTTTGATTTCTGGATACTGGACATGGCAGTCTATTTTTCTGAGAAATAGGGTGTCTTTGATTCATTTGTACCTGCGAAGAATATTGAGAGCCACAGAAGGTCAGACCCATTAAAAAAATGGTCCCTGAAATACTGGCTCCCCATAGTTTCATTTCTATTTAATAGGATTATGTGTTGCTACTAATGTAAACACGTTCCAAGAATAGGATTCTTTTGACCAGGCAAATTCATTCTTGCAGTCATAAAATGGGCAGCAAGCAGGAGCAATGATGGCAGTAACAGTATCAAGTTGCCAGTTAAAATACTTCTGTATTCTTGTAAGTCCATTTGCAGCCCTTCCAGGCGGTGAGTCAATTGACAAGGTCTTGGTGCTAAAAATTAGGCGTTGACTTTCTTGGAAATGGAGGAAAATCAAGGCGGCTACTTTTGTTGGATGGTATCAATAAGTAGCGGGGCCAAAAGGAAGGGCCGGTGGGCTGTAGTGGGAGCCACCGAGCCCGTCCACCGAGGAGCGGAGAACCAGAGAGGAAGATCGTGCATGATGATGGAGGACACAAGATCAAGGGCCGGGAGGAGAGGGAACAGGGGGTCGTAGAGGTGTAGGAAAGAACTGCAGATGCCGGTTTAAATCGAAGGTAGACGCAAAATGCATGCCCATCGACTTGGCCTCCACAGCCTTCTGTGCCAATGAATTCCACAGATTCACCGCCCTCTGAGTTTCCTCCCACATCCCCAAGACGTATGGGTTTGTAGTTAACGGGCCTGTGTAGAAATCGCCCCTCGTGTGTAGGGAGCGGATGTGAAAGTGCGATGACATAGAACTCGTGTGAACAGGTGACCGATGGTGGGGGGGCCAGTGAGCTTACGTCCATACTCTGTCTTTCAATCAAATTCGGGGTATCGAAAATGACAAGGTTTGTAAATGCTTTTTTAATTATTCGTTTTTACCATAAACTATGATTACAACAATCAAACTGAAAATAAATTTATGATTTCGAAACGTGTAATTTCATTCTGTGGTTACCTATATGAATCATTTAAATCTTCATGCGGAGAAGATAGACACAAAACGCTGGAGCAACTCAGCGAGGCAGGCAGCATCTCTGGAGAGAAGGAGTGGATGAAATTTCGGGTCGAGACCCTTCTTCAGACTAGTTAGGGATAAGGGAAACGAGAGATATAGATGGAGAACAAAGAATGAAAGATATGCAAAAAAGTAACGATGATAAAGGAAACCGGCCATTGTTAGCTGTTTGTTGGGTGAACACACAAAACTGGTGCGACTTGGGTGGGGGAGGGATAGAGAGAGAGGGAATGCCGGGGCTACTTGAAGTTAGAGAAGCCAATTTTCGTACCACTAGGCTGTAAGCTGCCCAAGCCCAATATGAGATGCTGTTCCTCCAGTTTGCGATTAGCTTCACTCTGACAATGGAGGAGGCCCAGGACAGAAAGGTCAGTGTGAGAATGGGAAGGATAATTAAAGTGTTTAGCAACCGGGGGATCAGGTAGGCCCATGCGGACTTCAGTTGCCGTTTTGTGGCCTTCTCCTCAGTAAGCAGGGAAATCATAAAAGTCCTGTATCCAGGCTGTATCTCTAAAATCTAATGTCTCAAGCAACCAGTACTCAAAATATAGTCACAAAAAGCTGGAGTAACTCAGCGCGTCAGGCAGCATCTCTGGAGAATAGGTGACGTTTCAAGTCAAAACTCTTCCTTGGACAGAGAGTCAGGGGGGAGGTAAACTACAGATATGAAAAGGTTCAAAAGCGCAGAGAGGCTGTTGCAGAACTGTCGTCGGGAAGAGGAGGAGAAATTCTTTAAATTCAGTCTGAAGAAGGGTCTCGACCAGTAACATCACCCGTTCCTTGTACCCAGTCATCCAGCCTGTCCCGCTGAATTACTCCAGCAATTTGTTTCTATCTGAGGCATAGAGGCTGATCTGTCCCTTAAAACCCTCAGATGCTGAAGCTAATAGAAGTATAAAATGGACAGATACACTGACCCAGCACAATTCTCAGGGCTTGTAGTCTGTGTGATTCTGCACACAATGAATTGTCGCCATCTACCTCACCCAGTTAAGCAGAGGGAAGGGGTTAACTTGTTCTGGTTAGACAGGGTGAATAGAGATTGTTTTAGTCACAGGAGTGAAATAAAAGCAATTAAAAGATTTTTTTTTCACGCTATGTGGTTGCTCGCTCCACAGATGTCGTTGATTTTATTCCAGCAATTTCTGTTTTTATTTCAGATTGCCAGCATTTGCCATATTTTTGCTTAAAGGATTTTTCCACTGGCAGCCCCTGGAGTTTTAGTTTTCAAGTTCTGGAGATAAAGCGCGGAAACCGGCCGTTTGGCCAACCGAGTCCGCGCCGACCAGCGATCCCCGCACATTAACACTACCCCACACACACCACGGACAACTTACACTAATACCAAGCCAAATGAATCTATAAACCTGGACATCTTTGGAGTGTGGGAGGAAACTCAAGACCTTGGAGAAAACCCACACAGGTCACGGGGAAAAAGTACAAACTCCGTACAGACAGCGCCCGTAGTCGGGGTCGAACCTGTAAGGCAGCAGCTCTACCACCCTGTAGCGGTTAGTGAATATTAAACGGAGGCACGTAGTCCATGATTAATGGATCAGGAGTAGCGTGGGTCATTATTAAGCTTGGAGTGTGGGTGTTGTCAAAGAAGCAAATGAGAACTGATCCTCCAGGCCCAAATGCTATGGAAAGTGGAAATGAATAGTGGATAGAGTAGTCACCAAGCTGAAGGACACGTAGCATCTCCAATCTTATCTAATGTGGCTGTGCACAGATGTGAATTATAATTGTGTAGGAAGGAACAGCAGATGCTGGTTTAAATCGAAGATAGACACAAAATGCCGGAGTCGCTCGGCGGGACAGGGCAGCATCTCTGGAGAGAAGGAATGGGTGACGTTTCGGGTCGAGACCCTTCTTCAGAATTATAATTGCAGATTGCATCTGCCAGGATTGACACACAGAATGGAACATAGACCTTCGTTTTTGGATGACTTAAGGTTGGCACGAAATGATGGCAACACGGAAGCTGCCAGAGATTGTGGTCCTTTTCTTTTGAAGCGTGAGAAGGAGTTCAGCAACAGCAACATTAAATATATGTCAACATGAATGTTCTTTGCTCCCTGCTGCTCTTTACCTCGAGCCCAGGGCGAAAATCGTATCAGTGCTGGGTAACGGTTCAGATTTATTTTATGTGTGAGACCCAAATTAAGAGGACAAAAGAAAATTGTATTATAATAAGAGAAATTGCATAACAAGGCATTAGCCCAGGGTTGCTGGAGACATGCGTCAGTTCAGTTCAGTTCAGTTTATTGTCCCGTGCACCTTGGTGCAGTGAAAAGCTATTGTTTGCTAACCAGTCCGCAGAAAGACAATACATGATAATGGAATAACGCTTAGTGCAAGAGGTAAAAAGCCAGCAAAGTCCGATCAAGGATAGTCCGAGGGTCATTAAACCTTGTGTCCAGTTAAAATTAGCCTCTCTTCTCCCGTGCAACTCACGTTACTAAGAGCATGCACTGATAACTGGGATCTCGAGAGTCTGAGCTACCGGGAGAGGTTGGGCAGGCAAGGACTTTATTCCATAGAGCGCAGGAGGCTGGAGGGGTTATATTAGAGAGGAGTATAAAATCATGAGAGGAATAGATAGGATGACTGCACAGTCTTTTACCCAGGCTAGGGGAATCGTGAACAAGAGGACATAGGTTTAAGAGAGTTTAGAGATAAACAGCACGGAAACAGGCCCTTCAGCCCACCGAGTCCGTGCTGATAGTGCTATCACCCCGTGCACTAGCGCTATTCCAAAGACTAGGAACAATTTACAATTTTACCAAAGCCCATTAACCTACATACATGTAGGTTGTTTTTGGAGTGTGGGGGGAAACTGGTGCACCCGGGAAAAACCCACGCAGTCACAGGGAGAATGGACAAATTCCAGACAGACAGCACATGTAGTCAGGGTCCAACCGGGGGTGGAAGATTGCAACGTCCGCCCTGTTTCGACTAATGCAATCAACTCGACGTGCACAAACGGAAGGCCAAATAGAACAAGTTGTCCAGCAACTTTAGGCTGCGCACGCCACACGAAAGGAGAAGAAGGGTCAAACCCGGATCGCTGGAGCTGTGAGGCAACAACTCTACTGCTGCACCACTGTGCCGCCCTTAGGGTGAGAGGGGAAAGATTTAATAGGAATCTGAGGGGTGATCTTTTTCCACTCAGAGGGCGTGGGTGTGTGAAACCAGCTGCCAGAGGAGGTCGTTGAGGCAAGTGATATAAGAGCATTCAAAAGCCATGGGTAGGTATATGGAAAGGAAAGGTTTGGAGAGATATGGGCCAAATGCAGGCAAGTGGGATTAGCTTAGTCAGGGCATTCTAGGTGGCATGGGTGAGTTAGCCCAAAGGACCTGTTTTTCTGCTGTATGGCTCGATGACTCTAACAAGGGGAAAAGCTTAATTTGTGATGAGGTCTATGGCCCATCTCTTCAACTAGCTATTTTTAAGGGGCTCAAGATGGAACGAAGCAGAGAAAATTTAAGTCATATATTAGAGAAATAATATATATATATATATATATAAGAGAAATGAAATATAAGAGTCAAACAAACGGTTGGCATAAGGCAAGATAACAAAGCAAGGAATGTAAAGAGAAGGAAATCAAATTAGATCTCTGGAAAAATTTACATTCTTCAGGAATAAAACTATGCCTGAGTTGCTTCCTTTCAGGGTGTCATTGGATAATGCTCCATCTTAAAGGCTGGGGCACAACATAAGATCTCATGGTTTGGGAAGACGCTTGTTGGCATGGATTGAATTTTAGAAGGGATATTGATTGAAGGACACAGCCTGGAGACAGGCCCTTCGGCCCACCGAGTCTATGCTGGCCATCGGTCACCCCGTTCGCACTAGTTCTACGTTATCTCATCCACTGCCCACACACTTAGGGGCAATTTACAGTGGCCCGTTAACCTACAAACCCGAACATGTTTGGCAAGTAAGGCAGTCACGGTGGCGCAGCGGTCGAGCTGCTGCCATGCGGTGACCCGGGTTCGATCCCGACTACGGGTGCTGTCTGTACGGAGATTGGACCTTCTCCCCCGTGACCTGTTGGGTTTTCTCCGAGATCTTCGGTTTCCTCCCACGCTCCAAAGGCGTACAGGTTTCTACGTTAATTGGCTTGGTCTCTTCTTATTACGTGTGGCGTGCACAGCCTAAAGTTGTAGGACAACTTGTTCTATTGGATCTTATTTGATTGTGCACGCCAGGTTGATTGCGTTCGTCGAAACAGGGCGGACCACGTGAAGGTTGCAACCTCCCACCCCATTGGCTTGGTAAGTGTCAGTGTGCGGGGATCGATGGTCAGCGCGGACCCGGTGGGCCGAAGGGCCTGATTACGCGCTGCATCTCTGTATCTCTAAACTAAAAGGTGGGAGGAAAGCGAAGCAGCCAGAGGAAGCCCACACGGTCACAGGGAGGACGTGCAAACTCCACAGCACCCGAGGTCAGTATCCAACAACCTCTCTGGCGCTGTGAGGCAGCAGCTCCACCAGCTGTGCCACTGTGCCAGGACAGATGGAGTAAATGATGTTTGTCAGGTTGAAAGGATGGAGTCAGTGGTGATGGGGGTACACCCAAGGATTAGTTCTTGGTCCAGAGCAAATTTAAGGCACATCAATTCATAAATTATAGGAGCAGAAATAGGTCATTCGACCCATCAAGTCTACTCCTTCATTCGATTTTTTTCCGTATCGTATCTCCGTCCACACTGCGGCCGAACATGGAGGAGTTGCCGGCCGGCTGGAGACCGATTTTGAGTGACTTCGCGGAGCATGCGATCCGACCTTGGGTGCTTGCGGACTTAACATCACGGATGTCAGAGACCGACTTCGGGAACTCCAAGCCGGGGGAGTATCGACATCCCAACGCGGGGGGTCCAACCACCGGCTGCGGCAGCTTTGATGGCTCCGACGGATAGTTCGACCGTCCCCACCGCGGGTGAATAAAGAGGAAGAAGATTGGAGTTATTCTGCCTTCCATCACAATGAGGAATGTGGGGAATCAGCTGTGATGGATGTTTATGCTAGCTTTTATGTAGTTATGTGTCTTGTTGCTTTTTTTTTGCTGGATGGTAATTTGCTTATCACTGTACCTTATTTGGCATACCTGACAATAAAAGACCTTTAAAACCTTTGAAACCTTTGAATCATGGTTGATCTCCTGCCTTCTCCCCATAACCCCTGACACCCGTACTAATCAAAATTCTATCTATCTCTGCCTTAAAAATAGCCATTGACTCATCCTCAACACCCTTTGGTTGCAATGAATTCCACAGATTCACTCCCCACTGACTAAAGAAATTCCTACTCATCTCCTTTCAAAAGGTACTGTGTGCCCTTTTATTCTCAGGCTGTGCACTCTGGTCCTAGACTCACCCGCCAACCAGGTACAGAGGAAGAGATTGAAATATACCCTACATTACAAACCATATTTGATTGTTCAACGAAGGTAGACACAAAAAGCTGGAGTAACTCAGCGGGACAGGCAGCATCTCTGGAGAGAAGGAATGGGTGACGTTTCGGGTCGAGACCTTTCTTCAGTATTTCTGCTCTGAACACATCTGAAAGACATTTCATGAGTAAACTAATTTTAAGGTTCCTTGCATCAATCGGTTCAAACAGTTGCTGAGATAATGATGATAATAAATCACACAGAACATAATTGAGTTCAAATACTTATTTCCTTTTAAACAAGCGTTACTGCTGTCTGACTACCTGGAGCTAATCATTATTGTGCATGCCTGAGTGTCTCCTTTTAACCAGTTCAATGGGAACAAATGAGTTCTCGGAAGTCAGTCATTCCCTTTAGATTTTGTGGCTAATCCATATTCTCTTTAATCACACTAATCCTCGGTAACATATATCTCAACTACAACATCTGAAGCATAATACATTCATTGTGGCTCTTTGGGTATTCAGGTCAGAAGATAATAAATTAGTTTCTTTTCTTTTCAAAGCTGTTTTTTTCTCCCCTCATTTGTCGTGGTAATTTGTGCAGGAGAACAAGCCAGTTTGGAGGGTCGTTGCAATTGATCAAGCGAAGGCCGGGAACTTAGGGCGGCACGGTGGCGCAGCGGTAGAGTTGCTGCCGTACCGCGCCAGAGACCCGGGTTCGATCCTGACCACGGGCGCTTGTCCGTACGGAGTTTGTACGTTCTCCCCGTGACCTGCGTGGGTTTGCGACGAGAACTTCGCTTTCCTCCCACGCTCCGAAGGCGTACAGGTTTGTAGGTTAATCGGCTTGGAGTAAATGTAAATTATCCCTGGGGTGTGTAGGATAGCGTTAATGTGCGGGGATCGCTGGTGGGTGCGGGCTCAGTGGGGTGAAGGGCCTGTTTCCGCTCAGTATCTCTAAACTAAACCGAAGACATCCAGAATGATATGATATCCCTTTTATTTACGAAAATAATTGGTATTTAGGATCGCTTTATATTTCAGGTTTCTCTACATGAACAAAGAGAATCATTTTCCATCCCTGCCAGACTTTGCTAAGTTAATCTTTTAAATTTAAGGGCTTGTTTCCGCGCGGAGGGCCTGAAAGGCCTGTTTCCGCGCGGAATCTCTGAGCTAAACGAAAACTAGACTTAGGCAGCTGCCTGAGAAATAACAAATATTCCACTGAAACATGGACAATTGCACATGGATTTGTCCACTTGTAAGCATCTAACGTGATCGTGTTTGAGTCTAGACTGTTACCATATGTTTTAGGAACTCTACCAGGTCATGAAACTTGCCCCTGTGGACCTATTTAGCTATCATCAACCACCAATTGTTGTGGAACCAGGTGGCGATTGTGAAGGAATCTCATGCACTCAAAGGGGATGGGACCAATTAAGTGGAAGGTCAAGATGTAGCAGATGGACTTTCACATGCAACATGTTGGAAAGGGATCGCGGAAATGTACAAAATGAAAGGACGTCAATTAGCAAAAATGGACGAGGTCTTCGGCAGGGATCACAGCTGAAAGGCTAACATCACATGTTCCTCCAGATGCTGTGCAGTGCTAGTATCTTCTGATTTTAGTTCAAACACTCAAGGGCCTGTCCCACTTACGCAATTTTTTTCGGCGACTTGCCGGCACCCGTCATAGTCGCAGCAGGTCTCCGAAAATGTTCAACATGTTGAAAATCCAGCGGCGACCAGGAGAAGGTACGACTCTTTGGGCGACTACTCATGTCGATACAGGCGTCACCCAAAGGGTCATGTAGTCGCCCAAACATGTAGTCGCCCAAAGAGTCGTGCCTTTTTCTGGTCGCCGATGGACTTTCAGGTGACCTGCTGCGACTATGACGGGTGCCGAAAAAATCGCGTTGTGGGACGGGCCCTTTAGGGTTTTGGTTTTGTCTGTGGTAAAACAGAGCAGTCAAAAGTCTATCGCCATCGGAAGGCATCACACCATGGTTTGGGAACACAGCATGCTTTCTACGGCGCATCTGTAGAAGTTTGGTAACATTTTGAGAACATGCCAAACTTGCTCAGCTATCTAATAGCCCTGTCCCACGGTACGCGTTCATTCCAAGAGCTCTCCCAAGTTTAAAAAAAATCAAACTCGTGGTGAGCACGGAGAATGAACGTAGCGGGTACGTCGGAGCTCGGGGACGTCTCTTAGCGCTAACGGCAGGTACTCGGGAAGACTCGCTAGCGGCAGGTAAGCTCGGGAAGACTCGTGAAGGTTTTTCAACATGATGAAAAATGTCCACCCGAGCCCCGAGTACCGACGAGTGGCCATTCCCGTAAATCTCCGAGTTCGAATCAGGGCAAACTCGGGAGAGCTCTTGGAATGAACTCGTACTGTGGGACAGGGCTTTAAGGATGCACAGGCATTTGTGTGCTTTCATTGAAACTTACCAAATAATGAAAGGCTTGGATAGAGTGGATGTGTCTGAAGAAGGGTCTCGCCCCCGAAACGTTGCCTATTTCCTTCGCTCCATAGATGCTGCCGCACCCGCTGAGTTTCTCCAGCACCTTTGTCTACCGTGGATGTGGAGAGGAGGTTTTTGCACTTGTAGGAGAATCGAGGACCAGAGGTCATCATCTCAGAATTAAAGAACGTTCCTGTCGGAAGGAGATGCAGAGGAATTCCTCAGTCAGAGGGTGGTGAATCTGTGGAATTCATTGCCACAGATGGCTGTGGAGGCCAA
Organism: Okamejei kenojei; assembly: GCA_035221665.1. Classification (NCBI taxonomy): domain Eukaryota; kingdom Metazoa; phylum Chordata; class Chondrichthyes; order Rajiformes; family Rajidae; genus Okamejei; species Okamejei kenojei. Next base: position 45,143,977 of record CM069153.1, on the reverse strand, counting down.
GTCAATAGGTATTTTAAAGGCAGAGATAGATAGATTCTTGATTAGTACGGGTATCAGGGGTTATGGGGAGGAGGCGGGAGAATGGGGTTAGGAGGAAGAGATTTAATGGCGGAGTAGACCCGATGGCTGTATGGCCTAATTCTGCTCCTATCACTTACGAATGTATTCACCATTGCTTTGATGATAGGATTCCTTTATTGTCATTCAGACCTTTCGTTCTGAACGAAATTTTGTTACCTTGCAGTCATAACATGTAATAAATTAAAACAAAACACACAATAAACGCATATTTAACATCCACCACAGTGAGTTCACCAGGCACCTCCTCACTGTGGTGGAAGGCAAAAGTCTTAAAGTCTTTGTCTTCTTCCCTACTTGTTCTCCCTCTGCGCTGAGGCGATCCAGGCCTCCGGTCATCGTCCACCAGGCCCGCGGCCGAGCTCCGAAGCCAGGCCAGTCACCGCCGCCGTTGCCGGAATGCTTAATCAGGTTCGACCACGGGAACGCTGGAGCGCCGGAGCTCTGAAGCCGGGCCGCCGCTCTCCTGGAGCGCCGGAGCTCTCCGAAGCTCCGGGCCGCTGCTGGAGCACCGCTGGAGAGCCGCTGAGCAACTGCTGGAGCGCCGAAGCTCTATGCCGCCGCTGGAACACTGGAGCTCCACGCTCGCCACAGCTCGAGGGCCGCCAGCTCCGCCATTATCAGCACAGACGGTTCGCATCCCCCCGAAGGGAGAGACTAAAACCTTGTTTCTCCCACCCTCCCCCCCCCCCCCCCCCCCCCCCACACACACACACTTGGACTGCAGGTGAGCCGCAGCTAGCCACTTCCACCTCTAAGTGATCATTCCATTCTTCCATCACAGGTCTAAAGGCATACGTGGGTTTGCAGCTGAGGTTGGTGACCTTGGTGTACAGGTGCGGGATACTTTAATCATTGGGTACGAGGCTTGATACATTGCGTAGGAAGGAACTGCAGATGCTGCTTTAAACCGAAGATAGACACAAAAAGCTGGAGTAACTCAGCCGGACAGGCAGCATCTCTGGAGAGAAGGAATGAGTGACGTTTCGGGACGAGACCCTACCTCAGACTGAAAGCCAGAGACACAGAGATAAGTTACAGCTAGAGTTTCCTTTAGAAACATAGAAACATAGAAATTAGGTGCAGGAGTAGGCCATTCGGCCCTTCGATTGTCATTCGAACGATAGTTTGAACGAAATTGCAGTCATGACAGAAAAGAAATCAACAGAACATACAATGAGCACAGTTTAACACTAACATCCATCACAGTGAATCTCCAGGCACCTCCTCACCGTGATGGAAGGCAAAAAGTCTTAATGTCTTATCTCTTCCTTGCTTGTTCTCCCGCTGCGTTGAGGCGATCCAAGCTCCCGATGTTGGGCCACCCCCGCTGGGTGATGGTGAGTCTCGCGGCCAATTCCAAGCTCCGCGAACGGGGCCGGTTCAAACTCCGCGACCTGGGGCAGACGAAGCTGCCACCCTCCAGTCCAGCGGACGAAGCTGTTGTTGAGGGAGCCCTTCCTTATTTGCTGTGTCGCCCATCCTGGTCCGAAATGTTGCCTATTTCCTTCGCTCCATAGATGCTGCCTCACCCGTTGAGTTTCTTCAGCATTTTTGTCTACCTTCGATTTTCCAGCATCTGTAGTTCCTTCGTAAACAGGTATGTAGGTTAATTGGCTCGGTGTATGTATAAATTATCACGTGTGTATAGGGCAGTGTTAATGTGCGGGGATCGCTGGTCGGCGCGGTCTCGGTGGGCCGAAGGGCCTGTTTCCGCGCTGTATCTTTAAACAATAGCCAATAGGTGACCCTTCGAGCCAGCACCGCCATTCAATGTGATCATGGCTCATCATCCCCAATCAGTACCCCATTCCTGCCTTCTCCCCATATCCCCTGACTCCGCTATTTTTAAGAGCCCTACCTAGCTCTCTCTTGAAAGCATCCAGAGAACCTGGCTCCACTGCCCTCTGAGGCAGAGAATTCCACATACTCACCATTCTCCGTGTGAAAAAGTGTTTCCTCGTCTCCGTTCCAAGTGGCTTACTCTTCATTCTTAAACTAAAGATTTGTTTTGTAAACTGCACGTCTGTGCCTCCTCTGGGTAGACCGAAGGTTTCATATCAGATCTCCGGAGAGGTTATTTAAAAGCCGCTGACAGCTAGCTACACATACAATAACCTTCCTGGATGAACTACCTACTTTTATAAATCCATTAATTTATTTGAATTTGATGTGAATATTTTGATCTCCAGTAAGAAGGGGGCAGAGATGGTACCTGAGGCAGGATTTTGGCAGATTAACCAGAAATATGTTTTCAGCATTTCTTCCTGAAGCTTTCGATGCCTTCCTGATCTGTTTACATTAGAAAACAATCAAAGTGGACTTGATTTTCCCAGGAGTATTGGTTTAGTTCAGGAGGTATTTCTTCCTCTCTCTGTGGTTGAGTTAATAATAGTTGTGACCACATGATTTGTGATGGTGCCATTTTCTGAATTTTTATCCCAATTTGGGGAATGCAAATTGGGATAAAAAACTTCGGGATTTGTCATGGATGTTATGCTATTCTTTTCCAGACTATCCCAATTCACAATAAACATGGCTGGATTTTGTAAGCAGCCTAGATTGTATAAGGCAGTTTGGGACATCCAAGGTAATTTTAAGGTTCATTCTAAGGACATGAAACGCCTCTTATTGCAATTTAAAATTAAAATCAAATTCATCTTCCTTCAGTACTGTATCTTCATCTTTCGCTGCTTTTTTTTAGTTATTCATTTAATGGTTTTGATAACTCATCAGCACCTTGACCACAGCCAACAATGGACCATTGTGGGCTCCACCTTTCCTTGATCATCGTTGATTTTTGCATATCTTTCATTCATTTGTTCTACATCTCTCCATTTCACCATCTACATCTCTCGTTTCCCTCTCCCCTGACTCTCAGTCTGAAGAAGGGGCTCGACCCGAAACGTCGCCTATTGCTTTTCTCCAGAGATGCTGCCTGACCCGTTGAGTTACTCCAGCTTTTTGTCCCTCAAAATGGAGACCATGGTTTCCATGGTCAGTGGTTGGAATCGGGACCCTTCTTCAGTCTGATTTCACAATTTGGATCTGTCTTTTTCCAGACCCTTCTTCAGTCTGAACAACGGTCCCGACCCAAAACATCACATCTTCCAGAGATGCTTCCTGACCCGCGAAGTCACTCCATCACTTTGTGTCTTTTTTTTTGTAAGTCAGCATCTGCGTTTCTTGCTTATAAGCACATATTAATATTAACAATGTGGTAAAATTGAAAATATTTTGCTATTTCCAGCACTTTCCCTGTATACATTACAGTGCTTCACGTCCACATCAGCGCAAAATATCAATATCTGATCTCAGTCTACTTGGTTTTAGTAATATAATTATTTTAAAATAATTCTTAACAATAAATATTTAAGGTGAGGGGAAAGATTTAATAGGAGCCTGAGGGGGGGTGACTTTTTCACTTGGAAGGTGGTGGGTGTATGGAACGAGCTTTCAGAGGAGGTAGTTGAGGCAGGTTCTATCCTGGTACTTAAAAGACAGTAAGAAATATACTAAAGAAGACACAAAGTGCTGTAGTAACTCAACGGGTCAGGCAACGTCTCTGGAGAAGGGTCTCGACCTGAAAAGTTACCCATTCCTTCCCTCCAGAGATGCTGCCTGTCCCACCGAGTTACTCCAGCATTTTGTGTCCATCTCTGGAGAACATGGATAGTCAATGGTTTAAATCGGGACCTTTCTTCACTCTCATTTCACGATTTGGATCGGGACCGAGGAAAGGTTTAACGGACTATGCGCCAAATGTGGGCAAATAGGACTAGATTAAATGAGGCATCTTGGTCGGTTTGGACAATTTGACCTGAATTGACTTTATGACTCTAAGAAATGCTAACTGCAGAAGTTTAAAATACGTAGCGTGCCTCTTTTCTTAAATAGTTACAGTAAGTTCATCACTTTAGGTTAACACATTGGGCTTGAATGGTAATAATTAGTGAAAGAAAGTTGATTACTATTGATGAATAATTGTAAAAAAATGACTATCATTACTAACAATTGTAAACAATTCTGAATATTAGTAACACGTCATAATTGTCCTATTTACAATTTTTGGCTTAGAGTGCTTGTTATTAACTGATGCAGTTGGATGCCAATAATTTTAACTACGCAATAATTATTGTGAAATATTAATAATTAGCAAATGCAGTGGTTCACATTGGCAAATATACAGTAATAGAACTGGCAGTGAATATGTTTATTTGTTCATTGTGGTATATCACTGTTCCAATTTAAAAATGACCTTTCAAAAATGTTCAGATATAGTCACAAAGTCCTACAGCATGGAAACAGGCCCTTTGGCCCAAATTGTCCACACAGACCAACGTGTCCCATCTACACGTCCCACCTGCCTGTGTTTGGCCCATATCCCTCCAAACCTGTCCTATCCATGCACCTGTCTAAATGCTTTTTTAACTTTGCAGTAGTCCCAGCCTCAACTACCTCCTCCAGCAGTTCGTTCCGTATACCCACCACCATTTGCTTGAAAAAAATCACCCCTCAGGCATCTTTCCCACAATCATCTTAAACCTATATTTTCTGGTTTCCGATTCTCCCACTCAGGGCAAGAGACTTTGTGCGCCTTTGTGAGAGTTTGTACACCTACCCGATCTACTCCTCCCATGATTTTGTACACCTAGAGGTCTACTTCCTCAATGCCTCAATGTCCTTAGAAGGCTTAGGAAGTTTGGCATGTCCCTTACAACTCTCACCAACATCTACAGAAGCACCATAGAAAGCTTTTTATCAGGATGCATGAAGGTAGACACAAGATGCTGGAGTAACTCAGCGGGACAGGCAGCATCTCTGGAGAAAAGGAATGGGTGACGTTTCGGGTCGAGACGCTTCTTCAGACTGCATCAGAATGCATCACATCTGGGTTTGGGAACAGAACCATCCAAGACCGCGAGAAATTGCTGCGAATTGTGGACGCAGCCCAGACCGTCACACAAATCAACCTCCATTCCATTGACTACAATTATACCTCACGCTGCCTCGGCAAGGCCAGCAGCATAATCAAGGACGAGCCACACCCTGGCCACTCCATCTTCTCCCCTCTCCCATCAGGTAATAGGTATAGAAGTGTGAAAACGCACACCACCAGATTCGGGCAGTTTCTTCCCAGCTGTTATCAGGCAACTGAATCATCCTTCCACAACCAGAGAGCAGTGTTGAACTACCATCTACCTCATTGGTGACCCTCGGACTATCCTTGACCGGACTTTTGCTACAATCCAGTCCAATCACACTATAGACAAGCACAATCATAGATAAGTACGAAAGTGCAACGATTGTAGTGTAATAGTAGAGACTTCACCAAGAGAGGACGCAAAGAGTTGCCAAAGTTTCTGCCGCCCATAATGTTTCATAGTTCTCAAGAGTGCAGTCTTATCTTGGCCTTAAAGGCCCATTGTCCTTCGGCCCAACTTGCCCACACCAAGCAGCATGTCCCATCAACACTTGGGTCCCACCAGCGTGCACTTGGCCCATATCCCTCTAAACCTGTCCTATCCATGTACCTGGCTGTATGTTTCTGAACCTTCTGAACCTTCTGAATTTTGTAGTGGGCAGGGCAGTACTCTGCATATCGCCATCTTGGACAATTTTACATTTTTACCAAGCCAATTAACCAAGCCAATTAATCTACACGCCTGCACGTCTTTGGAGTGTGGCTGGAAACCGAAGATCTCGGAGAAAAACCAACGCAGGTCACGGGGAGAACGTACAAACTCCATAGAGACAGCGCCCGTAGTCGGGATCGAACCCGGGTCTCTGGCGCTGCATTGGCTGTAAGGCAGCAACTCTGCCGCTGCGCCACCGTGACCGCCGTCACCACCGTCACCACCGTGACTTAAACATTGCGATAATCAAATGACATCAACAGGTTTGTGACGATGCCGTCAACAAATTTCACCTGGTAGTATCTCTTGAATCAAAAGATTTAGGGTGGCACGCTGGAGCTGCTGCCTTACAGCGCCAGAGGCCCTGGTCAGATCGACACAGCGGCTGCTGTCTGTACGGAGTTTGTACGCTCTCCACATGACCGCGTGGGTTTTCTCCGAGATCTTCCGTTTCCTCCCGCACCCAAAAGACGTGCAGGTTTGTCAATCAATTGGCTTCGGTATAAGTGCAAATTGTCCGTAGTGTGTGTGGGATAGTATTAATGTGGGGGGAGGGGGTCGCTGGTCGGTGCAGTCTCGGTGGGGTCAAAGGGCCCATTTCCGCGCAGTATCTCTAAACTAAACTAAAGAGGGTCCCATGTTTCCTCAACAGCTTGTGATCAAACCAAAATTTGAAATGGTGCCACAAAAAAAGGATAAAAGAACGTGGATAAAAAACTCATTTATAACTTTTCCAATCTTTTAATCTCGCCAGATTATCTGAACCGTCAGTGATGCCTGCTTAAACCTCAAATAACTGGGACAACTCGAAGAATGAGCGATTTTGAATGCTTCAGATGACGTTAAAGCGTAATCTTGACAGGCTGGGATCCATTTGGACACTTGGTTACATGACCTTGTCAAACCCTTGGAAAGGGTTTCAGTCACAGGGCAAGGTATGGTTTTCAATCTCGAGTTTCGAGATACAGAGCGGAAACAGGCTGGGGACAATTTACCGAATTTTACCGAAGGCAATTAACCTACAAACCCGTACGTCCTTGGAGCACGGGAGGAAACTGGAGCTCCTGGAGAAAACCCACGCAGGTCACGGAGAGTACGTACAAACTCCGTGCAGACAAGCACCCATAAACCCCTTCTCTCGGTACGAGTTCATTCCAAGAGTTCTCCCGAGTTTGCCCGGAATCGAACTCGGTAATGGCCACTCGTCGGTACTCGGGGCTCTCGTGGACATTTTTCAACATGTTGAAAAATCTTCACGAGTCTTCCCGTGCTTACCTGCCGTTAGCGAGTCTTCCCGAGTACCTGCCGTTAGCGTTAAGAGACGTCCCCGAGCTCCGACGTACCTGCTACATTCATTCTCCCTGCTTACCACGAGTTTGATTTTTTTTAAACTCAGGAGAGCTCTTGGAATGAACTCGTACCGTGGGACAGGACTCATAGTCCAGGATCGAACCCGGGGTCTCTGGCGCTGCAAGGCATCATCTCTACCGCTGCGTCACTGTGCCGCCACCTTGCTCATTGTCTCTTTATTTTGATTTTTAAAAAGAATGTGAGCACCTTAGAAACATAGACATAGAAACATAGAAATTAGGTGCAGGAGTAGGCCATTCGGCCCTTCGAGCCTGCACCGCCATTCAATATGATCATGGCTCATCATCCAACTCAGTATCCTGTACCTGCCTTCTCTCCATACCCTCTGATCCCCTTAGCCACAAGGGCCACATCCAACTCACTCTTAAATATAGCCAATGAACTGGCCTCAACTACCCTCTGTGGCAGAGAGTTCCAGAGACCCACCACTCTCTGTGTGAAAAACGTCCTTCTCATCTCGGTCCTAAAGGATTTCCCCCTTATCCTTAAGCTGTGACCCTTTGTCCTGGACCTCCCCAACATCGGGAACAATCTTCCTGCATCTAGCCTGTCCAGCCCCTTAAGAATTTTGTAAGTTTCTATAAGGTCCCTGCTCAATCTCCTAAATTCTAGTCTAACCTTCTGTTGATTTCCGTTGCAAGTGACAAATAACGGCGGTAAACACTCCAATTCCTCATTACTGGCACAAGAGTCCCCATGCTATCCATGTTACTGCTTTCAAAATAAAAATAAGAATGAATAATTAAAGAGGAAATTCCCCATTGTTATAACCTCAATAGTCCACTGAAGGTAACAGGCATCATTTTGATCCTATTTCCGATTAAGCCACTAGTGACAGAAAACAATTTCCTGGGCTAAATAGAGCGTCCTGTTTTAAAACCAAGTTCCTTGATAAAATCCTGCAGTTCCTTCTCAATGTATATCATATTTGCCATCACGTCACACGTCCATTTCAATGCACAGTTTGAAAGGTTCAGCCGGACTGAAATTGAGCCAAAGATAGACACAAAGTGCTGACGTAACTCAGCGGGTCAGGCATCATCTCTGGATAGAAGGAATGGGTGACGTTTCAGGTCGAGACCCTGATTCAGACTGAGAGTCAGTGGGGGGGGGGGGGGGGGGGGGGGGGGGGGGGGGGGGGGGGCAACAGAGATATGGAGGGGTGCGAGATCAAAAGAGATGAAGATCAAGGAAAATGTTGAATAGATCGTTGTTTGCTCGGAGAAAGTGACAACAAAGCAAACAGAGATCAAATGTAAGATAGGCCCAAAATGCTGGAGTGACTCAGCGGGACAGGCAGCATCTCAGGAGAGAAGGAATGGGTGACGTTTTCGAGTCGAGACCCTTCTTCAGACGGGTCTGAAATGTAACCGGGCGACAGTCAGACTGGTCGGAGAACTGGAAAGGGGAGGGATGGAGAGAGAGGGAAAGGAATGGTTACTTGAAGTTAGAGAAATTGAGCCCCTTGGGTCCAAATTTGGTTTAATCACCCAAAAGATTGATTCTACCATCTGCTCCTGTTAATTTTAAATTGTAGATGAATTGTAATACATGCAATGTAATACAAACATGGAGCGGCACGGTGGCGCAGCGGTAGAGTTGCTGCCGTACAGCGCCAGAGACCCGGGTTCTATCCTGACTACAGGTGCTGTCTGTACGGAGTTTGCACGTTCTCCCCGTGACCTGCGTGGGTTTTCACCGGGTGCTCCGGTTTCCTCCCACACTCCAAAGACGTGCAGGTTTGTAGGTTATTTGGCTTTGGGGAATATTGTAAATTGTCCCTAGTGTGTAGGGTAGTGCTTCTGTGCGGGGATCGCTGGTTGGTGCGGACTCGGTGGGCCGAAGGGCCTGTTTCCATGCTGTATCTCCAAACTAAACTGAACGGCAGAAATTGTTGACTTTAAACGTGGATGAAAATTGATGGGAATTGAATTGGTTCAAAATAAATCGACCCGTTTCAAATCTTCAGCCCTTCATTAGACCAGTTTCAGCATTACAAGATTGTTCCCGATGTTGGGGAAGTCCAGGACAAGGGGTCACAGTTTAAGGATAAGGGGGAAGTCTTTTAGGACTGAGATGAGAAAATCGTTTTTCACACAGAGAGTGGTGAGTCTGTGGAATTCTCTGCCACAGAAGATAGTTGAGGCCAGTTCATTGGCTATATTTAAGAAGGAGTTAGATGTGGCCCTTGTGGCTGAAGGGATCAGGGGGTATGGAGAGAAGGCAGGTACAGGATACTGAGTTGGATGATCAGCCATGATCATATTGAATAGCGGTGCAGGCTCGAAGGGCCGAATGGCCTACTCCTGCACCTATTGTCTATGTTTTCTATGTTTTCTATTAATACCCAATAATCGTCCAATTATTAATAAGGAGTAAAATTAACAGCTAGCTATTTCCAGGTGTCCTAGTGAAGAGGTTACGTTGCTGGCTTGGAACCAGAAGGACTGGATTATTGGTCCAGTGGTGCAAGTTCAAATCCCACTCTGCCCAAGAGGTGGGAATTTAATTTCAATTAACATGGCAGGTCTGGGATGTTAATATAGCGGTGTCTGCGATCGTGACCAGACAACTAATGGATTGTAATTAAGGAACAAATCTGGGAATTGAAATCTGTAATCCCGACCTGTGCTCCCTGGGACTCCTGCCCACTAATGTGGTCAATTCATGACTGTCCTCTGAACCAGCTCAGATGCTGTTGATCACGAGGATGAGCCAGAGTGGATGAAATCAATCGTTTTTAATTAGATTTAATTAAAAGAATAATATCGCCAGAATATTTATCTTATTGCGGCCATGGTCATTTGGACTGAGGGGAACTGCTAATGGGGACAGACAATGTGTGATTATCATCGAGCCATCCACAGTGCACAGAAAATGAAGGTGTCTAGGATAGAAACATCGAAACATAGACAATAGGTGCAGGAGGAGGCCATTCGGCCCTTCTAGCCAGCACCGCCATTCATTGTGATCATGGCTGATCGTCTGCTATCAATAACCCGTGCCTGCCTTCTCCCCATATCCCTTGACTCCACTAGCCCCTAGAGCTCTATCCAACTCTCTCCTAAATCCATCCAGTGACTTGGCCTCCACTGCCCTCTGTGGCGAGCGCACTCGCCTTGAATGCCTCGAGCTGGATTGACCGTCCGCGTTGAAACCGCGAGCTGGATCAACCGACCGCACACACACACACACACACACACACACACACACACACACACACACACACACACACACACACACACACACACACACACACACACACACACACACACATCGCAAAGGCGGGGGCCAGGGAAAGCGGGGGAGCGCTGTCCGAAATTCACACCTGCGATGAAGAGGAAGGTAAAACGGCTGCCAATAGCGTACGGTAAGTCCTTCAGAGAGCGCGGGGGGGGGGGGGGGGGGGGGTTAGAAGGGAAGAGAAAGGGGGAAGAAGGGGGAAGAAGGGGGAAGGGGGAAGAAGGGGGAAGAAGGGGGAAGAAGGGGGAAGAAGCGGAGAGAAGGGGGGTGAAGTGGGGGAGAAAGAGTGGAGACACTTTTAAGAAGTGTAATAAAGTTTAGTGGGCAATTTACCTACTGGTACGTTTTCCCTGGTCCTGAAAACTCCAATGAGCCAATTAAAATGTCTGGTCAACGAAGGAGATTGCCTACGGCTGCCCTTGACTGCCTGTAACTACATAGCAGCCCCACTCCATTGTACTACGAGTCAAAAAGAACCATGCCGACCAAATTTTACTCGCGGAACATTTTTCAACGTGCTGAAAAATTTACCGCGACCTAGCTGAGGCCGCGAGTATTCGGGAACTTCCCTCGAGCATGAAGGAGAGTTCCAGCGACCTCATAGGACCTCCTAGGGCCACGTGTCGACCATGCTGCGGGTTTGAAGGTCAAAGACACTGTTCTAAACTCGCAGATTAGGTCGCCCAAGTAGGACAGCCCCTTTTAGGAGAGTTTGAAAAAATGTCATGTTGAAGACCTCCTTCGACTATGTTGAAGACTAGTTTCGACTAGCTTCAACTACTTCAGGAAAATTGGACACCGAATAGTGAAGACGACCTTCTTCGATTTCCTTCAACCTCCCTTCGACTATGATGAAGACTATCTACGACTACCTTCAACTGCCTTTGACTACCCTCGATTACTTACGACTAACATGCCAACCTACTACGACCTATTACAAACTTTTTTTACTCACGGGCATTTTTCACATGGTGAATAAAACGCTGTGACCTAGCTGAGGCCTTGAGTACACGGGGACCACTCTCGAGCATGAAGGAGAGTTACAAGGACCTCCTAGGACCTCGTGTTGACCATGCTGTGAGTATGAGTCGAGGGCAAACTCCCCAGAACTCACGGATTAGGTCGCCCAAGTGGGACAGCCCTTTAACTCCAGCTTTTTGTGTCTATATTTGGTTTAAACCAGCAGCTGCAGTTCCCTCCTACACATTGTGCTGGACTGTTCTATGTATATATATATATATAGTCTAAAGTATATATATGGAGTGTCTAAAAAATATATATAACTATTGATACACACACACACTTATACAAATATCTATATAACTAAAAGTCTGATCTTGACCACTTCCTGTTGTTCTTATATTGATTTTAGAAAAAACGCTGCCACTTACGGCTGTGACTTCTGGGCATCTTACTCAGAGTCCCCCTCCGCTGCGCAGGACAAGAGGATTTTTCCCATCGATGAAAAATAAAAGAATTATCAGTGTTTAAAAAATGTTGAGCTTCTCTCTCCTGAAGGCCACGCCCCTTCGGGAGGGACTATAAAACCCGGAAGTGTTGAGTGCCTCATTCAGTCTCTGCAAGATGGGGGAGTGAGAGGGTCACATAGAAACATAGAAACATGGAAAATAGGTGCAGGAGGAGGCCATTCGGCCCTTCGAGCCAGCACCGCCATTCATTGTGATCATGGCTGATTGTCCCCTATCAATAACCCGTGCCTGCCTTCTCCCCATATCCCTTGACTCCACCAGCCCCTAGAGCTCTATCTAACTCTCTCTTAAATCCCCCCGTGGCAGGGAATTCCATAAATTTACAACTCTCTGGGTGAAAAAGTTTTTTCTCACCTCAGTCTTAAATGACCTCCGCTTTATTCTAAGACACACCTCTCAGTCTGAGCTGTGAATAACACTGAACACATGTCTACTAAACTGTGAGAGGTTTTACTGACCTGTCAGTGCCCTTAATGTGGTTTGAAAATATAGTTTGGAAATGCTAAAGCTGTGTTGCCTTTGGTTTGGAAATGTGAAAGCTGTGTTGCCTAATTAAAGTTACCTTGCCTAATTAAAGTTACCTTGCCTAATTAAAGTTGCCTTGCCTAATTAAAGTTGCCTTGACTAATTAAAGTTGTCTTGCCTTCTACATAATTAAAAGTCTAATCTTGACCACTTACTGTTTGCGCTTTATATTGATTTTAGAAAGAACGCTACCACGTACGGCTGTGATTTTTATCCATATTACTCAGTCCCCCTCCGCTCATAAGGTGCCAAGGATTTTTCCCATCAATTAAAAAGAAAACAGTTATTAATGTTTAAAAACTGTTGAGATTCTCTCTCCTGTCAATCATGCCATGAAGGCCACACCCCTTCTGGTGGGAGGGGGGGAGGGACGATAAAACCCAGAAGTGTGGGCGTGGCTCAGTCTCTGCAAGATGAAGGAGGGAGAGGTCACGACTCGCTGCCTTTAGTGGCCTTGCACCCTGCTTGAAATGGTATGAAACTTCACTTGAATTTGGTAGCCTTGCACCCTGCTTGAAATGGAATTTCAAGGAATGGCCGTGGGTCAACTGCCAGCCCACCAGCTGTGAGTGACTGGGCTGCCAGCCCAAAAACCCATTTGGCCCACAATGTCCATACTAGCCCTCTGGAAACCAGTCCCTTCAGCCCACAACACCCATACTAGCGCTCCAGAAAGCCTACCCCCCCTCCACTGGCCACCTATATTGGAATTGGTGGAGAGGTGGAATATTACGTTGGGGGACCAGCCCTCCCGTGTAATGCTGTCTAGTCTAGTATAGTATACTTAGTCTAGTATATAGATATATGTCTGAAGAAGGGTCTTGACCCGAAATGTCACCTGTTCCTTCTCTCCAGAGATGATACCTGCCCCATTGTTACTGCAGCTTTTTGTGTCTATATATATATAGACACATATATATATAGATATAGATGCACGCACATATATATATATAGTCTAAAATATATATATTTAGATCTACACACACATATATATTTTTAAATAGATATACATATATATATATATAATATATATATATACACACACACACACAACATATTATATATTATATATATATATATATACACACACACACACACACACATATATATATATATATATATATATATATTATATATATATATAAACAAACAATAATAGTAACAACATATCCTGGATCTGAAAGATTTTCCCTCGTTCAATGACTCTCAACAAGATTATCTCTCGTTCCCTCCAGGCCTTCACTCTACGAGGTGCAATATTAAGTTGTCTATTAGCGTCTATTCTTTCTGCTTTATCCCCACCCACCTTAGCTATTTTATTTTTAAGAAGTTAAAGGCTGCACGGACAGGGCTTAATGAACATCTTGTCTTGGAGTAACAGCTTCCCCTCCGGTCCAAGAATGTGTCATTGGACGACATCTGGAACCTGTATGGGCCATTTCGCATGGATTACTTTCACAGCCCGCGACTTGTAGCTGTTTTTTTAAGGGAAGTGAGTTCTGTATATTTTCCCTCTTCGCTGGCCACACGCACTCCGCTGGAAGGCGATCAGAGTGAGAATCCTTGCCAATTTGTTCTTTCCTAACCCAAATATTTTGAGGCCAATTCAAATGCCTCTGTCACCATCTGCATGCTCAACTAACAGCAGAGACTGTGGATCAGACCTTCTTGCATTGAACGCTTCATTACTCACAGTATAAACGCTCTGCAGTCGTCAGGGCTCCTATTGCTGTGCGTTCGAGCACATTTTCACCCTTCCGGTTTTGGTCTCTTTTCTTCTCCAGCTAATACAGTGTTAGGAACAGAATCTTCTCACCAGGCACCACATTGAATTAAAATAAAAATTCACAGTCAGCTTCGGATCAGTTCAGTTGATTGTCACGTGCACCGAGGTACAGTGAAAAGCTTTTGTTGCGTGCGAACCAGTCAGAGGAGAGTTTCAAGTAACCCTTGCTTTCCCTCTCTACCCATCACTCCCCCTTCCTAGTTCTCCGACCAGTCTCTGACTGTCCTCGATTACATCTTATCTCTGTTTACTTTGCTGTCTACTTTTCCTAGCTAACAATGATCTAATTGTTTTTTTTTGTAGTTTAGAGATACAGCGCGGAAACAGGCCCTACAGCCAACCGAGTCCGCGCCAACCAGCGCCCACCCCGTACATTCCTCTTCTTGCGTACGCCGTGCACAGCCTGAAGTTGTAGGACAACTTGTTCTATTTGATCTTATTTGATCGTGTACGCCAGGTTGATTGCATTCGTCGAAACCACGTGAAGGTAGCAACCTCCCCCCCTCCCCCACCCCCCACCACCCCCCCCCCCCCCCACCCCCCCTCCCCCCCCCCCCCCCCCCCCCCCCCCCCCACCCCCGTACATTAACACTATCCTACTCATAGTAGAGACAATTTACACTTATAACAAGCATACAAATTTAAGCCAATTGACCTTCAACCGGTACGTCTTTGGAGTGTGGGAGGAAACCAAAGATCTTGGAGTAAACCCACGCGGTCACGGGGAGAACATGCAAACTCCGTACAGACAACACCCGTAGTCGGGATCGAACCCGCGTCTCTGGCGCTGCGAGCTCTGTACCGCAGCCACTCTACCGCAGCGCCACTGTGTCGCCCTATTCTACATTTTCCTTGACCCAATATCTCTTTTGCTGTCTCGTTTTCACACCGTACCCTTCCTTATCTCCGTGCCTCCCAAAGAAGGGTCTCGACCCGGAAAACGTCACCCTTTCTGTCTATCCAGAGATGCTGCCGGTCCGGCTGAGTTACTCCAGCATTTTGTGTCTATCTTCAGAGGAAAGACAATATACATGATTACAATCGAGCCATTCACAGTGTACAGATACAGGATAATGGAATAACGTTTAGTGCAAGGTAAAGTTAGTAAAGTCCGATCAAAGATAGTCCGAGGGCCATCAATGAGATACATAGTAGTCTAGGGCTGCTCTCTAGTTGTGGTAGGATGATTCAGTTGCCTGATAACAGACAATAGTCATAGAGTCATACAATGTGGAAACAGTCCATTCGGCCCAACATGCCCAGGCCGACCAGCGTTGGGTGCTAAAACTGTAAATATGATGTATTTACAATGTATTTTGCTGCCCCCTCCTCCTCCCCAATTCAACCCCCACCTAATGGCAACTTCCCAAAGACCTGTTTTTTTTTCTGGTTTTCAAGCACGTCATTGAGTCATACAGGGAAACAGGCCCTTCGGCCCTACTTGCCCACACCGACCAACATGCCCCATCTACACTAGTCCCAGATGCCTGTGTTTGGCCCATATCCCTCTAAACCTCTCCTATCCACGTACATGTCTCAATGTTTCTTAAACGTTATGATAGTGCCTGGCTCAACTACCTCCTCTGGCGGATCGTTCTATACACCCACCACCCTTTGTGTAAAAATGTTACTCCTAGGGTTCCTATTAAATCTCCCCCCCCCCCCACCCCCCCCCCCCCCCCCCCCCCCCCACCCATCTTAAACTTATGAAAATTGTCGATTTGCCTACTCTGGGCAAAAGACTGTGCATTTACCCGATCAATACCTCTCCTGATTTTCCACACCTCTATAAGATCAGTCCTCATCCTCCTGCGCTCCAAGGATCCTACAACCTGGAGACCTAAACTGAACACGTTGCCTCACCAATTCATTGATCACTAGAAGGACATTTATTGTATGTCCCCCTCATTGTCCATGAGAAGATGGAGGTGAACTGCCTTCTGGAAATGCTAAGTGAAGGTACTCCCACAGTCTTATGTAAAGTACAGCAACGAAATGGGCCATTTGGCCCGCAATGTGAGTGTGAACATATTGCAAAGATATACAAATCTCATCCACCTCGCGCAACAACCATATCCCTCCATTCCCTACCAATCTGAAACCCTCTTATGCCACCATAGTATCTACTACCACCATCACGCCTGGCAGTGTGCTCCAGGAACCCAAACTCTCTGTGTAAAATGAAACATCTCACACATCTTCTTGAACTTTGCCCCTCGCGCCTTAATGCCATGCCTTCCAGTCTTTGATATTTCCACTGGAAAAAAGGTCCTGGCAGTCTACCCTATCTATGCTGCTCATAATTTTAGGTACTTCTATCGGGTCTTCCCTAAACCTGCGACGTTCCCGATAAAATAATTATTGGAGTACCAGGATTTGGACGGCACAGGATTAGAGTTTGGTGGAAGAGGGGAGGCACAGTGGTGCAGCGGCAGAGTTGCCGGTATAGTTACAGCACCAGAGACCTGGGTTCGATCCTGACTATGGGTGTTGTCTAGTACGGAGTTTGCACGCTCTAACTGTGACCACATGGGTTTTCTCCTGGTGCTCTGATTTCCTTCCCACTTTCCAAACACGTGCAGGTTTGTTGGTTAATTGGCCTCTGTAAATTGTCCAAAGCAGGACTAGAACTAGTGTGCGAGGCGAGTGCTGGTCAGCGTGGACTTGGTGGGCTGAAGGGCCTATTTCTACACTGTACCTCTAAACAAAACTAAACAAAATCTCTAAATTAATAAACGCACTCCAAGCCTCCAAGCTAGAACTAGCATAGGGGGTGATCAATGGTCAGCGTGGCCTCAGTGGGCCGAAGGGTCTATTTCTACACTGGGCCTAAACTAAATTTCAAAGCCAAACTAAACACCCTGTTTCCGTGCTGTTTCTCTAAACTAAACTTAATTTTGACATCCACAAACTGGGAAAAAGGTTCTGATTGTTATTCCTATTTAAGCCCCTTAACATTTTACAGGTCTCCCCTCAACCCCTGAAGTTCAAGAGAAATCATTCCTTGTACTTATTGAATGCTTTAAAGTTCTATTCTTTAAAAAGGACAATACTTCCTCAAGACAAAGAAGAAAATGCTTAACTATTACCCATTGCATGTCTTAAGGGCCTGTCCCTAGTGTGTGGAGGATAGTGTTAATGTATGGGGATCGCTGGTCGGCGCAGACTCGGTGGGCCGAAGGGCCTGTTTCTGCGCTGCATCCCTAAATTAAACTAAATATACTAAAGGGCCTGTCCCACTTTCACGACCTAATTCACGGCCTCTGCCGAGTTTGCCCTTGACTCACACTCACAGCACGGTCGTCACGAGGTCGCAGGTAGGTCGTAGGTAGGCCGTGATCCTAGTCGTAGGTACTCGTGGCATCAAGTAGGTCGGGGCGTTTTTTCTAGCCTGATGAAAAATGTCCACGAGTAAAAAAAGGTCGTGAATTAGGTCGTGAAAGTGGGACAGGCCCTTTAGTATATTTCGTTTAATTTAGAGATGCAGCGCAGAAACAGGCCCTTCGGCCCACCGAGTCTGCGCCGACCAGCGATCACCATACATTAACACTATCCTCCACACACTAGGGACAATTTACATTTATACCAAGCCAATGAACCTACAAACATGTACGTCTTTGGAGCGTGGAAGATATCGCAGAAAGCCCACGCAGGTCACGAAGAAAACGTGCAAACTCCGTTCAGACAATGTCCGTAGCCGGATCTTTGGTGCTGTAACCCAGTTTGATGCCGACTACGGGTGCTGCCTGTGTGGAGTTTGCACGTTCTCCCCGAGACCTGCGTGGGTTTTCCCCGGGCGCTCCGGTTTCCTCCCACACTCCAAAGACGTACAGGTTGGTAGGTGAATTGGCTTTGGTAAAAATTGTAAAAAAATGTCCCTAGTGCGTAGGATAGTGCTAGTGTACAGGGAGATCGCCGGTCGGTGCGGACTCGGTGGGCCGAAGGGCCTGTTTCCGCGCAGCATTTTTAAACTAAACAAAAATTCATACGATCAGCAATTTCAGGAGTGGCTAGATTTTATTTCAGATTTCTAGCATCTGTCGAATTTGGCTCTTGTGGTGATTAAACGTTTGTCAACAAATGGCATTTTAATGGCTCGAGTCAACAGGTGGCATTTTAAATGCAGGCTCGTGCTATTCTCCGTGTAATTTATGCTCTTGACACAGAATGCAGCCAGTCACAAGAACGCAGTAGGAATTTGGGCACCGGAATCAGTCGAGCCGACTCAATAAATATCTCAGTTTCGGAAAAATACAAAAGTAGGACATTGGAAAAAGCCAAGAAGCAACTGGATGTCGGACAGGTTATACATAATGCATGAGGAGAGGTCTGCACCATGTTGCGGACATTTCATGACCTTAAAGACGTTTTACAATCACTGACATCTCTCTTGCAGCTGCCCCCCCCCCCCCCCCATCCATAGAAACATGGAAAATAGGTGCAGGAGTAGGCTATTCGGCTGATCATCTAAAAGCAGTACGCCGTTCCTGTTTTTTCCCCATATCCCTCTATAAGAAACTCCAATCAGTCAGAAGAAGGGACCTCACAGATAGTTTTTAAAATAACAATGGGTATAGATGTGCAGCACTCGAGGATCTGAGCAATAGGGAGAGGTTGAGCAGGTTGGGACTCTATTCCTTGGAGCTTAGAAGGATCGCGGGTGATGTTATGGAAGTGTTACAAAATTATGAGAGGAATAGACAATAGACAATAGACAATAGGTGCAGGAGTAGGCCATTCGGTCCTTCGAGCCAGCACCGCCATTCAATGTGATCAAGGCTGATCGTCCCCAATCAGTACCTCGTTCCTGCCTTCTCCCCATACATATCCCCTGACTCAGCTATTTTTAAGAGTCCTATCTAGCTCTCTCTTGAAAGCATCCAGAGAAACCACCTCCACCGCCCTCTGTAGGCAGAGAATTCCACAGACTCACCACTCTCTGTGAAAAAAAGTGTTTCCTCGTCTCCATTCTAAATGGCTTACTCCTTATTCTTAAACTGTGGCCCCCGGTTCTGGACTCCCCCAACATTGGGAACATGTTTCCTGCCTCTAGCTTGTCCAAACCCTTAACAATCTTATATGTTTCAATGAGATCCCAACTAATCCTTCTAAACTCCAGAGTGTACAAGCCCAGCTGCTGCATTCTCTCAGCATATGACAGTCCCGCCATCCCGGGAATTAACCTAGTAAACCTACGCTGCACTCCCTCAATAGCAAGAATGTCCTTCCTCAAATTAGGGGACCAAAACTGCACACTCCAGGTGTGGTCTCACTTGGGCTCTGTACAACTGCAGAAGGACCTCTTTGCTCCTATATTCAATTCCTCTTGTTATAAAGGCCAATAGATTGGGAAGACGCACATTGGGTAGACTGGGTAGTCTCTTGCCCAGGGAAGGGGAATCGCGGACCAGAGGACACAGGTTTAAGGTGAAGGGGGAGAGATTTAATAAGGGGTAACTTTTTCACACAAAGGGTGGTGGGTGTATGGAACGAGCTGCCGGAGGAGGTAGATGAGGCAGAGACTATTGCAACATTTAAGAAATAATTAGGTAGGTACGTGGATAGGACAGGTTTGGAGGGATATGGACCAAATGCAGGCAGGTGGGACCAGTGTAGATGGGACATGATGAGCAGTATGGGCAAGATGGGCTGAAGGGCCTGTTTCCATGCTGTATGACTCCATGACTCCAGGTAGAGAGCCACAGTCTTTTTCCCAGGGTAGAGGAAGCTAAACTTAGAGGACGTAGGTTCAGAGTGTTCATAAGTTCACGCGATACGAGCAGAATTAGGCCATTCGGCCCAACATGTCTACTCCGTCATTCAATCACGGCTGATCGATCTCTCCCTCCTAACCCCAACGTCACCGATCCTTTTCCCCCAGAGATGCTGCCTGACCCTCTGAGTTACTCCAGCACTTTGTGCCTGTCTTAGGAAAAGAGCTCTTCCAGGCAGACCATTGGGAAACAAGGAACAGCAGATGCTGGTTTACAATGAAGGATGCAAAGTGCACTGGAGTAACTCAGCAGGTGAGGCAGCATCCCTGGAGAACATGAATAGGTGGCATTTTGGGCCGGGATTCTTCTTCAGACGGAGATATTCAACTTGTTGACAACAAGAATCCCGACCGAGTCTCAATAATGACAATATTTTGGTGCAAAGCTATATTTTGCACCATGTTGGATGTAACATAGTGCTTTATGGCATCTGATAAAATATATATAACTTGCCAAAACACTTCTGGAGAAAATCAATGTTTACTTTGGACATACAACGTGGAAACAGGCCCTGTGGCCCACCGAGTCCACACCGACCAGCGATCACACACTAAATTTACTATTCACAGAAGCCAATTAACCTACAAACCTGCGCGTCTTTGGAGTGTGGGAGGAAACCAGAGCACCCAGAAAAAAACCCATGCTCTCACAGGGAGAACGTACAAACTCCGTGCAGATAGCACCCGTGGTCAGGATTGAACCCGGGTCTCTGGCGCAGTGCGGCAGCAACTCTACCTCTGCGCCACCATGCCACCCATTATATCTCATGATTTTTTTTATCGGGCATTTTTGAACACATTGAAAAAAACGCCGCGACCTAGCTGAGGCCTCGAGGACGCGGAGACCGCTCTCGAGCATGAAGGAGAGTTACGAAGACCTCCTACGTCCTCGTGTCGACCACGCTGCGAGTGTGAGTCGAGGGCAAACTCGGCAGAACTCGCGGATTTGGGTCGCCCATGTGGGGCAGGCCCTTGAGAATAATGATTTAACATGAAAAAATACGTCAACTATATCAAATATTGTCAGTTGCACAGCGTAATGCTCAGGCAGATTTTGATGTTGGATTTAACATTGAAAATATCAGACTTGATGTGCGCAATGTGTCTACAAATCTTCAAGAAGGAACTGCAGATGCTGGAAAATCGGAGGTAGACAAAAGTGCTGGAGAAACTCAGCGGGTGCTGCTGCCGCACCTGCTGAGTTGTTCCCGCACTCATGTCTACAAATCTCGTGGGAATGTATTAATTCTAACTGCAATTAGGCTAATACTCTCAAGAATCACAGTCTGGACAGACAATAGCGTTTTCAAGGCCAACTGTTGCTGCAAAAAACTAGTTTGTAATCATTCCTCCTTAATTTCAAAGACTTTCAGACTTTGATCTTTCTAAGATGGTTGCCGTGTGTACAACAACATGGTCTCTATGTTCGACGTGCGTGTTATTCACTGTTAATCTTTTACTCAGCAGTTCTTCCATCAGCAGCTGGATATGAATAATTTGACTGATCTTTGACTAGGCTCTTGCATAAAGGCATTGCTGTTCCAACAAAATGTCTCTGTGTCTTTACAAGTCAGATCCAGCAGAAGTCAGTTCAGCTTGTGACATTCCCACTGACCTGGGTGTAACCTGTCTGGAGGTGTACGCGACCCGCATGTTTGATCTTCAGCATTGCCTCTTGATTAATATAGCTTCGTAATTAAATCAGCCAATTTTCACCAAAGTGAAATATTACACTGTCAAGTGTGTCCATTGTTTTTTCCTTATTGCATGGAAATATGAGACCTCAGATCTGTGTTCATTTAAGACTTTAGTTGAGGCCCAACCTCGCCTGAGAACTCGAAAAGATGATCCCTTATTGACCCCGAAACCGAGGGCCATGAGTTCCTTGCAATGATGGGCAAAGTGAGCGGTGACTCCAATAGACAATAGACAATAGGCAATAGTTGCAGGAGTCGGCCATTCGGCCCTTCGAGTCAGCACCGTCATTCAATGCGATCATGGCTGATCATCCACAATCAGTACCCTGTTCCTGCCTTCTCACCATATCCCTTAACTCCGCTATCCCTAAGAGCTCTATCTAAAGGGCCTGTCCCACTGTACGAGGTAATTCAAGAGCTCTCCCGAGTTAAAAAAAAAATCAAACTCGTGGTAAGTACGTAGAGGGTACGTCGGAGCTCGGTGACGTCTCTTAGCGGCTCGTAACGCTAACGGCAGGTACTTGGGAAACGCGGTAAGCTCGTGAAGACTTGTGAAGATTTTTCAACATGTTGAAAAATGTCCAAGAGAGCCCCGAGTACCTACGAGCGGCTATTACCGTAATTCTCCGAGTTCGAATCAGGGGAAACTCGGGAGAACTCTTGAATGAACTCGAACGGTGGGACAGGCCCATAACTCTCTCTTGAAAGTATCCAGAGAACCAGCCTCCGCCGCCCTCTGTGGCCGAGAATTCCACAGGCTCACAACTCTCTGTGTGATCCAACCCTTCTCTGTAAATGGGACGGTACGGTACTTTATTTGTCTTATGTCACCGAGGTACATAGACATAGACGAGATTCCTTTTTGCATACAGTTCAGTACGAGTGTCGCTATAACGTAAGCGCTTAGGTAAGCATCTCAGATACGGTACAAGTGTGGAGCAGTGGTACACTGGGACAGTATGCAGATTCTGCAGCAGAGGGACTGCAGATGCTGGGTTAAACCAAAGATAGGCACAAACGGCTGGAGTAACTCAGCGGGGCAGGCAGCATCTCTGGAGAAAAGGATTAGGTGCCGTTGCGGGGTCGAGACCCTTCTTCAAACACAATAGGTGACGATTCTGGTCGAGACCTTTCTTCAGTATAAAGAGTTGCAGTTTGCCAGCCATTGTCAAGTCCCAGCTGTTGTAAGTGCGGGGATCTAAGCACAACGCGGTGCCCAATCTTTCAGTTTAGTTTAGTTTAGAGATACAGCGCGGACTCTTCGCGGGCTCTTCGGCTCAACGGGTCCGCGCCGACCAGCGAACCCCGCACATTAACACTATCCTACACCCACTAGAGACAATTTTTACATTTACCAAGCCAATTAAACCTGTATGTCTTTGGAGTGTGGGAGGAAACCGAAGATCTCGGAGAATAACCCATGCAGGTCACGGGGAGAACGTACAAACTCCGTACTGACAGCGCCCGTAGTCAGGATCGAAATTGGGTCTCCAGCGCTGCATTCGCTGTAAGGCGGCAACTCTACCGCTGCGCCATCGTGAGCGTGACCTTTCAGTTGTAGAAACATGGATGATAGGTGCAGGAGGAGGCCATTTGGCCCCTCGAGCCAGCACCGCCATTCACTGTGATCGTGGCTGATCATTCACAATCAGTAACCGGCCTTATTTAGGACATGAGATTCCTCAGCCTCCGGGAACAAGTTGGCAGCAAGTGAAGCCCGACCTCCGGGCTGAGCTGGGTGTCAACGAGTGTCCAACAACATGGATGTTTGCAGACGTTCCCATTACTGACTTTGGAAGCTGGTGCAGACCCACTGGGATCATTCCTCCGAGGACTACCAGGGTATCACAGTATCCTGATGTTCGGAAAATCACTGGATATGTACCTGCCAGATTTCCTTGCTCATAAACCCTTGCATTGTGATCTCAGGCTTCCTGATGCTCACGCATGGGAAATACGACCATTTTCCACATGGTGAATGGAGAAAGCCAAGAAAGGCACAGTGCTGGACTAACTCAGCGGGTCAGGCAGCATCTCTGGAGAAAAAGGATGTTTCCAACCCAAGACATTATTTACTCCTTTTCCTCCAGAGATGTTGCCTGACCCGCTAAGTTACTCCAGCACATTACGTCCATCTGCAGAGAGCAGAATATAGTTCTCCGCATCAGAGTGCAGCAGCTCCAGAGACAAAGTCCAATGTCCGCAGTGAGGCAGAGGTGAATTATGCTGCAGTTACAAGTGGCAAAGAGATTTCAAAGAGTAAAGTCTCTGTATCAGATGATAGCTGATCCTTCTTTGGGAAGAGCATGCAAAGAGTTGCCACTTTCCAGTACCATGTTAGTTATCCAGACACAGATATATAACTGGGAATGACCCTGAGATTCCAGTTGCCTAACAATTTAATTCTCTATCCCTCCCCACTGTAACCTGTGTCTCTGTATCCATCAGGCTATTAAACCTGGCTTGGACAACACTCTGATCATTAATAACCGATTATCTGATACTTGCACTTTATCAGTTTATTTATTCATGGGTGTATATATTTATATAATGATATATGGACACACTGATCTGTTTTGTAGTAAATGCCTTCTATGTTCTGTGTGCTGAAGCAAAGCAAGAATGTCATTGTCCCATCGGGGACACGTGACAATAAACTCACTTGGACTTGAAGTTGTAGCCTTTTACATCGTAGCATTAATATGCAACGTCATCGTGAGGAGCATCTTCTCATTCAGTTTGCTGCAGCCCTCGGGATTCAACAATTTCAGATAACCAGCCTTTCCAGTTTGTGTCAAAACTGCCCCATTCCGATGAACCTGTAACATTCATTCAATATTTCTTTCCTCGCTGCTCCAAAATTGCCGGATTTCCCCGGGTATTACCAGCGACGTTTCCAATGACCGAGGTATTTTGCAATCACAATTCCAGGAAAATAATTCTTGCCTTTTCTCAATCGCTTCTTTTCTATTTATAACTCTATCATGCGGATTAGCCGCAACAAACCATCGCACCCTTTCGCACCTGGCAACCCGCTCATGTCATTCACATTCTCTTGGCCTCCACCCTTGCAAGGATATTCCCTTGTTTTTTTTTCCTTTGCAATTTAAAACCTGCTTGATTTTTTTTTTTAAACTCTTCCTCGTTCCGACGAAAAGTCAACTACCTGAGACATTAACACTGTTATTCAGAGGGTGGTGAATCTGTGGAATTCTTTGCCACAGGAGGCTTGGAGGCCAAGTCAGTGGGTATTTTTTAAGGCAGGGATAGATAGATAGATTCTTGATTAGTGCGGGTGTCAGGGATTACGGGGAGAAGGCGGGAGAATGGGTGTCACGAGGGCGAGGTAGATCGGCCATGATTGAATGGCGGTAGACTTGATGGGCTGAATGGCCTAATTCTGCTCCTATCACATGACTTTATTACCTTATTCTCTGCACAGATGCTTCCCGACGCTCTGAGCATTTCCAGCATGTAGAGTTCTTCTTTTAACACAGCACGATGACGCAGTAAGTAAGTAAGTAAGTAATTAAGTAAGTTTATTGGCCAAGTAGTCACATACAAGGAATTTGCCTTGGTGTGACCAAACCCCTTAATAGCTTCAATTAGCAAGTATCTAATAACCATATTTAAAATAATTGATTTTTGAGTGTCAAAATAAAGGTATTGAAAAAAATAATAGTAACACAAAATGGCAACACGGTGGAACAGCGGTAGAGCTGCTGCCTTACAGCGCCAGAGACCCGGGATCGATCCCGACCACGGGTGCTGTCTGTACGGAGTTTGTACGTTCACCCCGTGACCTGCGTGGGTTTTCCCCAGATGCTACGGTTTCCTCTCACATTCCAAAGACGTACAAAGGGTTTGTAGGTTAATTGGCTTCAGGTAAAGGTTGTAAATTGTCCCCTAGTGTGCAGGATAGTCCTAGCGTGCGGGGGTCGCTGGTCGGCGCGGACTCGATGGGCCGAAGGGCCTGTTTCCGCACTGTATCTCGAAACTAAGCTAAACTAAGCTTGTGTGGGAAGGGACTGAAGACGCTGATTTACAGCGAAGATAGACACTAAATGCGGGATGAACTCAGGTGGACAGGAAGCATGTCTGGAGAGAAGGAATAGGTGACGTTTCAGGTCGAGAAGCTTCTGCTGGTTAATCTTTCGTGGGAATTATGTTAAGATATTCACTCTGATATGGATCTTGTGACTCACACCTGACTTCTAGCTCCAAAGGTAGAAATAAAATCAGATGCCTTAACCTTTGTACTGTCCATACTGTTTCTGTGAACGGGTTACTCGCCCGCATCAGCACGAGATATGAGTCCGCATTTCAAAAATTAGAAGTGGTATTTGTCAAATCGCACATCTTATTTTCTATTCACATCACCTCTTCCTTTGTTGGATGAATTTTACAAGCCAATGGACGGGTAAAATGACTAGCACGTGCTATTCTGCTTCTGTTATCCAACCCCTTAAGAATTTTGTAAGTTTCTATAAGATCCCCCCTCAGTCTTCTAAATTCTAGCGAGTTCAAGCCGAGTCTATCCAGTCTTCCCTCTGGATAGACTCGGCTTGTACTCGCTAGAATTTAGAAGACTGAGGGGGGATCTTATAGAAACGTACAAAATTCTTAAGGGGTTGGACAGGCTGGATGCAGGAAGATTGTTCCCGATGTTGGGGAGGTCCAGAACAAGGGGCCACAATCTAAGGATAAGGGGGAATTCCTTTAGGACCGAGATGAGGAAAACATTTTTCACACAGAGAGTGGTGAGTCTCTGCCACAGAAGGTAGTTGAGGCCAGTTCATTGGCTATATTTAAGAGGGAGTTAGATGTGGCCCTTGTGGCTAAAGGGATCAGGGGGTATGGAGAGAAGGCTGGTACAGGATACTGAGTAGGATGATCAGCCATGATCATATAGAATGGCGGTGCAGGTTTGAAGGGCCGAATGGCCTACTCCTGCACCTATTTTCTATGTTTCTATGATTCTAAGTTGTCCAATGGATGAAGGGCCTGTTCCACTTTCACGAGGTAATTCACAAATTCTCCCGAGTTTTCCCCTTGATTCAAACTCGCAGAATGTTCGTAACGGGGCCGTAGGAGGCCGTAGATATATCGTAGCGGCTTGTTATGTCAGCCGCAGATACTCGGGCATCATGTAAGTTGGAATGTTTTTTTCCAGCTGATAAAAAATGTCCACGAGTAAACTAATAGTCTGGCGGATGCCCCGAGTGCCTACGATATATCTACGGACTCCTACGGACCCGTTACGAACATTCTGCGAGTTTGAATCAAGGGGAAAACTCGGGAGAATTTGCGAATAGCTCGGGAGAATTCGTGAATTACCTCGTAACGTGCGACAGGCCCTTAACTTGTTCATTTTCCCTGCCATCTTCCTTGCATTTCACAGCAGCAGCAAATAAATAGTTTTCGGGAAAATTGTTGACGTAAGACTTCTGGACCATAAGACCATAGGACATAGGAACTGAATTAGGCCATTCTGCCCATCGAGTCTACTCTGCCATTCAATCGTGATTGATCTATTTTCTCCTCTCAGCCCCATTCTCCTGCCTTCTCGCCGTGACGTTGGACTTCCATTGCTGCCTCAAACCAGGCCAGTAATTATCTTTAGAATCGTCTGTTAGAAACAGGGCGGCTCAGTGGTGCAGCGGTAGAGTTGATAGCTTACAGCGCCATAGACCCGGGTTCAAACCTGACTACGGGTCCTACCTGTACGTTCTCCCTGTGACCCACGTGGGTTTTCTCCGGGTGCTCCGGTTTCCGCCCACACTCCAAAGATGCAAGTTTGTAGGTTAATGGCCTTTGGGTAAAATTGTAAATTGTCCCTTGTACGTAGTATAGTGCTGGTCTACGGGGTGATAGCTGGTCGGAGTGGAGTCCGCAGGCCGAAGGGCCTGTTTCCGTGCTGTGTATCTCTAAATCTATAAATCTCTACGCAAAGAACTGCAGTTGCTGGTTTACAAAGAAGGACAAAAATTCATCGTCATCATCGTTGAAAACATCAGCGGGCACGGTGCCTTGCGACACAGTGCTGTGTACGACACTGAAGTGTGGATGGCCGTTGGCTCGCTGGGAACTCATCCGCCCTTTGACAGGCCTTGTTTTTGGTCCTGCTGGGGGTCCACAGCCCCCTCCTCACCCGGCTAACCAGGTGGGGGAGACGGTTTAGTCGCCGACTCTCCGACCATGGGGCAGGTTACACGGCACCCCTGGTGGAGTAACTCGGAGTGCTGGAAAAGATCAACGTGTCAGGCGGCATCCCTGGAGAACAGGGATAGGTGACGTTCCAGGTCGGGAAACCTCTTCAAACTTCTTTTGTCTAGAAGGCACAGTGCTGGAAATTCACAACTGACAACATAGAGCCTGAAAGAGTTAACACTTCATTAAGGTTAATAAGTTTTCACGGAAGTCACTTCAGCTGGCTCATCTTTCTTTCTACTTCCTTTACTTTATTGAGCCTCATTCATGGACCTACTTTATGTTTGGATTAGTTCCATCTGTTCACCCAATGTGGGACATTTTACTTCACTTTACAAATAGAACGTCCATTCCACGGCACGTGAAACACATCAAACCAGGCTGCGCAGAGCGAGGAGGTTCCAAATAATTCTTCCTCCCAACCAATCAGCCTCATTCATTGAAATATTACTTTCCAGGTATTAAGATGATGGGGCTTCTCGATGGGATGGGATGGGAAGGAAATGGATCAGATGGGAAGGGATGGGAAGGGGAAGGGATGAAAGGAATGGGAATGGACAGGAAGGGCGGGCTGGGAAGGATTCAAGATTCAAGATTCAAGATTCAAGAGAGTTTATTGTCATCCTGATAGGACAATTAAATTCTCACTTTGCTTCAGCACAACAGAACATAGTAGGCATGACTACAGAACAGATCAGTGTGTCCATATACCATTATATAAATATATACACATATTAATAAATAAAATGGTAAAGTGCAAATAAACAGATAATGGGCTATTAATGTTCAGAGTTTTGTCCGAGCCACGTTTTATAACCTGATGGCTGTGGGTGAGCAGCTATTCCTGAACCTGGTCGTTGCAGTCTTCAGGCTCCTGTACCTTCTACCATGAAAAAGTAGTGGGGAGATGAGTGTGTGGCCAGGATGATGTGGGTCCTTGATGATGCTGCCAGCCTTTTTGAGGCAGCGACTTCAGGGAAGGGAAGGTAGGGATGGGATGGGATGGGATGGGAAGGGATGGGAAGGGAAGGGATGGGAAGATGGGATGGGGATGGGAATTAGAAGGGGAAGGGATGAGATTGGAAGGGATGGGATGGGAAGGGACAGGAAGGGACAGGAAGGGATAGGAAGGTTAAGGGCGGGCTGGGAAGGGAAAGTAGGGATGGGAGGGGAAGGGAAAAGATGGGAAGGGAGGGATGAACCAGCAGAACACTCAAGATCAAGGTGCTAATGCCCGGTCCTCATCAATATAACCGAAACAATCAAAAGTTGGCGGAAAGTCCAGTTGATGAAATCTGGTGAGTTTGAGGTTTTCAGCCAACGATAAGGAGAATACATTGCATCGGGACATTTGTTGCAGGTCAGTGATGTGGGAAAGGAGAGGGAAGCCTAGCCTTTGGGAGTTGCCCACTTGTCCTGATAAGATGTCCACTTGCCCAGAGGAAACATAGAAAATAGGTGCAGGAGTAGGCCATTCGGCCCTTCGAGCCAGCACCATCATTCAATATGATGGGCAAATGCATGGCAGATGCAGTATAATGTGGATAAATGTGAGGTTATCCACTTTGGTGGCAAAAACAGGAATGTAGACTATTATCTGAATGGTGGCCGCTTCGGAAAAGGGGAGATGCAGCGAGACCTGGGTGTCATGGTACACCAGCCATTGAAAGTAGGCATGCAGGTGCAGCAGGCAGTGAAGAAAGCGAATGGTATATTGGCATTCATAGCAAAAGGGTTTGAGTACAGGAGAAGGGAGGTTCTACTGCAGTTGTACAGGGTCTTGGTGAGACCATACCTGGAGTATTGCGTACAGTTTTGGTCTCCTAATCTAAGGAAAGACATTCTTGCCATAGAGGGAGTACAGAGAAGGTCCACCAGACTGATTCCTAGGATGGCACGACTTCCATATGAAGAAAGACTGGATAGACTCGGCTTGTACTCGCTGGAATTTAGAAGATTGAGGGGGGATCTTATAGAGACTTACAAAATTCTTAAGGGGTTGGGCAGGCTAGATGCAGGAAGATTGTTCCCGATGTTGGGGAAGTCCAGAACAAGGGGTCACAGTTCAAGGATAAGGGGGAAATCTTTTGGGACCAAGATGAGAAAATCATTTTTCACACGGAGAGTGGTGAATCTGTGGAATTCTCTGCCACAGAAGGTAGTTGAGGCCAGTTCATTGGCTATATTTAAGAGGGAGTTAGATGTGGCCCTTGTGGCTAAAGGGATCAGGGGGTATGGAGAGAAGGCAGGTACGGGATATTGAATTGGATGATCAGCCATGATCATATTGAATGGCGGTGCAAGCTCGAAGGGCCGAATGGCCTATTCCCGCACCTATTTTCTATGTTTCTATGTTTCTATGATCATGGCTGATCATCTAAAATCAGTACCCTGTCCCTGCTTTTTCCCCATATTCCTTGATTCCTTTAGCCCTAAGAGTTAAATATAACACCCTCTTGAAAACATCCAGTGAATTGGCCTCCACTGCCTTCTGTGGCAGAGAATTCCACAGATTCACAGAACTCTCTGGGTGAAAAACTATTTTTTTATCAGCGCCCTTTCCCTGAGAGTCCCAGAGGAACATAAGGTAATAAGGTCATGTGACAGGAGTAGAATTAAGCCTTTCGGCCCATCAAGTCTACTCCACCATTGCTGGTCTATCTCTCCCTCCGAACCCCATTCTCCTGCCTTCTCCCCATAACCTCGGACACCTGTGCTAATCAAAATTCATCCATCTCTGCCTTAAAAATATCCACTGACTTGGCCTCCACGGCCTTCTGTGGCGAAGAATCCCACAGATTCACCACCCTGTGACTAAAGAGATGTCTCCTCATCTCTTTCCTAAAAGAACGTCCTTTAATTCTGAGGCTATGACCTCTAGTCCTAGACTCTCCCACAAGTGGAAACATCCTCTCCACATCCACTCTATCCAAGCCTTTCACTATTCGGTATGTTTCAACGAGAATTCCCCCCCCTCATCCTTCTAAATTCCAGCGAGCACAGGCCCAGTGTCGCCAAATGCTCGTCGTAGATGAACCTCCTAATTCCTGGGATCATTTTTGTAAACCTCCTCTGGACCCTCTCCTGTGCCAGCGCATCCTTTCTCAGGATCGGAGCCCAAAACTGCTCACAATAATCCTCGGTCCTTTCGTACCTGAAAGGAACACAAACTCGAAGAGATCAAGTCCAGGCAGGTGGATCATGACAGCAACCTTTTCACTCAAGCCTTTGTTAAAATGGTAATCAGATCCTCTTAATGTCATTCGGATTAAGCCAGCATTACCTTTGGAAATAAAAGCTTTTAATTCTGTTTTATTTTTTCTTTCTCCTGGAAAGATGGAACAGACTTAGGCCACAGGCCATTCTGATGTTTCATCATTAAATGAGATCAGGACTGATATGTGACCGCAGCCCGTCTAATTGCCTGAAGTCTGTTAATAGCTTTATTTAGCAAGTATCTAATAACCATATTTAAAATAATTATTATTTTTTTGGTTCAAAGTAAATGACACAGAAGTATTGAAAAAGATCATAGTTACACAAATGGTGGCACGGTGGTACAGCGTCAGAGTTGCTGCCTCACATCGCCAGAGACCGGGGTTCGACGTTGAACACGGGTACTTTCAGTACGGAGTTTTTTACGTTCTGCCTCTGACCGTGTGGGTTTTCCACCGGTGCTCCGGTTTTCTCCCACACTCCTAAGACGTACAATTTTGTTAGTGGATCAGGTTTTGGTAAAATTGTAAATTGTGCCTCGTGTGTGTAGGATAGTGGACGTGTGCGTGGTGGTTCGCAGTGTGGGCTCGGTGGGACCAATAACCTGTGTATCGAAATTAAACTAAACTAGAAAGAAAAAAATGGAACAGTCTTAGTCCACAGCCCATTCTCTCTGTTCCTACCATTAAATTAGATCGGGACTAATTTGTGACCAAACCCCATATAATTGCCATATAGCTTTATTTCACAAGTTTCTAAATAACCATATTAAAAATAATTGATTTTTAAGGTTGAAAATAAATAATACAAATATATTGGAAAAAATGAATGGTGGCACGGTGGCGCAGCGGTAGAGTTGCTGCCTTACAGCGCCAGAGACCTGGGTTCGATCCCGTCAACGGGTGCTGTCTGTATGGAGTTTGTACGTTCTCCCTGTGACCACACAAGTTTTCTCCGGTTTCCTCTCACTCTCCAAAGACGTGCAGGTTTGTGGGTTGATTGGCTCTGGTAAAAATTGTGAATAGTCCCCAGTGTGCACGGGGTGATCGCTGGTCAGCGTGGACTCAGTGGGCCGAAGGGCCTGTTTCCTCGCTGTACCTCTAAAGTCCAAAGTCCAAATAACAAAACGACTGTGTGTGGCAAATTCTACTGTAACTCCAATTACAGATCGCACCACCATTATGGATCGGATTTCCAACACTGACGAGATGGAGTACAGGAAGGAGATAGAGGGCTTAGCAACATGTTGTCAAGACAACAACCTCTCCCTCTCCCTCACGGTCAACAAGATGAAGGAGCTTAGTTATTGACGGCACGAGCGTCAATACTCTACACGCCCTAGACAACGTCATTGGTGTTGAGCGAAGATGGTCAAGGGATTCAAGTTCCTAAGCAAAATATTACCAACAATTTGTCCTGGACCAACCATATTGAGGCTACAACCAGGAAACTTTTCTTCAGAAGAAGGATCTCGACCCGGAGAAGGGTCTGGGCCCGAAATGTTTCCCATTCCTTCTCTCCAGAGATGCTGCCTGACCCGCTGAGAGTTACTCCAGCATTTTGTGTCTACCAATCTCTCTCTCTATATACTGTATATATTTTTACACACACACACACACACACACACACACACACACACACACACACACACACACACACACACACACACACACACACACACACACACACACACACACACACACACACACACACACATATATATACACACATATATACACAAATATGTACACATCAAACAAACAAACAAACAAACAAACAATAATAGTGCTCAAAGACAAGACCAATGCCCCAATAAGTAGTTCAGAGCTTATTGGAGGTTGTAGTGTTTAATAGCCTGATGGCTGTAGGGTAGAAGCTGTTCCTGAACCTGGACGTTCCTGTTTTCAGGTTGTACCGATGGCAGAGGTGACATGAGTGTGTGGCCAGGGTGGTGTGGGTCTCTGATGATGCTGGCTGCCTTTTTAAGGCAGCGACTCCTGTAAATCCCATCGATGGTGGGGAGGTCAGTACCCACGTGATGGACCCGGAAGTGACCCCCACTTTTTGTAGTCTGCTGTACTAATCCGAGAGGGCAGACGGGCCGTTTGCATCTCCAAAACTCCCTGGTCAACTCGTCCCTTCCCACCCAAACCACCCCCTCACCTGGTACTTTCCCCTGCAACCGCAGGAGACGCAACGCCTGTCGCTTTACCTTCCACCTCAATTCCAAACAAGGACTCAAACAGTCTTTCCAGGTGAGGCAGAGGTTCACTTGCACCTCCTCCAACCTAATCTACTGCATCCGCTGTTCCAGGTGTCAACTTCTCTACATCGGCGAGACCAAGCACAGGCTTGGCGATCGTTTCGCTGAACACCTCCGCTCAGTCCGTCTTAACCTACCCGATCTCCCGGTGGCTCAGCACTTCAACTCCCCCTCCCATTCCCAATCTGACTTTTCTGTCCTGGGTCTCCTCCATTGCCAGAGGGAGGCCTCAGCACAAATTGGAGGAACAGCACCTCATATTTTGCTTGGGTAGTTTACACCCCAGCGGTATGAACATTGACTTCTCTAACTTCAGATAGCGTTTGCTTTCCCCTCCCCCTTCCCAGTTCTCTTACTGTCTCCGACTACATTCTATCTTTGTCCCGCCACCTCCCCTGGCATCAGTCTGAAGAAGGGTCTCCACCCGAAAAGTCACCCTTTCCATCTCTCCAGAGATGCTGCCTGTCCCGCTGAGTTACTCCAGCATTTTGTGTCTACCGTTTGGATCAATAACTTATTGAAAAGACGATGCCTTTCACATTATTGATCTCCCTTGATTTAGACTAGAGAGAGGGGTGGAAGACTGCGACCTTCACGTGGTCCGCCCTGTTTCGACTAATGCAATCAACTCGACGTGCGCAGACGGAAGATCAAATAGAACAAGTTGGCCTACAACTTTAGGCTGCGCACGCCACACGAAAGATGACGAAGACTAGAGAGAGAGTTAGATTTTTGTACTCACGTCTTTGGTCTGGCGCATGAACACCTACTCGTCTGCCCTATGATGCTGCCTGACCCGTTGAGCTACTCCAGCATTTTACGTCTATCTTTGATAAAACATTAGTTTTGTGAGGCAAGTTACACCCTGAGGTGAAGCTGACACTGCTTCCAGTCGAATGGAATCTACCCCATTGAAAAAGTGAGCTGGTTCCAAAGCATGGGGACTACTGCACAACAAAGGCTATCCTGACTCTTAGAAACTTAGAAAATAGGTGCGGGAGTAGGCCATTCGGAATTGTTTTATTTTTGCTATCGTCCGAAGCTGGAAGATGCTAGCTTTTACCACTTGCTTGTCAAATTTCAATGCTGAGTCAAATATCACGCCAAGGTTTTTGACGTGAGGTTTGAGTAATGGGGTAAGGCTTCCAAGGCTGCCTGCTATCAGAGGTGCAAGAAGAATCATTCCCTGAATGACTGGCAGTGAAGCACAATAAGCTTCACTGTCTAAGCCTGTTGAAAGACGCATCTATAACTAGTCTGAAGTCTGAAGAAGGGCTCCGACCCGATATGTCACCTATTCCTTTTCTCCAGAGATGCTCCCTCTGAGTTACTCCAATACTTTGTATCTATGTTCTATAGTTTAGTTGAATAAATGAATGAATGAATAAGTTTATTGGCCAAGTATTCACATACAAGGAATTTGCCTTGGTGCTCCGCCCGCAAGTGACAACATGACAAACAGTGACAGTTAGGAATGTCACATAAAACATTCAACATTAATAATAAAGCAGTTTAGATCAGTTCAGTTTAGATAGAGCACGCAAACAAACCAGTTGGCCCACAGAGCCGGCGCCAACCAGCGATCCCCACACTAACTCTATCCTGCACGCACTGGGGACAATTTGCAATTTGTCCGATGCAAATTAACCTGCAAACCTGTATGCCTAGGGGGTGTGGAAGGAAAGCAGAGCACCCATAGAACACCCACATGGTCACAGGGAGAACGTACAAACTCCGTACAGACAGCACCCATGGTCAGGATCGAACCTGGGTCTCTGGCGCTGTAAGGCAGCAACTCTACCACTGCGCCGCCATGCCTCACCAAACTAACGTTATTATCATAAAAGCACATTGCCATTGTTAATATTTGCGAATACTGAACTCTTCAGTTCAACCCTTTGCTCGCTGCTGACCACTCAACGATATGTCGTCTACTCAACCATATTTGCATAGTTACTGACAAGGGCGCCCACCATCTCACAGGCATCTTGCCGGTTGTTCAGTTCTGTGTAACAAGATTACTTTCCTTTCATTTGGAAATAAAACGGAGCAGATTTTCCCAGGGTTTTCACTGCAGAAAATGTGCAATCTGTTAGCAGTGATAAATTCAACAGCCTTGTACAGTTCCAAACAGAACACACACACAATGGCTTTTTGATGGGACTCATGTTGCAAGTGCACTCTTATAATACATTTGATCGTCCCACTCACCTTAACATGAATTGGACTGCCATTCCCTGTGCCAAGTCCAGGGGTAAGCAGGTAAAGATTTAAATACATCTTTGTTCTCGGAAACAAGTGTCCTGGCTCGATGCTTATCTTCAGTTGACTGCATCAGATTATTATCAGCAAATATTTATGCAACGTCTATGGTTTGATAAGTAGAGCGGCTACAAAAGGACTAAACATTGTAAGTACCTGAATTTCTACCCTGATCAGGTGTTGCAGGGGGGTAACATGCAGACCTTGTTTTGAACGCAGTCGATTGTTACCTGGACCCTCCCGTGTTTCCACCACCCCTCTCTCACAGCATCCTTACACAGCCCCCCCCCCCCCACCCCACCACCCCCCCCCCCCTCACCCCTCCTCCCCAGAGGGTTAAAGAACCTTGCATTATCCATTCGCACGACGCAGGCGGCCGATAATTTATCAACCCAAACCCTCAAGCCAGGATTTGAAAGACAGCCTCCTCTGGGAGGTGTCAATGTTTAACCTAAGCGCTGTTCCAGACTCTTTACTAGCATTGAGCAAACAAGGAGCTCTGATGCTCACAGACCACTGAGAGGCTGCCAGCGACACTCCCGGTGCACCAGAGTATCCCGCCGATCAGGCAGCGCCATTTCCCCAACTCCTCACGCTAAACCCGGAGGTGAGACGGGAAGTTGAGTGAAAGGTAGGAACGGTTTGGACTTTTATCCTTTCTTAAGTTAAGCTTTGTCAAAAGTCGGGGTGGGGGTGGGGGACGACGATGAATGCCGGTTAAAACGTTCAGAACATGAATAGCACTGGCTAATGTGACCTTGCACCTGAAATGTATCATTAAATGCAAACCCTGCGCCAGGTTTATATAAGCCACCTGCGACGCAGTGATAGAGAAGGGGATAATTGAGGGGGGTTATCCAGGACAAGCGGCTTTCCATTAGGATTGACAGATCCATTTCACCTCGCTTGAAGGAGGGTCTTTGTGTTATTCCCTGTAATTATAGGTTGTGTGAAGCCCAAACTCTCATACACGTTCACAGAACTTTGATTCGCCACTCAAATCAAGCAAGCGGAAGTAAGGCTTATGGATAAATTGTTTCCCTGTAGAATGTAAAGGTCCTGAAATATGGGTCGACCCGATGGATTGGGGTCCTGCAGATTACCTGGAGTGAGTAGTTATTGCATTCAAATTTATACCCAAAAATAGCCTGGAAAAAGGGGTGTCTGGTATTAAAAATAAGCTTCTAAATAGAACAAATGTACACATCGTGGGTTATTCTGCTTGTCCATTGGTTAGCTTTAAGGTTATCATTACATATTTAGAACTAAATTGAACTTCTTCAAGTTGGGTCAGTTTAGTTTAGTTCTGTTTAGTTGAGCTTGGTGTCATATGTACGGAGGTGCAGTGAAGAGCTCTGTGCTCTGTGCTATCCCGTCAGCGGAAGGACTATACATGATCACAATCGAGCCGTAGACAGTGTGCAGATTAAATCTTGAAAAATATATTTTTGGCAGGGACAATCTCAGGCCAGGAGCAAAGCAACGATACATTATCCGTTCATCAAATTCTGGAATCATTTAAAATTCTATAAATAAGAAAACAGTGAATGATAGATTTCTCATTTTCACACCTTACCCTTCCATATCTCTGTGTCTCCCTCTCCCCTGAGTCTGACGAAGGGTCCCCACCTGAAACGTCACCCATTCCTTTTATCCAGGGATGCTGATTGTCCTGCTGAGTTACTCCAGCATTGTGTGTCTTTCTTCGGTGTAATCTGGCATCTGCAGTTCCTTCCTCCACATGATAAATTTAACACTGCACGTAGGTCGATTTTATTGGGAACCAGGCGGTCAAGGAGACTAGTGTACACAAAAAGCTGGAGAAACTCAGCAGGTGCAGCAGCATCTAAGGAGCGAAGGAGATAGGCAACATTTCGGGCCGAAACCCTTCTTCAGACGAGACTATTTTTGCTGAGCCAGTTGGCAAATAACACAACAAAAAATCTGCCTACGGGGGTCAGGGGTTATGGGGAGGAGGCAGGGAGAATGGGGTTAGGAGGGAGAGATAGATCAGCCATGATTGAATGGCGGAGTGGACTTTATGGGCCGAATGGCCTAGTTCTGCTCCTATAAACGTATGAAACTGTGAGGGAAATTGATTAACGAACTAGGTTCTTATGGGTGATTTTTTTTCTAAAAAAGGAAAGAGAGGTGGTGTGATTTAGGAAGTAAATCCCAGAGATTAGATCCTTGACAACTGATGGCATGGCAGCCAATGCAACGAAACAAACTTCAGGATGATCTGACTCCAGCGTGCACAGATATGCCGTCGGCTTGGACATTGGAAGAGGTGAGGCCTTGCACCATGGGTTATGGTCTTGCAGCTAGAAGCACAAATGAGACGGATGAGAGGAGTTGTTGCAGGTTAGGATCTTGGCTTTGGAGCTTGTTTAGTTTAGTTTAGTTTAGAGATACTGCGCGGAAGCAGGCCCTTCGGCCCACCGAGTCCGCACCGACCAGCGATCCCCGCACATTAACACTATCCTACGCACACACCAGCGACAATTTACAATGTACCAAGCCAATTGACCTACTAACCTGTACGTCTTCGGAATGTGGGAGGAAACCGGAGATCCCGGAGAAAACCCACGCAGGTCACGGGGAGAAGGTACAAACCCGGTACAGACAAGCACACGTAGTCAGGATCAAACTCGGGTCTCTGGCGCTGTAAACTGAGCTGACTACAAGCTTTTCCTCAAGCTTGTCTTCAACTGTTTGAGGCTATGCAGAAATACACTGGTCGCCTAGAGTTTATTAGTTCAGAGATACAGCGTGGAACAGGCCCTTAGGCCCACCGAGTCTATACCGACCAGCGATCCCCATACCTAAAGGGCCTGTCCCACTGTACAAGGTAATTCAAGAGTTCTCCCGAGTTTGCCCTGAGTCGAACTCGGAGAATTGCGGTAATAACCGGTCGTAGGTACTCGGGGCTCTCGTAGACAATTTTCAACATGTGGAGAAAACCTCATGAGCTTACCGCGTTTCCCGAGTACCTGCCGTTAGCGTTACGAGCCGATAAGAGACGTCCCGAGCTCTGACGTACCCGCTATGTACATTCTAGGTACTTACCACGAGTTTGATTTTTTTTAAACTCGGGAGAGCTCTTGGGTAAACGCGTATAGTGGGACAGGCCCTTAACACTATCCGACAGACAATAATGACCATTTACTGTCTTTACTGAAGCCAAATAACCTACAAACCTGTACGTCTTTGGAAGCTGGCCTATCTTTTTTGTACCATAAACTTGGGAATAGTGGTATGTGGGAGGAGCAGGTACGATCAAACACATTTTAAAACTTAAATCTTAGTCAATAGGTGTAAAGGTCAGATAGGAATGGCTGCGCTGCCCTGGCAGCAGCGGCTCGCATGCAGTCCGTCTGTTTTTCTTTTTATTTGTTGTTTTCTTGTCTTGTTTTTAGCGTTAATTTGATTTATTATGTAGTGTATTTGTGTGGGAGTGGTGGGGAGAAACGTTCATAGTCTCTTCCTTTTGGGGGACGCGACTTTTCTTGTCGTATCCCCCGTCCCCGTCTCTGTCTGCGTTGAGGCCTATCGCGGAGCTGGCGGTCTCCAACTTTAACTGTGACCGACCCGAGGCTCTGGAGGTAGAGCCAGCCAGGACTTACCAGCGCGGGGCTGGCCGACTTCGGGGCTGTGGCGGGTTCAGGCGTTCCGGCGGCCCGACTCGGAGCTGTGGCGGCTTTCCGGTGGCGGTGGCGGCGGCAGCGACTTTGGAGGCCCGGCCGCGGGCCCAGTGGACGACATCGTCGGGAGCTCGCAGGTCACAGGTTGGTGACCTGTTTTTCCGGAGCTCCCGCGGCAACAGCTGCGTCCGCTGGACTGGAGGGCGGCAGCTTCGACCGCCCCGGGCCGCGGAGTTGAACCGGCCCGCTCGCGGAGCACGGTTCACCCGCGGGACTTATTTACATTACCCGGTGCGGTCACAACATCGGAGGCCCGGGTCGCCTCCGCACAGTGGAAGATGAAGAGCAAGAAGGGAAGAGACAAAGACAAGATTTTTGCCTTCCACCACAGTGAGGAGGTGCCTGGTGAACTCACTGTGGTGGATGTTAAATATGTGTTTATTGTGTGTTTTGTTATTTACTATATGTATGACTGCAGGCAACGAAATTTCATTCAGACTGCAAGGTCTGAATGACAATAAAGTTTTCCAAGGTCCAAGATAACACTTCTTTCACACGACGCACGATAGAAATTTGAAAACGCCTCCTCTGAAATACTGTGTATTTGAGGACAGATTCCTAAGTCCAGGAGCAGAATTAGGCCATTCGGCTCCTCGTCTACTCTGCCATTTAATCATGGCTGATCTATCTTTCCTTCCCAACCCCTTTCTCCTGCTTTCTTCCCATAACCCCCTGACACCAGTACTAATCAAGAATCTATCAAAATGTCCATTGATTTGGCCTCCACAGCCTCTGTGGCAATGAATTCCACAGATTAATCACCCTCTGACGAAATAAATTCCTCCTCATCTCCTTTCTAATGGTCTGTCCTTTTATTCTGAGGCTGTGGCCTCTGGTCCTAGACTCTCCCATCAGTGTAAACATCCTCTCCACATTCACACTACCCTGGCCTTGACAAGACAATTTGAACTCTCCAGACAGCGATGAATCAGACCTTTGTTACATAAAGACATTGAAAATTAAAGAAATAGTCAATGGAGCTAAGGTTTGTTCAGCTATGCTGTTACTGAAGGTTGGAGTGGGGTTAATAGTTTAGTTTACTTCAGAGATACAGCACGGAAACAGGCCCTTCGGCCCACAGAGTCCGCACCGACCAGCGATCCCCGCACACTAACACTATCCTACACACACTAGGGCCAATTTTACATTTATACCAAGCCAATTAACCTACAAATCCGTACGTCTTTGGAGTGTGGGAGGAAACCGAAGATCTGGGAGAAAACCCACGCGGGGTCATGTGCAGAAGGTACAAAGTCGGGATGGAACCCGGCTCTCTGGGGCTGCAAGCGCTGGGAGGCAGCAACTCTACCGCTGCGCCCCAGTGCCGCCCTCCTGCATTGGTGGGTCCCTGTCATGATTTATGCATTTCATAAAAATTAAAGTTTTATTGAGAACATACCATTTGATTTTTAAAAAAATCATTCAAAATCCACTGCTGAAGTGTCCCCAAACGTTGTTGAAGGAGAAAGCAACTTGGCCTCCGCAACATCGAGGTAGCCTGGGTGGTGCAGCGACAATTACGCGGGCAGAGACCCGGGTTCTCTCCTGACTACTCTGTGGGGAGTTTGTACGTTCTCCCCGTGACCTGCGCGTATTTAATAGACAATAGACAATAGGTGCAGGAGTAGGCCATTTGGCCCTTCGATCCAGCACCGCCATTCAATGTGATCATGGCTGATCGTCCCCAATCAGTACCCCGTTCCTGCCTTCTCCCCATATCCCCTGACTCCGCTATTTTTAAGAGCCCTATCTAGCTCTCTCTTGAAAGCATCCAGAGAACCTGCCTCCACCACCCTCTGAGGCAGAGAATTCCACGGACTCACCACTCTCTGTGAGAAAAAAGTTTTTCCTCGCCTCCGTCCTAAATGGCTTACTCCTTATTCTTAAACTGTGTGGCCCCTGGTTCTGGACTCCCCCAACATCGGGAACATGTTTCCTGCCTCTAGCGTGTCCAAACCCTTAACATTCTCCGGGATCTTCGGATTTCTCCCATGCTCCAAAGACGTGCTGGTTTGGAGGTTAATTGGCTTGGTATAAATGTGAAAAGAATTGTTCCTAGGATAGTGTTAGTGCGCGGGGACTGTCGGTCGGCATGGACCCGGTGGGCCGAAGGGCCTGTTTCCCCGCTGTATCTCCAAACTAAATGAAAGAATCTCATTTTATCAAATTACCAGTGAAAATCCACTGCTGAATTATCCCGAAATGTTATTGAAGGTGAAAACAACTAGAATAAATTTGTTTTATTCCTTTTATTACCTCCGCCACAATTCGTCATCGCAGGGCCAGGTTTTATGTTTATGTGGTCTCATAGGCAGCCTTTGGAAAGAACTACCTGTAAATGACCCGGAGAGTTACAAGTGAAATGAAACCTTTTTCTCTACAGTTTCATTTTCCATTTCTATTTTGCGACTTTCGTGGCAAACTTACCAAGGGATTTTGATAATTGTGTAAATGCATTACTGCTGTCTGTCCTTCACTCCCCGATTTATGTATTTTAAGTACTGATTTTGCCTCTCGTCCCTTCATACTGTTTTACGTACCTCAGCTTGTGTCACAAATATGCTCTGCACTGAGCAGCAAGTCTTATCTGGGAATATCGTTCTAATATATTTGGACTCCACTGCTGAGGCATTCATTTTGCACAAACGCCTGCTAAATCCAGTCGCTTGCATTCGGTGGAGGTTTTAGTCTGAAGCAGGCCTTCGATCCGTAAGGTGGCCCGTCCTTCTCTCCAGCGATGCTGCCTGTCCCGCTGAGTTACTCCAGCACGTCGTGTGTCTCTTTCTTAGTTTAGAGATGCAGCGTGGAAACAGGCCCTTCAGCCCATCGAGGTCACGATTGATCACATTCTGAGGCACGCTGGCGCAGCGGTAGAGTAGCTGCCTGACGGCGCCAGAGATCCGGGTTCGATCCTGACTACGGGTGCTGCCTGTACGGAGTTTGTACGATCTCCCTGTGACTAAGTGGTTTTCCCCGGGTGCTCCGGTTTCCTCCCACACTCCCAAGACGTACAGATTTGCAGGCTAATTGGCTGCGGTAAAAATTGTAAATTGGCCCTAGTGCGTTGGATAGTGCTACTGTATGGGGGTCGCTGGTCAGTGCGGACTCGCTGGACTGAAGGGCCTGTTTCCGAGCTGTGTCAACTAAGCCCGCACACTAGTTCCATCTTATCCCACTTGCACATCCGACACAATAGGGTCCATTTATAGAGGCCAATGAACCAATTCACGCCTTTGGGATGCGAGAGGAAAAGGGAGCACCCTAAAGGAAACCCACGAGGGTCACAGGGAGAACGTGCAAACTCCTCACAGACAGCACCGGCAGTCGGGATCAAACTTGAGTCCCTGCTGCTCTGAGGCAGCAGCTCTACCGCTGTATGTGCCACCGTGAGCAAACCAGTTGTTTGTCACACTTGACTAATTAAATTAGAATTAAAAGTAATGAAATACTTAGTTCATTGGCAGCTTTATGAATTGCCCTCACAGAATAAATTGTGAAAGTTACCCCTGGTAAATCAACATAGTTTTACATTTATTACCCAATGGCTAGTTATAAACTAACTTCTTTCTTCTTTGCAAGTGAGCAGAAGGTCAAATTTGCACTGCAAACCTGCATATTCACGCAATGAAGGGCTAGTTTTAGTAGCGTTTTAGTCCAGAGATACAGCGCGGAAACAGGCCCTTCATCCCACCGAGTCCTCGCCGACCAGCGATCCCCCCGTACCCGAGCACTATCCTACACGCTAGGGGCAATGTACAAGCTTTACCAAAGCCAATTAAGCTACAAACCCCGTACGTCTTTTGGAGTATGTGGGAGGAAACTCCGGAGCACCCGGAGAGAGCCCGCTCAGGTCACGGGGAGAACGTACAAACTCCGTCCCCGGGTCGCTGGCGCTGTACGGCAGCAACTCTACCGCTGCGCCACCGTACTACAGAATGCGATCCATGGTCACGTGGACTTGGCGGGCCACAGCGCCGGCTTTGAGCATTTCTTTACAGATCTGTGCGAATTAATTATTCCTTTTAGTGGGTTTGCTTTCTTCCGAAGAAACAGTTTGGAGACGGTGTGAAGGGGGAATGGGCCCAGTCAGATGGGGAGGTGCCTGCCCTTGAGGTAATGGAACATTTTAGCTGGAGCTCTGTTGGAGGTCGGGGACACAGAGGTCACTCTGAGCGACGCAAATTAAAGCGAGAGGAAATGAGAATCTCGCGTTACCTTTGCTGTGAATGCAAATAGTTTTACCGGATGGCCAGGGCGGCAGCGGTAGAGTTGCTGCCTGACAACATCAGAGACCCAGGTTCGATTCTGACTGTGGGTGCTGCGCGCGCTGTCTGTGCGGAGTTTTACGTTCTCCCCGTGACCGCGTGGGTTTTCTCCGGGTGCTCCGGTTTCCGCCCACACCAAAGATGTGCAGGTTTGTAGGTTAATTGGCTTTTGGTAAACTTGTAAATTGTCCCTATTATGTAGGATAGTGCTCGTGTACGAGGTCATCTCTCAACGGCACGGACCCAGTGGGCCGAAGGGCCTGTTTATGTGCTGCATATCCAAAGTCTGAACAAACCTGCCGCACATTTTTAATCATGGAGTCATACTGCACAGAAACCTTCAGACCCTTCAGTCTGAAACATAGAAACATCGAAAATAGGTGCAGGAGGAGGCTATTCAGCCATTCGAGCCAGCACCGCCATTCATTGTGATCATGGCTGATCGTCCCCTATCAATAACCCGTGCCCGCCTTCTCCCCATATCCCTTGACTCCACTAGCCCCTAGAGC
The DNA here is from genome assembly GCA_035221665.1 of Okamejei kenojei. Classification (NCBI taxonomy): domain Eukaryota; kingdom Metazoa; phylum Chordata; class Chondrichthyes; order Rajiformes; family Rajidae; genus Okamejei; species Okamejei kenojei. The sequence goes on along the minus strand of CM069153.1, from coordinate 45,099,949 downwards.
TCTATCCAACTCTCTCTTAAATCCATCCAGTGATTTGGCCTCCACTGCCCTCTGTGGCAGGGAATTCCACAAATTCACAACTCCCTGGGTAAATAAGTTTTTTCTCAGCTGAGTCTTAAATGACCTCCCTTTTATTCTAAGACTGTGGCCCCTGGTTCCGGACTCACCCAACATTGGGAACATTTTTCCTGCATCTAGCTTGTCCAGTCCTTTTATAATTTTATATGTTTCTATAAGATACCCCCTCATCCTTCTAAACTCCAGTGAATACAAACCTAGTCTTTTCAATCTTTCCTCATATGACAGTCCCGCCATCCCAGGGATCAAACTTGTGATCCTACGTTGCACTGCCTCAATCACAAGGATGTCCTTCCTCAAATTAGGAGACCAAAACTGTACACAATACTCCAGGTGTGGTCTCACCAGAGCCCTATACAACTGCAGAAGAACCTCTTTGCTCCTGAAGAAGGGTGACGACCTGAAACTTCACCCATTCCTTCCCTCCAGAGATGCTGCCTGTCCCACTGCACTTTTGTGTTAAAGCACAGAAGCTGACCATGTCCAGACCAATTACTAAGTGTCTAGTCTAAAAACACAAAGTGCTGGAGGAACTCAGCGGGTCAGGCAGCATCCGTGGAGGGAATTGGCCGACAACGCTTCGGATTGAACTCTTCTTCAGACAGATTGAGTATGAAGAAGGGTCCAGACCTGAAACGCCACCTGCCCATTCCCTCTACTGATGCTGCCAGTCCCAGGATTAGTTTAGTTTCCGAGATACAGTGTGGAAAAAGGCCCTTCGGCCCTCCAAGTCCGTGCCGACCAGCGAGCCCCGCACATTATCACCATCCCACACACTTACATTTATACCAAGCCAATTAACTTACAAAACTGTCCGTCTTTGGAGTGTGGGAGAAAACCAAAGATCTCGGGGGAAACCCACGTGTGAAAACAAGACATCAAAGGGGAAAATGTAGAATAGATCATTGTTAGCTAGGAGAAGGTGACAACGAGGCATACAGAGACCAGATTTAATCAGGTGGACAGACAGACCGCCTTTAATGCTTTGTAATGTTTCACAAAGTTGTACCATAAGGTCCCTGCTATTTTATTCTGTGGCCCAGCTAATGAATACCTCCTTTTCTCCGGAGATGCTGCCTGACCCGCTGAGCGACACCAGCCGTTTGTGTCTATCTAGCAATTAACACCGTTCCTTTCTCCAATGACGCTGTCTGACCTGCTGCGTATCCTCAGCATTTTCTGCTTTGGTCGAACATTTATATTCTGTAATTATGGATTTGGAGACTACATGTATATAATTAGTATTTCATGCCCGGAAAAATCATTTTGGCAGGCATTAAAGTTTGTAACACAATTAAAATATAAACACACCAGCTGCAGCTTAATTTGGCATCCCTAGTAAACATATACAGGACAGGTGGAACAACTTCGTGCCATGACATTCTTTTGAAGGTTAAGACCACCTGCGATGATAAGGTGAGGTGAATGTTTTAGACAAGGTGAACGTCCAAGTCAGTAGGGTTTGCCAACTTTCTCACTACCAATTTTGGGACAAATTCACGACGGCAATTCGTCGACCGACTCGGCCGTGGCTGGGTGAGTGATGAGTTGGCCCGGGTGCTGGACAGCGCACAAAGCCCAGCCGGCGGGCCAGCTGAGGAGTTTTGGCCCGGGCCGCGCGGCGTCGCGCGCAAAGTCCGGCGCCCCGTCCAACTCATGAACCGATGATCGGGCCATGAGAAGGAGGGGTGGTGGTGTTGGCGGTAAGCCAAGGTCCGACGGTCGGACAGCTGGCCGGGCCGCCGACCGACGGGGCCACGGGCGAGGCGCTGCTGCTGCGCTCCATGGGCTGCACTACGTCGGGACGGGTGAGGCGGGGCCGGACTCGGTGCTCCGACCCGACAGTCTCTTCGACCTGAGTAGTAGCAGTCAAATGCGGGACAAGGGCGGTCCAATATACGGGATGTCCTGGCCAATACGGGACAGTTGGCAACCCTACAAGGCAGTGGCATCCATGTGCAATAGGGCATGCTAGCATAGAATGTAGAGCATAGAGATACAGCGTGGGGATAGGTCCCACGTCCCGCCAGTCCGTGCCGACCAGCGATCCCTGTACACTAGCACTATCCAACACACGCTCGGGTCAATTGACAACTGTTACCGAACCCAATTAACCTGCAAACTTGTACGTCTTTGGAATGTGGGAGGAAGCCGGGATTGCCGGAGAAAACCCACACAGGTCACGGGGAGAAGGTACAAACTCGATGCAGAGCCCCCGTATTCAGGATCTCTGGTGCTGTAAGGCTCCAGGTCTACCGCTGCGCCTCCGTGCCATCCACACAGAAGAGCACAGCACAGGGGTCGGCCCTTCCAAATTGGTCTTATATGACCAATTCTTAGATGCCTGCCTGTGTTCCACATCCCTCCATTCCCTGCATATCCATGCACCTGTTCAAACGCCTCTTAAATGCCACTGTCATAGCTGCCTCCACCACAACAACGTGTTCCAGGCACCCACTGCCCTCAGCGTAAAACACTTGCCCCACACATCTCCTTTGAACTTTTCCCCTCTCACCCGAAAGTTATATCTCAGTCTGAAGAAGGGTCTCGACCCGAAACGTCACCTATTCCGTTGCTCCATAGACGCTGCCTCACCCGCTGAGTTTCTCCAGCATTTTTGTCTACCTTCGATTTTTCCAGCATCCTGCAGTTCTTTCTAAAAACTAAAGTTATATCCTCTCATCTTTGATATTTCTGATATGTATGTACTGTATTTCCCGTTGAAACTTATCAATCCCTTGACAATGGGAAGAATTCATAGTTTATGGCCACAAAGTGTGGCCAACCTTTCCCGTTGAAATTTATCAGAGTGCCTCAGTGGCGCAGCGGCAGACTTGCTGTCTTACAGCGCCAGAGAACCAGTTTCGCTCCTGACCACAGGTGCTGTCTGTATGGAACTTTCACATTCTCCACGTGTCCTTGTGAGTTTTCTTCGGGTGTTCTAGTTTCCTCCCACGCAGGTTAATCGACCCAAAATGTCACCTATTCCTTTTCTCCGGAGATGCTGCCTGACCCGTTGAGTTGCTCCAGCATTTTGTGTCTATCTGTTATAAAATATTAGTTAGCACACAGCTAATTTAGTTTAGTTTAATTTAATGGAAGCAAATGTCCTCTTTGATTGTCCCATATCACTGCTGTGCTGCCTTAAGTGCTAATTGGACTTGGATACTGAGATCCCCTTTGTTTTTCAGTACTCTAGTATTTAGTACTTATCACACTATCGTTCATTGTGCGTATCCCACCCTAATTAATCATCATTAAGTGCTTTACCATGGGGTGATTAGTATTAAATTCCATCTGCCATGGAATATGGCTCTTCCCATCTTGATGAAAAGTAACTTAGTTCTTCATTCGTAAAGCAACAGAAGCTTAAAATTAAAATTTAGGTTTTTGTAATTATTTCAGAACATGAATATGGTTTTGCTTTTGGAAAACCAGGGATCGGAGGTGCAAAGGGGCTTGGGAGTGCTGTGCAGAATTGAATTCCCGAAAATTTAATTTGCAAGTCGAATCGGCAGCAAGGACGGCAAACGAGATGCTTGCATTTATTTTGAGAGGGCTAGAATACGAAAACAGGGATGCAATGCTACCAGTCTGAAGAAGGGTCTCGACCCGAAACGTCACCTATCTCCTTCGCTCCTTAGATGCTGCTGCACCCGCTGAGTTTCTCCAGCTTTTTGTGTACCCTCGATTCTCCAGCATCTGCAGTTCCTTCTTTAAAAAAAAAATAAATAAAAAAATGCAATGCTGCTGGTCAGCTATATGGCGCTGGTTAGGCCTCATTTGGACTGTAGTGAGCAATTTTGGGCCCGATATCTGAGGAAGCATGTGCTGGCGAAAGAGAGGGTCCAGAGGAGGTTTACAAGAATGATCCCAGGAATGAGTGGGTTAACATATGATGAGCATTTGACAGCACTGGGCCTGTACTCGCTGGAGTTTATAAGGAGGAGAGGGATTCAATGAAGGATTATTGAATAGAGTGGATAGAGTGGATATGGAGAGGATATTTCCACTAGTGGGAGAGTCTAGGCGTAGAGGTCATAGCCTCAGAAGTAAAGGACGTTCCATTAAGAAGGAGATGAGGAGGAATTTCTTTCGTCAGAGGGTGGTGAACCTGTGGAATTTATTGCTTGATTAAATCCTTGATTAGTACGAGTGTCAGGGGTTATGGGGAGAAGGCAGGAGGATGTGATTAAGATGGAAAGATAGATCAGCCACGATTGAATGGCGGAGTAGTCTTGATGGGCCAAATGGCCTAACTCTGCTCCTATCACTTGTGAATTTATGAACATGAAATATATTTTATTATATTTCCAATGGATGGTGAATTGTTAGTTCTGCGATTGTATTTGTTGCTTATGATTTGGAATCTGGAGGATGGATGTCTCGTTGGCCAGTTTCCTGGAAAGATATTCTTTATAATCAAGTGACACTCTTTCAGACTATTTCTGGCTATTTCAAACCAACACATAACAGCTCTCCTGCCAGGTCCTTTCGTAATAGATGACCAACTAATTACAAATGGAAAGTAAGAAAGTGCGCACAGCAGCGGCTCAACATGAGTGTTGAGCAATAATTGCATACTTTCGGGAATAGCTCATGTTTCACAGAATGAGTGGCTAGAATGCCCTGGTCCCATTTGCGAAGTAAATATCAAGTGCAAATAAATCACCACAACATTTTAAAGCAAGCCATCAGAACTCCAAGGATATTCAGCCCAGTTGCAATATTAACACTTCAAATCCCAAATAAGCTCGGCGCGGTGGCGCAGTGGTAGAGTTGATGCCTCCCAGCGCCGGAGACCCGGGTTCCGTCCTCACTACGGTGGTTGGCTGCACAGAATTTGTACATTCCCCCCCGTGACCTGCGAGGGTTTTCTCCGGGTGCTTCGGTTTCCTCCAAAGACGTGCAGGTTTGCAGGCTAAATGGCTTGGGTAAAAATGGTAACTTGTCCCCAGTGTGTGTAGGATAGTGTTTGTGTGCGGGGATCGCGCGGACTCTGCGGGCCGAAGGGCCTGCTTCCATGCTGTATCCCTAAACTAAAGTAAGTAAGTAAGGTAAGGAAGTTTATTGGCCAAGTATTCACATACAAGGAATTTGCCTTGGTGCTCCACCCACAAGTAACAACAGTGACAGTTACGAATGACTCAGAAAACACTAAACATTAATAATAATAAAACACTAATGATAAAACACCGCTGATCAAGCAAACTAAACTAAAGTGGACCCTCGACTTGCTCATCAATAGAGGGCCTGTTTCCACGCTGTATCTCCAAACTGCAACTAAACTAAACTAAACTAGTGTGCGGGGATCGCTGGTCGGCGCTGACTCGGTGGCCGAAGGGCTTGCTTCCGCGTTGCATCTCTAAACTAAACTAAACTGTGTAATGGTGAAAAGCAGTCACAAACGGTCATCGACGATCCCGTGATCCAGCTAAATATACAAAATAAACTAAAAGAATCTATTCCCTTAAACATGCCACTATGTGCAACTGGTGACATTAAAAAAAAAGCTAGAGGGGCAGAGATTAAAATAACAGCAACTGTAAGCTGCGTAAAACATTAACCACTAAAAGTCTAGTTTTACACGAGTAGTATTCTGTGAGGCTTGTTTTAAATATGTAATGAGACAGTCCTTCGTCTCCAGATGACCTATTAAAACAACTTAGTAATTTATTAATTTAACAATCAGCATTCTTATTCTTGAGAGAGTTTGACTAGTAACAAATGTAATTATAATGTAATGGGAACAATGCTTGTGGAAGTACTGGGTTTGGTCTACTGGGTTATATCTCGCCAGTAAATAAATCGGAGAACTCATTCATTTCATGCGTAAAACGCCAGTAGCTTTCCACACATTAGCTGCAGTGTACGCAAGATGGTTCTTCCGGGGCAGCTGTAGAGTTGCTGCCTTACAGCGCCTTCCAGCGCCAGACACCCGGGTTTGATCCCGACTGCGGGTGCTGCCTGTGCTGAGTCTGTGCGTTCTCCCCGCGACCTGCGTGGGTTTCCTCCGAGACCTTCGGTTTCCTCCCGCACTCCAAAGATGTACAGGTTTGTGGGTTAATTGGCTTGCTATAAATGTAAAATTGTCCCCCGTGCATGTAGGATAGTGTTAGTGTGCGGGGATCACTAGTGGACTCTGCGGACAGAAGGGCCTTTTGTCAGCACTGTATCACTAAACTAAACTAAACTACATTTCTAAGTAAGTAAATAAGTAAGTAAGTAAGTAAGTACGTTTATTGGCCAAGTATTCACATACAAGGAATTTGCCTTGGTGCTCCGCCCACAAGTAACAACATGGTATACAGTGACAGTTACAAATGACTCAGAAACACTAAACATTAATAATAATAACACATTAATGATAAAACACCATTGATCAAGCATGTGAACCAACAAAATACCAGATCAAAGGGAGGCTACAGATTTTTGGCTGTTGAGTAGAGCAACTACTCGTGGATAAAAACTGTTTTTATGTCTGGCTGTGGCAGCTTTGACAGTCCGGAGTCGCCTTCCAGAGGGAAGTGATTCAAAGAGTTTGTGGCCAGGGTGAGAGGGGTCAGAGATGATCTTGCCCGCTCGCTTCCTGGCCCTTGCAGTGTACAGTTCATCAATGGAGGGAAGGTTGCAGCCAATACCCTTCTCTGCTGATCGGACGATTCGCTGCAGCCTCCAGGTGTCGTGCTTGGTGGCTGAGCCAAACCAGACCATGAAGGAGAAGGTGACAGACTCTACAATGGCCGTGTAGAATTGGACCATCATTGCCTGTGGCAGTTTGTGCTTCCACAGCTGCCGCAGGAAGGAACATCCTCTGTTGTGCCTTTTTGACCACGGAATCGATGGTAACCCCCCAATTAAGGTCCTTTGGAGATGATGGCTCCCAGGAACTTAAAAGACTCCACAGATGTGACTGTGGTGTTGTTGATGGTGAGTGGGGGGAGGGGAGGGGGAGCTCTCCTAAAGTCTACAATCAATTCCACCGTCTTAAGAGCATTGAGCCCTAGGTTGTTGCGACGGCACCAGGACGCCAGCTGTGACACTTCCTGTCTGTAGGCAGTTTCCTCCCCATCCTGGATCAGCCCAATCAGGGTTGTGTCGTCCGCAAACTTGAGAAGCTTGACAGAGGTGTCTGTGGAGGTGCAGTCGTTGGTGTAGAGAGAGTAGAGGAGAGGGGAGGGTACGCAGCCTTGCGGTGCTCCTATGCTGAGCGTTTGCGGGTCCGAGATATGCTTTCCCAGCCTCACTTGCTGCTTCCTGTCTGTCAGGAAGTTGGTGATCCACCGGCAGAGGGGTTCAGGCACAGTCAACTCGGAAAGTTTCAAGTGTAGTAGCTCTGGCACAATGGTGTTGAATGCAGAGCTAAAATCAACAAACAGGATCCTCGCATCGGACCCCTGGTGGTCTAGGTGCTGTAGGGTAAAGTGCAGGCCCTGGTTGACTGCAGCATCCACAGATCTATTGGCCCGATTCTATATTGCATTGTCACTTTATTTCTTTCACCACCTCTTCTCACCTCTTCCGTCAGGCAAAAGGGTAGAGAGGTGTGAAAACACACTCCTCCAGATTCAGGCACAGTTTCTTCCCAGCTGTTATCAGACAACTGAACCATCCTGTCAACAACTAGAGAGCGGTCCTGAGGTACTATCTACCTCCTTGGAGACCCTCGGGCTATCTTTGATTGGACTCTACTGGACTATATCTTGCACTAAACGTCATTCACGTAATTCCCTTATCCTGTACCTGTTCAGTGACACCAACTCTTCCGCTTTCGGCGGGAGATCGCACGCTGAAAGGCCATTTTCAGCGGGCGATCTCCCACCGAAAGCGGGAGAGTTGAAGTCACTGCCTGTTCACTGTGGATGGCTCGATTGTAATCATGTCTTGTCTTTCCGCTGACAGGTTGTCATGCAACTAAAGATTAGTACACGCGTCACGTTACACGTGACAGTAACCTAGACTAAAGGAAACTATTCTATGACAAGTTTCGCAAGGCGGATGCTAACTGGAAAGAATTCATAGCTCGCTGTGTCTCCTGTGTTTGATTCTGTGCTATGGTTGTGATTAACTGTCGGTGCTCCAGGTCTAAACTTTACCTGGGGGCGGCACGGTGGCGCAGCGGATGAGTTGCTACCTTACAACACCAGAGACACGGGTTCGATCCTGACTACGGGTGCTGACTGTACGGAGTTTGTACGTTCTCCCCATGACCTGCGTGGGTTCTGTCCGGGAGCTCCGGTTTCCTCCCTCACTCCAAAGACGTACGGGATTTTAGGTTAATTGGTTTTGGTAACATTGTAAATTGTCCCTAGCGTGCGTAGGATAACGTTAGTGGACTGGGATCGTTGGTTGGTGTGGATTCAGTATGGCAATACCGTCCATCATTTAGTTCATGATTGTGGCTGGATGGATAAGGGGGGTCATCTTGTGAATTGGATGGGGAACAGAAGTTCATAAGGTCATTAGTGATAGGAGCAGAATTAGGCCATTCGGCCAATCGAGTCTACTCCGCCTGTGAATCGTGGCTGATCTATCTCTCCCTCCAAACCCCATTCTCCTGCCTTCTCCCCATAACCCCTGACACCCATACTAATCAATAATCTATCTATCACTGCCTTAAAAATATCCATTTACTTGGCCTCCACAGCCTTCTGTGCAAAGAATTCCACAGGTTCGCCACCCTCTAACTAAAGAAATTCCTTCTCATCTTCCTAAAGGAACGTCATTTAATTCTGAGGCTATAACCTCTAGTCCTAGACTCTCTCACTGGTGGAAACATCCTCTCCATATCCACTCTATCCAAGCCAGACACAAAATGCTGGGAACAGGTGGGTGTGGGCAATTTCCCATAGTATTGAATAGGTGCCAGTGCTGGCTCTCCTTTGGAACATCTTGGTGAGTGTCATGCCTGATTCTTGAGTGCAATTCTTTCATAACAAGAGTACAGGAGTAAAGATGTTCTTCTGCGGTTGTATAGGGCTCTGGTGAGACCACATCTGGAGTATTGTGTACAGTTTTGGTCTCCTAATTTGAGGAAGGACATCCTTGTGATTGAGGCAGTAGGATCACGAGTTTGATCCCTGGGATGGCGGGACTGTCATATGAGGAAAGATTGAAAAGGCTAGGCTTGTATTCACTGGAGTTTAGAAGGATGAGGGGCGATCTTATAGAAACATATAACATTATAAATGGACTGGACAAGCTAGATGCAGGAAAAATGTTCCCAATGTTGGGCGAGTCCAGAACCAGGGGCAACAGTCTTAGAATAAAGGGGAGGTCATTTAAGACTGAGGTGGGAAAAAACGTTTTCACCCAGAGAGTTGTGAATTTATGGAATTCCCTGCCACAGAGGGCAGAGGAGGCCAAGTCATTGGAAGGATTTAAGAGAGAGTTGGATAGAGCTCTATGGGCTAGTGGAGTCAAGGGATAAGGGGAGATGGCAGGCACAGGTTATTGATAGCGGACGATCAGCCATGATCACAATGAATGGCGGTGCTGGCTCGAAGGGCCAAATGGCCTCCTCCTGCACCTATTGTCTATGTTTATATGTTTCTGTGATTTCTTCTAATTTCCTGGATTGCTGGCTAGGTGTACAACTGTGCACGAAGGAACTGCAGATGCTGGCTTACACCGAAGATAGACACAAAATGATGGAGTAACTCAGTGGGACAGGCCGCACATCTGGATAGAAGGAATGAGAGACCTTTCGGGTCGTGACTCTTCTTCACCCGCTGAGTTACTCCAGCATTTTGTGTCTGCAGGATTACCCAGAAATAGGGAAACCGTGTGTGTATTTTCCATTAAAGTGCCCGGGAAATTTTAAAAACATAATGGGAAGCCTAGGTGTTTCCACACATATAAATGACCAATGGATTCTTGATTAGTACGGGCGTCATCAGTACGGGGAGAAGGCAGGAGAATGGGGTGAGGAGGGAGAGATAGATCAGCCATGATTGAATGGCGGAGTAGACTTGATGGGCCGAACGGCCCAATTCTGTTCGTATCTTCATTCCACGGCAGAAGGGTCCCATCCCAAAATGACACCCACCCTTTTTCTCCAGAGCTAGTGCCTGACCCGCTGGGTTACTCCAGCGCTGTGTTTATCTTCGCTGGAATGAATCAGTTGTTGGCACAACTTCAATATGGGGCTCCTTATTTCGCAAACCTTTTACTTCATGCTCTCATGCATTACGTCCTATTTTGGCATTGATGCACAATTTTTGTTTCATTTTGTGTCATCAACCTTCAGATGGCGGACACAGTGGTCATTTTACCAAATGGGTGCCGTAGCTAATTTGCCTTTCCTCAAATCCTGTTTTCCATATTGGAAAGCTGGTAGGCATACATCGGCGAGACCAAAGGCCGACAGGGCGATCCTTTCACTGAACACCTTCGCTCAGTCCGCCTGGGCCTACCTGATCTCCTGGTTGCCAAACACTTTAACTCCCCCTCCCATTCCCACACTGACCTTTCTGTCCTGGGCCTCCTCCATTGTCAGAGTGGGGCCCAGCGCAAATTGGAGGAACAGCACCTCATATTTCGGTTGGGCAACTTCCAACTTAGCGGTAAGAATTTTAATTTATCTAATTTCAAGTAACCCTTGTATCAATCCTCTCTCCATCCCTCCCCCACCCATGTCATATTAGCTTCAAAGCCATCTTGTTGAGTCTCATTGTCTGTGACATGTTTTCACCTTCTTAGCTCACAGCTAACAATGGCCTGTTTCCTTTCTCATCGTTACTTTTTTGCATGTCCTTCATTCATTTGTTCTATATCTCTCTGTATCGCTGTCTATATCTCTCATTTCCCTTTCCAGCCGCATTCAGACTTTGCAAGTCTTCACAGAGAGCTTTTTACTAGAAAATATTTGATGTCAATGGTTATCTCCTGGTAATATCCTCCAAGGGCTTCCACTTTGACATGTCTATTGGGTGGATAATTGGGTCAAATATAATATCCAAGGATTCAGGTGCAAGACAATACCTGATGAGTTCCGAAAATCATCAGGACTCCCAGGATCCCACGCGATCCAATCTTCCAGAGCAGCCTACCATGCGGAACCTTGTCGCATCCAATGCAAGTACTACTGCAACTTGTAAAATGCATTTGGACAAGTACATGATGTATTACTCTACGACTCGATGTCTCAATGAAACTATGACCATGACTCATTCAACAAACATCATGAAAAGCAATAAGCACAGTTTCAAAATGACAAACCACGTAGTTCTAGAGACTGCAGAAGCCGGAACCAGACGATGAAAAAAATGGGTTGACTGGGCTTGTATTCACTGGAGTTTAGAAGGATGAGAGGGGATCTTGATATAGAAACATATAAGATTCTTAAGGGATTGGACAAGCTAAATGCAGGAAAAATGTTCCCTATGTTGGGGGAGGCCAGAACCAGGGGTCACAGTTTAAGAATAAGGGGTAGGTAATTTGGGACTGAGATGAGGAAAAACATTTTCACCCAGAGAGTTGTGAATCTGTGGAATTCTCTGCCACAGAAGGCAGTGGAGGCCAATTCACTGGACGTTTTTAAGAGAGAGTTCGATTTTGTTCTTAGGGCTAACGGAATCAAGGGATATGGGGAAAAAGCAGGAATGGGGTACTGATTTTGGATGATCAGCCATGATCATATAGAAATGGCAGTGCTGGCTCGAAGGGCCGAATGGCCTACTCCTGCACCTATTGTCTGTGTTTCGACGTCTCTGTTTCCATGAATCTTGAGTAAAACACACGGAGCTGAAGGAAGTTGACGGGTCAGGCAGTGTCCGGCAGGGAATGGACAGGCGACACATTGTTATATATATATTTTTTGCAGTTGTTTATGACTTGGGTGACGTTCTTTGCAGTGATCGCTGCAGTGATCATGAGATTATTATTCCGTGTCCATTTAGCCAGCAGGAACATTCAGCCCACTGTTGTTGTAATCTGTTGTTCCGGATTCTTGCGCCGGTTTGCCAATGCATTTACAAGTTTGCAAACGGCAGCTCGACTTGTTCGACAATTCATTCCATTCAGTCAATCAGGATGACTGCGGGCCTCGTGCGTGCAATGGTAAGCCAATCAGCCAACGCAACGTCGATCCAGGGAAACTGTGAATCGGCCTTTACTTTAGACCTCATAAGTTCACAAATTCAGTCTCCTTTCGTTGAATTTCTTCCACAACATAATGGTTGAACACAAACTCAAAACCGACGCTAGGGTCGGGTGAGCGGGCGTAGGGAAGAGTAGTGGGATATATCTCCGCGTTTTTTTCATTTCTTTGTTAGTTCAGGGTTTTTTTTTCTTTCTTTTTCCTTTTCATTCTTACCTTTTTAGTTTTTTTCGATTCACTTATCAGTTTAGAAAATGTTAAAACTGAAGCAGTATACAAAACTGAATTGTATAATTGTTATGCCGATTACTTTCTCCTTGTACAATTGCTTCTAATAAAATTAATATTTTTTTAAAAAGTTCATAAATTCAGATGTGATAGCAGCAGAATTAGGCCATTTGGCCTGACTGTTGGCCACAGACCCAGACCCAGACCCAGACCCAGACCCAGACCCAGGCCCAGACCCAGACCCAGACCCAGCCTGATGAAAGGTTCTCAACCGAGAAGGTTCACCAGACTGATTAGAAGGTTCACCAGACTGATTAGAAAGTTCACCAGACTGATTCCTGGGATGTCAGGACTTTCATATGAGGAAAGACTGGATAGACATGGCTTGTACTCGCTAGAATTTAGAAGACTGAGGGGGGATCTTATAGAAACGTACAAAATTCTTAAGGGGTTGGACAGGCTAGATGCAGGAAGATTGTTCCTGATGTTGGGGAGGTCCAGAACAAGGGGTCACAGTCTAAGGATAAGGGGAATTCCTTTAGGACCGAGATGAGGAAAACATTTTTCACACAGAGAGTGGTGAGTCTGTGGAATTCTCTGCCACAGAAGGTAGTTGAGGCCAGTTCATTGGCTATATTTAAGAAGGAGTTAGATGTGGCCCTTGTGGCTAAAGGGATCAGAGGGTATGGAGAGAAGGCAGGTACGGGATACTGAGTTGGATGATCAGCTATGATCATATTGAATGGCGGTGCAGGCTTGATGGGCCGAATGGCCTACTCCTGCACCTATTTTCTATGTTTCTATGTTTCTATGAAACGACCCCTATTGCTTCTCTCCAGAGATGCTGTCTGACCCGCTGAGTAACTCCAGGTTTTTGTGTCTTTTTTGACCCAGTCCAACACTTGGACACGTGTGGTTTTTACCCGAGCTTTGTTGGTAACCGGTGGTGGTTCATAAGTCATAGGTGCAGAATTAGGCCATTCGGGCCATCAAGTCTAGTCCGCCATTCAATGCTGGCCGATCTATCCTTCCCTCTCAACCCCATTTTCACCCCATAATGACTGACACTTTCGAGATGAAGCGTGGAAACAGGCCCTTCGGCCCACGCCGACCAGTGATCATCCTGTACAAGAGCACTATCGTACACACTAGGGACAAGTTACACTTTGCAGAGGCCAATTGACCTACAAACCTGCACGTCTTTGGAGCGTGGACGGATACCAGAGCACCTGGAAAAAAACCCAGGCAGGTCTCGGGGAGAACGATCAAACTCCGTACAGACAGCACCTGAGGTCAGGATCGGACCCAGGTCTACGGCGCTGTAAGGTGGCAACCCTACCACTGTGCCAGTGTTAATCTGTGGCTCGGCCCGAAATGTCACCTGTACCGTCTCTCCAGAGATGCTGAGTTACTCCAGCATTCTGTGTCTATCTTCAAGTGGCTTTATCTTACAGCCCAGTGGTATGAATATTGATTTCTCGCACTTCAGATAACCCCGGCATTCCCTCTCTCTCTATCCCTCCCCAACCCAGGTTCCACCAGCTTCTCGTTTCACCCAACAAACAGCTAACAAAGGCCTGTTTCCTTTATCATCGTTACTCTTTTGCATACCTTTTATTCGTGGTTCTTTATCTCTCCACCTCACCGTCTATATCTCTCGTTTCCCTTATCCCTAACCAGTCTGAAGATGGGTCTTGACATGAAACGTCACCCATTCCTTCTCTCCAGAGATGCTGCCTGTCCCGCTGAGTTACTCCAGCATTTTGTGTCTGTTTGGTATTTCATCCTCATTGAACAAATCTGGACGATTAGAAATCCTCAGATGCTGTGCCATGGTATGAACCTCCTCATCAGCATTTAGCTCTGGGTTTTTTTTCCCAGTGTCTGGGAGCTATGGCAACAAGCGGACTTACAATTGTCCCCTTAGACAACACCATTAACACTTCGAATCGTCCCCGTCCCAAGTCTGCTAACTAAGCCTCAGCCAGAAATAATTGATGCAAAATAACTATTGTGAAATGGAAAAAAAATAATACTTGGATAATTCCCATAAAGCCAGATTTGACGTTGGCTTCTGGTCATCACATGACCATCCCTTTTGAAGCTTGAATAGTGATTTTTCTATCTTTGTAACTGAGGCATCTTTGGAAGGTTTACCATGTTAAATGGAACGGATAATTGCGTGTTATTGCTGTCATTCCTGTCCCTTAACCTGCGTGGAATGCTCATCCATGACTCAAAAGCAGACATTGCGGAACATTTCGGCAGGTCAGACAGCATCTGACTGGAAGCACAAAGTGCAGGAGTAACTCGGCAGATCAGGCTGAATCTGATCTGAAGCCCCCCTGAAGGACACGGACGGGCGACGTTTGGGCTCGGGACCCTTCTTCAGACATTTTGTTTGGTGAAACCAGTGACTGCAGTTCATTCTTTCAGCATCTGCACAAAGTTGAGTTTATGAATTAATAACTTCTTTAGTGGGTTTAGTGTATTGTCACGAGCACCGAGGTACAGCGAAAAGCCTCCTTTTGCGCGCTATCCAATCAGAGGAAAGATTATTCATGATTGCAATCGAGCCAATCCACAGTGTACAGCTGCAGGATACAGGGAATAACGTAGAGTGCAAGATAAAGTCTGGAAAAGTCTGATTAAAGATAGTCCGAAGGTCTCCAATGATGTCGATGGCAGGTCAGGGCTGCTCTCCAGTTGTAGATTGGATGATTCATTTGCCTGATTCAGTTGCCTGGGAAGAAACCACCCCCGAATCTGGAGGTGTGTGATTTCACACTTCTGTACCTCTTGCCTGCTGGGAGAGGGGGGGAAAGAGGGAGTGAGACTCAACCTTGATGATGCTGCTGGCCTTGCCGAGGCAGCGTGAGGTGTAAATAGAGTCAATGGAAGGGAGGTTGGTTTGTGTGATGGTGTCCACAATTCTCTGCAATTTCTAGCGGTCTAGGATAGATCTGTTCGCAAACCATGCTGTGATGTACCCCGATAAAATGCTTTCTAGGGTGCATCTGTCGAAGTTGGTGCGAGTTTTTGGGAGGTTTTTGCCCTCCGGCAACCACCTTCAACTAGTATCGCAACCAGATTCGACTAAAAAAAAAAACGATTTTTAAAACGGAGACCACTTTCGACCTCTGGAGACTTTGTGCCCCACCCAAGGTTTCCGTGCGTTTCCTGGAGGTTCCCGGAGGTTTTTGTCAGTTTCGACCATTAGGGAGACTGACTAAAACCTCCGGGGACCGCACGGAAACCTTGGGTGGGGTGCAAAGTCTCCAGAGGTTTCCGTTCAGGTTTCCTAAGTGGGACAGGGGCATTAGTCTTCGCACATTGCGCTGAAGAAGGGTCTCAACCCAAAACCCCCACCCGTTCCATCTATCCAGAGTTGCTGCCTGTCCCGCTGAGTTACTCCAGCATTTTGTGTCTATCTCTGGTGTAAACGAGTGTCTATGTAATATATTGCACACAATAAGACTTGGGACAAGCTCGGCAGACCAGACTACACAAATGCAGTAAGAAAAACATGGCCAACATGAGGATAGGCATTAGATCTGTGAACCAGAGAAATACCAGTTGGAAACGCATGTAGATAAGATGATGACGGGAGAGGATGTTTCCACTAGTGGGAGAGCCTAGAACCAGAGGACGTAGTCTCAGAATTAAAGGATGCTCCTTTAGGAAGGAGATGAGGAGGAATTTATTTGGTCAGAGGGTGGTGAATCTGCGGAATTCATTGCCACAGAAGGCTGTGGAGGGCAAGTCAATGGATAATCTTTAAGGTAGAGATAGATAGATTCATAATTAGTACATGCGTCAGGGGTAATGGAGAGAAGGCAGGAGACTAGGGTCAGGAGGGAGCGATAGATCAGCCATGATTGAATGGCGGAGTAGATGTGAAGGGCCGAATGGCCTAATTCTGCTTATAAAGAAGGCATATGGAATGCTTCCCTTCATTGGTCAGGATGTTGAGTTTAATTGTCAGGATGTGGCGGAAGGAACTGCAGATGATGGTTTAAATCGAAGATAAACCACAAAATGCTGGAGTAACTCAGCGGGGCAGGCAGCATCTCTGGAGAGAAGGAATGGGTGACGTTTCGGGTCGGGGAACCTTCATCAGGCTGAGACAAAGTGGATCGTTTTCTCTGGAGGCTGAGGGCTGACCTGATAGTTTTATATCAAAATATTGAGAATGAATAAATGAATGAATGAATAAGTTTATTGGCCAAGTATGTTCACATACAAGGAATTTGCCTTGGTGCTCCGCCCGCAAGGGACAACATGACATACAGTGACAGTTAGGAATGACACATAAAACATTAAACGTTAACAATAAAACATTATCGATTAAACTTGTGAATTAAAGAAAATACCAGAGCAAGAGGCACAAATAGGGTCGATAGCTGTTTTTTCCCCAGGGGGAAATGTCGAATACTAAGGGCCATAGCTTTGAAGAGGGAGGGGAGAAACATAGAAACATAGAAAATAGGTGCAGGAGTAGGCCATTCGGCCCTTCGAGCCTGCACCGCCATTCAATATGATCATGGCTGATCATCCAACTCAGTATCCTGTACCTGCCTTCTCTCCATACCCCCTGATCCCTTTAGCCACAAGGGCCACATATAACTCCCTCTTAAATATAGCCAACGAACTGGCCTCAACTACCTTCTGTGGCAGAGATTCCACAGATTCACCACTTTGTGTGAACATGTTTTTTTCTCATCTCGGTCCTAAAAGGCTTCCCCCTTATCCTTAAACTGTGACCCCCTTGTCCTGGGCTTCCCCAACATCCAACTTTGCCAAGAGCGTTTAAACGAGATGTGCAGGGCATATTATTTTTACATATGGAGTGGTAGATGCCTGGAGTGTGCTGGTGGTGATGGGAGCAGACATGGCATAGATATTTAAGGGGCATTTAGACAGACACATGAACACGGAGGCACTTTGGAGATATGCGTTAGTTTACATAGACATAGAAACATAGAGACATAGAAAAAATAGTAGGCCATTCGGCCCTTCGAGCCAGCACCGCCATTCAATATGATCATGGCTGATCGTCCAGAACCTGTCCCCCGTTCCTGCTTTCTCCCCATATCCCGTCATTCGGCAGTTTAGTTTCCGTAGTCTAGTTTGGCATCATGGCTGGCCCAGACACCGTGAGCTGAAGGGAGCTGCACTGTACTAAGCTCTGTGTTCAACTATTTTTCAAGGAATTACACTTGGGGAGGGATGAGTAAAACAAACAAAACATCACTGGATGAGTCCAATTGGTTTAGTGGGTGCCGTTGCCATGTTTAATTGTCTGTGTAATGTAAATGAAGAGACAGGGGGCATTTCTACCTGTCTCTCAAATTCTATTTATGTTAATCCAGCCTACTGGGCATATCCTACAGCTGTACACAGACAATGAAGCTTAACGCATCAATAACTGCCCCATCAAGTTATTTATTAACCGTTCAGAGTCATAGAGTGATACAGCGTGGAAACAAGCCTTTCGGCCCAACTTGCCCATACCGGCCAACATGTCCCAGCTACACTAGTCCCACCAGCCTGTGTTTGGTCCATATCCCTCCAAACCTGTCCTATCCACGTAACAGTTTCTTAAACGTTGGGATAATCCTTGCCTCCTCCGGCAGCTCGTTCCATACACCCACCACCCTTTGTGTGAAAAAGCTACCCCTCAGATTCCTATTAAATCTTTTCCCCTTCACCTTGAACCTATGTCCTCTGGTCCTCGATTCCCCTGCTCTGGGCAAGAGACTCTGTGCGTCTCTACCCGATCTATTCCACTCATGATTTTACACACCTCCATAAGATCGCCCCTTGTCCTCCTATCCTCCAAGGAAAAGAGACTAACTCAGGCCCTCGAGTCCTGGCAACACCCTGGTAAATCTTCTCTGGAACCTCTCCAGCTTGACAACATCTTTCCTATAACATGGTGCCCAGAACTGGACACAATACCCTAAATATTGATTCACTTTTTGGCAGCAGCTACAATCTCTGACAGACAAGGAAGGGGTACGATCTCCAATGTTTATTCTAGTTTATTGTCAGTGGTACCGTGAAAAGCTTTTGTTGCGTGCTAACCATTCAGTGAAAAGACTCATTACATGAGTCCATTGTGCACAGCTACAGGATAAAGGGAATAATGTTTATCCTGATAAGGTCCAGAAAGGTCCAATTAAAGATAGTCCAAGGGTCTCCAGTGAGGTAGATGGTAGCTCAGCACTGCTCTCTAGTTGTGGTTGGATGCTTTCAGTTGCCTGATAACAGCTGGGAAGAAACTGTCCCTGAATCTGGAGGTGTGCGTTTTCTCACCTCTTGCCTGATAGTAGAGGGGAGAAGAGGGAGCGAGACTGGTCCGTGATTATGCTGGTGGCCTTGCCGAGGATGGAGTCAATGGAAGGGAGGTTGGTTTGCGCGATGGTCTGGGCTCTCATCCAAATTCTGTCAAGCTGATGCTGTGATGCGTCCCGTTAAAATGTTTTTTTTACAGCGCATCTGTAGAAGTTGGTGAGAGTTGTTGGGGACAGGCAGAACTTCCTGATGCCTTCTGACATGTCTCAGGAAAAAACTAGAAGCCCTCTGACTCCATACATTGACTCCATAACGTGGCAAGTCCACACCACTCCCGCCCGCTGGGAATGTGGTAGCCATTCATCGGGCTTTTTCGGTACCCGGACGTGGCGTCGCAGGACGAGAAGCCGAAGCAAAGAAGTGGAAGCCAAATAACCGAAAGCGTACGAAGCCGAAACGCCAACTCACAGAAAGGGCGGGTCGCCTATAGGCCAACTCACAGAAAGGGCGGGTCGCCTATAGGCCAACTCACAGAATGGCCGCCCTGCTGAAAAGTCAAACTTCTCAGCGATTGGTCCAGACCCCCGCGTCCTTCACATCACTGACCGGTGGAGACGGGAGGGTGGGGGTCATTTTCCCCACACAAGCCATAGGTGACTGGGCACTCTGAACCCAAGCAACAAGTTGTAAGCGGCCAAAGGAGCGCATCCCACGGGACAGCCCCGCTCTCCCACGGCCACGGCCGCCCTCCACCTCGTCTCCCCCGTGCGGCCGCACTGTGACGGGCCGTGTGTCGGCAGCGCCGGGTGGAGCAGAGGTGTGGGACAGGCTGGTCCCTCCGCCCACGCAGAGTCACTGACCGCGATCCACCGCCATCAGCCCCCGACACCCAGTGATTCACACCCCACCCACCTCGCACACACCCCGGCCTTGAGCGCAGACGGCTCGGGGCATTGGCAGCCATAGTAAATCGCTTTTAAAACATGGGACACACACACACACACAAATTCCCTGGCGGGGCGATGACAAGTGTGCATGACAACGAACAATTTTATCTCTTCCCACTCCCCCCCCCCCCCCCCGACGAGAAGAAGCACGTTTTTATTTATTGTATAAACACAGTAATATCGTCTGGTTGCCTGCGCAAGGCACACAAGCTCCCACGCTTAAAGCACCAGATAATCTGTAATCTGTTTTAACCGAAGATGGACACAAAAAGCTGGAGTGACTCAGCGGAACAGGCAGCATCTCTGGAGAGAAGGAATGGGTGGCGTTTCGGGTCAAGACCATTCTTCAGACCCGAAGACTGAGTCTGAAGACTCGACCCGAAACGCCACCATTCCTTCTCTCCAGAGCATGCTGCCTGTCCCACTGAGTCACTCCAGCTTTTTGTGCCCATCTTTGGTGTGACAGTTGTCTTGTTTCATCGGCTGAGACCATTCAGGGCTGAAGAAGGGTCTTCACCCGAAACGCCACCCATTCCTTTTCCCCAGAGATGCTGCCTGTTCCGCTGAGTTACTCCAGCTTTTTGTGTCCATCTTCGGTTAAAACAGATTGGAGAATACGTTGTGGGCCGACGGGCCTGATCCTGCACCGTAATATTTTGTGGAGAGCCTGCGTCTCTCGCTCACATGGGAAATAGGAATACAGGGGGATGGAGCTTTGTGGAGCTTGGCAGTGGGTGTCGAGTTGTGGATTCATCACAATTCTTCAAATGATGGAGTGGGCGAGAGAGCCATCTCTTCACGGATTTAAATTTGGGTCTAAATTAGTTTATTTTATCGTCATGTTGACTGAGGTACCACGAATATATTTGTTGTTGCATGCTATCCAGTCAGCGGAAGGGCTGTATGTGATTACAATCGAGCCGTCCGCCGTGTACAGATACAGGATAAAGGGAATAATGTTTGGTGCAAGATAAAGTCCACTCCTTCTTCTTAGGCCCCCTTCGGTCAAGGCTGACCATGGGTGTCCCCAGGGTGTTATTCCCTATATGGAGGACACCTTTGTTTAACGTGGGGAGACTGGTGCACAGACAGGCACCTTGACAGATCTGGGTCAAGATCCAGTGGCACGGAGTCCAAGACGACCGGAGACCCTTTTCTGTTGCAGCCTTCATCCGCCTTCCCGGCCGTTGTGACGCTCCAGTAAGGTCAGCCATCGTCCTCCGCCTGTTCCACCGTTGAGGTCTTGGTTGGATTGATCTTTGTCAGAGACCTCCCCCTCGATCTTTACCGCCATGGGTGGCCCTACCAGGAGCATAGATAGCTCCAGACGGCATCGCTCTCAGGATCTCAGGACCACACGAGCCTCTCCACCGCGACAAGGTGACAATCCACGGAGAAGTCCAGTAAAGTCTGATTAAAGATATTCCGAGGGTCACCAATGAGGTAGGTGGCAGCTCGGGGCCATTCTCTAGTTGGTGAAAGGATGGTACCGTTGCCTGATGTATAGAAAGTTGACATGTTGGCAAGCTCCAAGTTCCCCGAAGAACTCGGCATGATGGGAATCTTCGGAAATGACACGTCCCATTGGAAGGGTGACGCGGTGGCAGGCGCAGCTGGTAGAGTTGGCGGGCGCAGCTGCTCGGTCATTCCCCCAGTGACCGCGTGGGATTCCGTTGGGTGATCCAGCGTCCTCCCACATCTCAAAGACATGCAGGTTTGGAGGTTAATTGACCACTGTAAGTGGCCCCTTGTGGGTAGGGAGTAGATCAGAAATTGGGGTAGCATACAGCATAGATAATACAGGATCGAAGCCGGGTCTCTGGCGCGGTAAGGCACCACCTTTACCGTGGTGCCGCCCACAATATCTGGACTTCATGAGGACGTGATCCCCATTCGCGTTAACCAACCTGATCTCCCGGTGGCTCAGCACTTCAACTCCCCCTCCCATTCCGAGTCTGACCTTTCTGTCCTGGGCCTCCTCCCCCATGGCCAGAGTGAGTCCCACCGCGAATTGGAGGAGCAGCACCTCATATTTCTCCTGGGTAGTTCACACCCCAGCGGTGTGAACATTGACTTCTCCAATTTCAGGTAGTCCTTGCTTTCTCCCTCCTTCCCCTCCCCTTCCCAGTTCTCCCACAGCCCACTGTCTCCGCCTCTTCCTTTCTTCTTCCCGCCCCCCCCCCCCCCCCCCCCCCACGTCAGTCTGAAGAAGGGTCTCGACCCGAAACGTCACCTATTCCTTCGCTCCATAGATGCTGCCTCACCCATTGGGTTTCTCCAGCATTTTTGCCTACCACCAATCACCCAAACTTGTTCTATCCCACACCTAGGGAAAATTTCGACAATTGGCGTAGACTCGTTGAGCTGGAGGGGGCCTTTTTCCATGCAGCCTGCACCTTTCAGTTAAAGGCTTCACAATTAGAAAACTCTGCCTGCATTTTTAAAAAAAATGCTCAATGTATTTTGGCAACTCGTTGCTTTTAATTCTGCATTAATTCCTGACATATAATGCCCTTTGCAAAATTTGATGTCTATAGTTCCATACTTTCCCCAGCACTCTTCCGTCAGTAACCTAGCTACTAATGCAACGGGTCAAATATCAACCTCAGTAAATCAGCAGTCACGGACGGTGAGGTTGTCTAATGTACGGTGGTATCAATTCCTGGCGACCTCTGGCTCTATTCTGTGAAATACTGTTTGTTCTCTCCCAGACAAGCACAGTCTCTCTGCATTTATGTTACAGTGAAAAGCAGTCACAAATGGCAATCGGCGATTCCCTTGATCCTGCTGCCAAGGGCAGTCTAGCTACTGAGTTACTCTCGTGCGTTCAAGCCCATTAGGTAGAAATGCCATGACGGCACGGTGGCGCAGCGGTGGAGCCATTGCCTTGCAGCGCCAGAGACCCGGGTTCGATCCCGACTACGGGCGCTTGTCTGTACGGAGTTTGTACGTTCTCCCCGTTACCTGCGTGGGTTTTCTCCGGGTGCTCCGGTTTCCTCCCACACTCCAAAGACGTGCAGGTCCGTAGGTGAATTGGCTTCTGCAAATCGTCCCTAGTGTGTAGGACAAGAACTAGTGACCGGGTGATCACTGGTCGGCACGGACTTGATGGGCCGAAGGGCCTGTTTCCAGGCTGTATCTATGATATTCATTGTTCGATTATTTACAGAAAGTAAAAGAGTTTGTACGTTTTCCCCGTGACCGCGTGGGTTTTCTCCGGGTGCTCCGGTTTCCTCCCACACTCCAAAGACGTGTAGGTTTGTAGGTTAATTGGCTTGGTGTAAATGTATAATTGTCCCTTGCGTGTGCGGACTCCGTGGGCCGAATGGCCTGTTTCTGCACTGCATCTCTGAACAAAACTAACTGGTGTAGCGGTGAAAAGCAGTCACGTGCGGTCTTCGACCTAGTGCAGCCTGGCTGCTGCGTGACTCTCTTGTGTCGGAGCTGATTAGTCGGAAGTAATTGAGAGAAGACAAAGTGCGCTTTCATTGTGTACGTTTGAAATATCAGTTTACTGTGATTTGAAGCTTGGTAAAAAATGGCATATTAACCCTAGACTTTAGATGCTGTCAAGCTGGAAAGGGTGCGGAGAGGATTTACGAGGATGTTGCCAGGACTCGCGAGTCTGAGCTACGGGGGAGGTTTTAGCAGGCTGGGACACGATTCTGTGCAGTGTAGGAGGATGAGGGGTGATCTTGTAGAGGCGTATACAATCATGAGAGGAATTGATCGGGTAGACGCACACAGTCTCTTGCCCAGAGTGGGGGAATTGAGAACCAGAGGACTTCATAGAATCATAGAATCATAGAAAATAGGTGCAGGAGCAGGCCATTCGGCCCTTCGAGCCTGCACCCGCCATTCAATATGATCATGGCTGATCATCCAACTCAGTATCCTGTACCTGCCTTCTCTCCATACCCCCTGATCCCTTTACCCACAAGGGCCACATCTAACTCCCTCTTAAATATGGCCAGCAAACTGGCCTCAACTACCTTCTGTGGCAGAGAATTCCACAGACATCATTTTAAGATGAAGGGGAAAAGATTTAATAGGAATGTGAAGAGTAACCTTTTCACACAAAAGGTGGCGGGTGCATGGAACGAGCTGTTGGAGGAAGTAGTTGAGGCTGGGACTATCCCAACATTTAAGAAACAGTTAGACAGGTCCATGGATAGGACAGGTTTGGAGGGATACGAGCCAATCTCAAGCAGGTGGGACTGGTGTAGATGGGACATGTTGGTCGGTGTGGGCAAGTCGGGCAGAACTCTACCCAACTTGCCCACCGACCAACACGTCCCATCTACACCAGTCCCACCTGCCTGAGAATTCTTTGTTTGAGTTTGAATTCCTTGATCAACAGAGAAAACACCCTCACCAGTCCCAACACCATCACCTTCCTGTGCTGTTCTGCTTTGATGACCCCTATCGCCTGTGTTTTGAAACGTTGCTTTGGGATACAGCTACTCATGTAGGAAGAAAGATACAGGTGCTGGTTTAAACCGAAGATAGACACAAAAAGCTGGAGTCGCTCAACGGGCCAGGGAGCATCTCAGGAGAAAAGGGAAAGGGTGATGTTTCGGGTCGAGACCCTTCTTCTGGGCTGCCTGATCCTCTGGAGTTACTCCAGATTTTTGTATCTATCTTCGAGGGAAATTATTCAATGAGTATCAGATAACACTGGTTGCCAGTGGCGACACTGTTGAATCTCTGTAGGAGAATGTGGACTGTGAAGGGGAATCGAGAGACCTGAACCTGTGTGTAAGGGCAAGGTCTTATGAAGGCAAGTCAAGTCACTTTTATTTCTATAGCACATTTAAAAAACAACTCTCGTTGGTCAAAGTGCTTTACATTGGTATAAGAATAGCATAACAAACAACAGGGGTTCATAGATTAAATACAAACATCACTACATACATATAGCCCTCGATCAGAGGACGTCAAGAAAGGCTTGGGAGTAGAGATGAGTTTTAAGTCTCGACTTAAAGGAGTCGATGGAGGGGGCAGTTCCGATGGGAAGAGGGACGCTGTTCCACAGTCTAGGAGCTGCAACCGCAAAGGCGCGGTCGGTCGCCCCTGAGCTTATGCCGAGACCGCGGGATGTTCAGTAACCCCAAGCCGGCCGATCTGAGGCCGACGGGTGAATATTGGGTGTGTGTCTTTTTTGATGGACATTGTTAGTAGGTGAATGATTAGGGTGTAATTCAGCAGCGCCTGGGATTGTGATATAGTGGGTCTGGCATGACATTTGATAAATGCATTGATTGACCTTGACAACTCATGTTCGGTCCTCTAAAATTACCCATATCTGAATCCAGTCCCTGGGGCAACTTTCCTGCTATTGACCTCCACCTAATCATCTTCCTGCTCGATCGTCCCCGTCCCCCCAACCGCTGCCCCCCCCCCCTCCCCCATTCACTCCCTCGTGTCCCATCTCTCACTCAGCCACACTCTCTGTGAATTCCGCCTGTTGCCCTTGGTTCTGTGCAGCTCTGGGTTAATATAAACGTTCCAGCCCCAGCTTAATTTGTCATCCCTAGTAAACGTATACAAGACAAGGAGAACAACTTCATGTCATGACATTTTCTTAAATGTTAAGACTACCTGGGGGTATGGGTGTGGTGAAAGGTTTGGAGAAGATGAACGTCCAAGGCAGTAGCATCCATGTGTAATTGATTTGATGATCAGCCATGATCATATTGAATGGCGGTGCAGGCTCGAAGGGCCGAATGGCCTACTCCTGCACCTATTTTCTATGTTTCTATGTCTCTATGTAATAGGACATACTAGCATAGAATGTTTAGTTTAGTTTAGAGATAAGCCGTGGGTGTAGGTCCACCCAGTCCGTGCCGACCAGCGATCCCTGCACACTAGCACTATCCTACACACACTCGAGTCAATTTACAATTTTTATCGAAGCCAATTAACCTGCAAACTGTGCGTCTTTGGAATGTGGGAGGAAACCCGGATTCCCGGAGAAAACCCACGCAGGTCACGGGGAGAAGGTACAAACTCCGTACAGTGCCCCTGTAGTCAGGATCTCTGGTGCTGTAAGGCTCTATCGCCGCTCACTTGCCCCGCACATCTCTTTTAAACTTTCCCCCTCTCACCCTAAAGTTATATCCTCTCGTATTTGATATTTCTGTGATATACTGTATATATGCATTGCTGAATAGTCAATTCCTTGACAATGAGAAGAATTCAAGTGAGGCCAATCTTTTTCAGAGCTGCCCAGTTGTCCTGGATAGAGTCTTAGCAAATTTGCTGACGTTAACTCGTGTATTAACTTATTATGAACCCACTTTGTGAGCCGGTATAACGTCAACTGGTTTTGGCAGGAACCTGATGTTTTTGAAGGGAAGTAACCTTAGAAATGCATATCAGTGTACGTGGAAATACTTCACATTGTAAGTTCCCAGCTTTGGTACTTAACAAACTACTTAAACTGGAATCGCTGGTGGCAACCAGTCTAACCGAGACTGTGCCGTGCAGCAGGGTCACAAAGGTTAAGAGTCAAAAGTAGAAGTGGACAAAATGGACATGAAATGTGACTTTGAGCGATAAACACTGTGAGAGATCATAATATAATAATACTTAGTCAGGGGGTCATAACGTCAACCAAAGAAGGGTCTCGGCCCGAAACGTCACCCATTCCTTCTGTCCAGAGAAGCTGCGTCCTGCTGAGTTACACCAGCTTTTTGTGTCTATCTTAGGTCATAAGGCCGTAAGTGATTGGAGCAGAATTAGGCCATTCGGCCCATCAAGTCTACGCTGTTCAATCATGGCCGATCTATCTCTCCCTCCTAACCCCATTCTCCTGCCTTCTCCCCATAACCCCTGACACCCGTATCAATCAAGAGTCATCAAACAGGCCCTTTGGCCCAACTTGCCCACACCGGCCAACATGGTCCCTGCGACACTAGTCCCACCTGCCTGCGTTTGGCCCATATCCAAACCTGCCCTTTCCATGTACCTGTCCAAATGTTTCTTATACTTTCGGATAGTCCCTGTCTCAAATACCTCCTCTGGCAGCTTGTTCCCCTCAGTTACCCCTCAGATTCCTATTAAATCTTTTCTCCCATGCCTTAACCCTATACCCTCTGGTCCTCAATTCCACTACTCTGGGCAAGAGAAGCTGTGCATCTACTCTCATGATTTTGTACATTTTAAAATTACATTGATAATTCCTTTTCTGTGATCTCATCAATAGAAAATTCCAATAGAAGTCCTGCATGTTAATGTGTAGGCAGGAACTGCAGGGGCAGGCTTACACCGAAGATAGGCCCAAAATGCTGGAGTAACTCAGCGGGCCCCTTCTTCAGACTGTATGGAAATTGGTAGTAAAGTCGGTGGGTTTATGCATGGGTGCAGGAGGTGACCCCGATGCAGTGGAGATAGAGTACGGGGATGGGGACAGTCTGCAGAAGCGTCTCGATCCGAAACATCACTCATTCCTTCTCTCCAGAGATGCGGCCTGTCCCGCTGAGTTACTCCAGCATTTTGTATCTATCCATGTTAGTCATCACTGACTTTACATCTGAGCAGTGCCTACACGATGGTGCCCAAGCCAAGTGAATCTCTGCGTGCGAGTTTAGTTTAGTTTAGTTTAGTTTAGTTTAGTTTAGTGATACAGCGCGGAAACAGGCCCTTCGGCCCACCGGGTCCGCGCCGACCAGCGATCCCCGCACATTAACACCATCCTACACCCACCAGGGACAGTTTTTACATTTACCGAGCCAAGTAACCTACACACCAGTGCGTCTTTGGAGAGTGGGAGGAAACCGAAGATCTCGGAGAAAACACAGGCAGGTCACGGGGAGAACGTACTAAATCCGTACAGACAGCACCCGTAGTCGGGATCGAACCCGGGTCTCCGGCGCTGCATTCGCTGTAAGGCGGCAACTCTACCGCTGCTCCACCACCGTGACCACAGAGGTGGATCTGCAAACACTCATTACAATCGCTCATTACAAACGCTCCACTCTTCTAAACCTCTACTCTAACGGCTAACGGCACTGTGGACGGCTCGAATGTGATCAGGTGAAGTCACAGAGAGTGGTGAATCTGTGGAATTCTCTGCCATAGAAGGTAGTTGAGGCCAGTTCGTTGGCCATATTTAAGAGGGAGTTGGATGTGGCCCTTGTGGCTGAAGGGATCAGGGGGTATGGAGAGAAGGCAGGTACAGGATACTGAGTTGGATGATCAGCCATGATCATATTGAATGGCGGTGCAGGCTCGAAGGGCCGAATGGCCTACTCCTGCACCTAATTTCTATGTTTCTATGTTTCTATGTTTCCACCGACTGGTTAACACGCAACAAAAAGCTTTTCACTGTACCTCGGTGAAACTAAACGAGACTAAACTAAACTAGACTAAACGATAGGAGACGATATGACACAATGGAACTTTATTTATCCCAGGACGGAAATCTGTCTGCCAACAGTCGTAAAGCACAACAGGACACATGGAACATGAAATTAAAGTGACGAGTGGTAGATCCAGGATTGGGGATGTGCAAAGATTGGGGGGGGTGGGGTGGGTGGAGGGTGAGGGGGAGTCAGTCTACCCCATGACAGAAGGGGGAGAAGTTGTACAGTGTGATAGCCACAAAAAAAGGAACAAAACTAAACTAAGCTAAAAATAAAAATGGATTGAAAGATACAGCTTGGAAACAGGCTCTCCGGTCTACCAAGTCCAAACTGACCATCAATCACCCGGTCACACTAGTCCTATGTTATCTCACTGTCACATCCACTCCCTACACACTGGGGGCGATTTACAGAGGCTGCTTAACGTACAAAGCTGCACGTCTTTGGGGATGTTGGAGGAAACCAGAGTACCCAGGGGAAAGCCACAGGGAGAACGTGCTAACTCCACCCGGAGAGTGTTCGAGGTGAGGATCAAAACCATGTTTCTGGAGCTGTGGGGCAGCAGCTCTAGCAGCCGCCCAGTTGCACCTCTAACTAAACTGATGAAAGTGCTGTGCTTTCACTTGCTCAATTACGGGTGGCGAGACGGTATAGTCGCTGCCGTACAATGCCAGACTCGGGTTCAATCCTGACTACGGGCGCTGTCCGTACGGAGTTTGTACCTTCTCCCCGTGACCGCGTGCTGTGGTTCCAGTCTAGCGCTCCGGTTTCCTCCCACACTCCATCGACGTATAGATTTGTTTGTTGGCTAATCAGCTTCAGTAAAAAATTGTAGATTGACCCCAGTGTGTAGGATAGTGCTACACACTATCGTGTGCGCGGATCGCGAGGCCCTTCTGCCCTACTTGCCCACACCGGCCAACATGTCCCAACTACACTAGTCCCACCTGCCTGCATTTGCTCCATATCCCTCCGAACTTGTCCTATCCATGTACCTGTCTAAATATTTCAAAAACATTGGGATAGTCCCTGCCTCAACTACCTCCTCCGGCAGCTCGTTCCATACACCCACCACCCTTTGTGTGAAAAAGTTACCCTTCAGATTCCTATTAAATCTTTTCCCCTTCACCTTGAACATATGTCCTCTGGTCCTCGATTCCCCTGCTCTGGGCAAGAGACTCTGTGCGTCTCTACCCGATCTATTCCACTCATGATTTTACACACCTCCATAAGATCGCCCCTTATCCTCCTATCCTCCAAGGAAAAGAGTCTAACTCAGGCCCTCGAGATGCGTCTCCCCGCTCCTGTGAGCAAATTGCACCTTATAGTTAAGACGACAGCCCTGTACTAATTACAATCTGCTGTATGAGTCTCACTGATACCCCTTCCAAAATTAATCCTGGAATGAGCAAGTTCGATCATCCCAATTTCAATGATTTATCCGTGTTAGGTTAGATGTCTCAGTTTCTGTGTAGTTTATTGTCACGTGTGACGAGGTACAGTGAAAAGCTTTTGTTGCATGTTATCCAGTCAGCGGATAGACAATACATGATTACAATCGAGCTGTGCACAGTGAGCGTACACACGATGAAGGGCCTCTATCACCAGCATGCGACTGCATGCGTCTAGCGCGACCAAACGTGGTCGTTTGAGGCGTTTGGCCTCGCGGGACCGGTCCCACCTCCAACGGCGGAGCTGTCTGGAGTTGTGCGGGGCTGGTCCAGAGATCATACTCACCAGTCAGCTGGGCAGGAGGCGGGCCGACTGAATTTGGACGTCGCACGGCGTCGGGCGGTGACGTCATCACGCAACGGCACACCGGGTGGTGACGTCATCACGCAACGGCACGCGCTAGGCGTACGGCGTCCAGAGGCTGCATACGGCGTCCAGGCGTTGTGTACGCCCGTCTGTGTGCGACCTCAATGCGGCTGCGGGCCAATAGGCCGTTGCCGTGCGGAATTTTTGAACAGTGTCATTTTAACCGAGCCCCGTGCGATGTCGGGACCAGCCCCGCACAACTGCATACGACTCCGGCGATCGAAGTGGGACCGGCCCCGCGAGTCGGACGGCTCAAGCAACCACGTTAGGTCGCGCTCGCCGCATGCAGTCGCATGCTGGTGGCCCTTAAGGGAATAACGCTGAGTGCACGATAAAGTCCAGTAGCGTCCGATCACAGATAGTCCGAGGAGTTTCTGATTGCCCGAGTTTCGGAATGAAATTAAGCTCCAGGCGACGGTGACATCCCCGATTCCACCGATGGGATGTATTGGAAAAGTATTGCCATACCTTCAAACAATAACCTGCGTGTTGAAACTTTTACGTGTTTGTTCAGAAAGAACATTGACTACACCCTATAAATGCTTAATTAGCTCTGAACCGCACTGAGAAATGGATAGTTCTAAATAGATTTGAAGAATGTCAAGTTGCCTGAAACCTGCTGTAGCTAAGCTAGTCTCTGCTTTCCCTCCCAGACTTGGAGTTCCCCGAAGAAATATTTAAGCGCCTGTCCCACTTGGCAATTTTTTTCGGCGACTGCCGGCATCATTGACTGACGTATCGGGTCACTGAAAAATTTGTGGCGTGATGCGGCGTGATGACGTACGTATTGGCGCGCGGCGTTTTTTCAAGTGACGCAATGTTTGTCGCCGCTGGATTTTGAAATGTTCAAAATCTTTTGGCAACATTGTTAAGGGCTTGGATACGCTAGGGGCAGGAAACATGTTCCCGATGTTGGGGGAGACCAGAACCAGGGGCCACAGTTTAAGAATAAGGAGTAAGCCATTTAGAACGGAGACGAGGAAACACTTTTTCCTCACAGAGAGTTACATAGAAACATAGAAATTAGGTGCAGGAGCAGGCCATTCGGCCCTTCGAGCCTGCACCGCCATTCAATATGATCATGGCTGATCATCCAACTCAGTATCCTGTACCTGCCTTCTCTCCATACCCCCTGATCCCTTCAACCACAAGGGCCACATCTAACTCCCTCTTAAATATAGCCAACGAACTGGCCTCAACTACCTTCTGTGGCAGAGAATTCCACAGATTCACCACTCTCTGTGTGAAAAACGATCTTCTCATCTCGGTCCTAAAAGACTTCCCCCTTATCCTTAAACTGTGACCCCTTATCCTGGACTTCCCCAACATCGGGAACAATCTTCCTGCATCTAGCCTGTTCAACCCCTTAAGAATTTTGTAAGTCTCTAAGAGATCACCCCTCAATCTTCTAAATTCCAGCGAGTGCAAGCCGAGTCTATCCAATCTTTCTTCATATGGAAAGACTGTTGTGAGTCTGTGGAATTCTCTGCCTCAGAGGGCGGTGGAGGCCGGTTCTCTGGATGCTTTCAAGAGAGAGCTAGATAGGGCTCTTAAAGATAGCGGAGTCAGGGGATATGGGGAGAAGGCAGGAACGGGGTACTGATTGGGGATGATCAGCCATGATCACATTGAATGGCGGTGCTGGCTCGAAGGGCCGAATGGCCTACTCCTGCACCTATTGTCTATTGTCTATTGCCTAACCCTGATATGACGCCGGCAGTTGCCGAAAAAAATCGCCAAGTGGGACAGGCCCTTTAGTTATTTTAGTTGAGTTGAGAGCTACAGCGCGGAAACAGGTCCTTCGGCCCATAGAGTCTGCGCTGACCGACGATCCACGCACACTAACACTATCCTACACACACTAGGGACAATTTGCAATTTTACCAAGCCAATTAGCCTACAAACCGGTACGTCTTTGGAGTGTGGGAAGAAAACCCATGCAGGTCACTGGGAGAATGTACAAACTCTGTACCGACAGTGCCTGTAGTCAGGATCGACTAAAAAATTACCGATTTTTATAACGGAAACCACTTTCGACCATTAGGGAGACTGACAAAAACTTCCGGTAACCTCCGGGAACCGCACGGAAACCTTGGGTGGGGCGCAAAGTCTCCAGAGGTTTCCGTTCAGGTTTCCGAAGTGGGACAGGGGCATAATACTATCCTACACACAATGGGGTCAATTTTACATTGACCAAGCCAATTAACCTACAAGCCTGTACGTCTTTGGAGTGTGGGAGGAAACCGAAGATCTTCGGAGAAAACCCATGTGGTCACGGGCAAAATCCGTACAGACACCACCCGTAGTCGGGATGGAAGCCGGGGTCTCTGGCGCTGCAAGTGCTCTAGGCAGCAACTCTACCGCTGCCCCCGTGCTGTACCGTCCACATTATCTGCCTGCCCAGAAATGGCATCAACTTGGATGAAAAACATATTAGAAATACATCTCTCTGTAGTCCCCATAGTCACTGAAGGGAGTGTCTTTAAATCTACTCAAATGCCATCATCAAAATATTTATTGTTTTTAAGATTGGCATATTTGTGAATTCTATGGAATGATGCAGGACAAGTATGTTGTGGGTAGAGTTATAAAGTTTAATCCCATCAGGTATGGACTCCTTTGTATAAAGTTATCGGAATTAGCACATCTAGAAGGTCAAAGAATATTATTGTCGTGTTCGCTGGCACCATTCAGGGGTTTTAAAAAGAAAACAAAACAGCATTTATATAAACCACTATCGGGATCTGACATTGACCCATTGCCTGGCCAATGAAGGATATTTAAGGTATAGATGTTGTAATGTAAAGGACGACAGCAGTCAATAAGGGTACAATCATCGCAAGTTGTCAGTCTGAAGGGCCTCGACCCAAAACTTCACCCATTCCTTCTCTCCAGAGATGCTGCCTGACCCGCTGAGTTACTCCAGCATTTTTGTCTACCTTTGATTTAAACCAGCATCTGCAGTTCTTTCCTACTGCAATAGAAATGTGCCAGTCGCCAGACACGCCTGCTCTCTGATGCTGATCAAGGCTTAAGCATCAACAGCTCTCTGGCGATCACTCCTGTTTCATAGATCATCTACCTCCATCAAATAAAGTGGATGGGGATTTATCTCTCTATCTATCTATCTATCTATCTATCTATCTATCTATCTATCTATCTATCTATCTATCTATCTATCTATCATCCATCCATCCATCATCCATCCATCTATCCATCCATCCATCCATCCATCCATCCATCCATCCATCTGTCATCCATCCATCCATCCATATCATATCTATCTATCTATCTATCTATCTATCTATCTATCTATCTCTCTATCTCTCTATCTATCTATCTCTCTATCTATCTCTCTATCTCTCTATCTCTCTATCTCTCTATCTCTCTATCTCTCTGTCTGTCTGTCTGTCTGTCTGTCTGTCTGTCTGTCTGTCTGTCTGTCAAGTCAAGTCAAGTCATTACTATATTTAGACCAAGTGCTTCTATAACAAACAGCAGTGGTTCAGATTAAATACAAACATCACTACATACATATAGCCCTCGATCAGAGGACGTCAAGAAAGGCTTGAGAGTAAAGATGAGTTTTAAGTCTCGACTTCAAAGAGTCGATGGAGGGGGCAGTTCTGATGGGAAGAGGGATGCTGTTCCACAGTCTAGGAGCTGCAACCGCAAAGGCGCGGTCGTCCCTGAGCTTATGCCTAGACCGCGGGATGTTCAGCAACCCCAAGTCGGCCGATCTGAGGGACCTGGAGGTGGTGTGGTGGGTAAGCAGACTTTTGATGTAGGTGGGGGCAAGCCCGTTAAGGGCTTTGTAGACATAAAGGAGGATCTTGAAATTTATTCGGAACCGCACAGGGAGCCAGTGGCGAGAGGCCAGGATCGGGGTGATGTGGTCCCTTTTTCGGGTGCCCATCAGGAGTCTCGCTGCGGCATTTTGGACCAGTGTAGGGAGTTGCAGTAATCAAGGTGGGAGGAGATAAATGTGTGGATGATCTTTTCAAGGTCGTCAAACTGTTGGAATTGTTTTATTTTAGCTATCGTCCGTAGCTGGAAGAAGCTAGCTTTTACCACGGCATTGACTTGTTTGTCAAATTTCAATGCTGAGTCAAATATCACGCCAAGGTTTTTGACGTGAGCTTCGAGGAATGGGGTAAGGCTTCCAAGGCTGCCTGCAATCGTTTTGATTGAGTCCGAGGGGCCGAGAAGGATGACCTCAGACTTACTCTCGTTTAGTTGGAGGAAGTTCTGGGCCATCCAACACTATATCCTCGAGGCAGTGGATAAGGTTAAGTAGATTTGATCGGTTGTTGGGCTTCAGGGGGAGATCAAGTTGTGTATCATCTGATTAGCAATGGAAGGAAATGCCGTGTCTTTGAACAACTTGGCCTAAGAGGAGCATATACAGGGAAAAGACAATGGGGCCAAGGATGGAACCTTTTGGAACCCCGCAGCAGAGGCTAGCTGGGGAGGAGAAAGAGTTGCCTATGTTAGTAGAGAAACTCCTACCTTTGAGGTAGGAGATGAACCAGCTCAGGGCAGTGCCATCAATACCAACCCGGTACCCGAGACGGTCAAATAGGATGGTGTGGTCTACAGTATCAAATGCAGTCTGTCTGTCTGTCTGTCTGTCCGTCCGTCCGTCCGTCCGTCTGTCATCTGTCTATCTATCTATCTATCTATCTATCTATCTATCTATCTATCTATCTATCTATCTATCTATCTATCTATCTATCTATCTATCTATCTATCTATCTATCTATCTGTCTGTCTGTCTGTCTGTCTGTCTGTCTGTCTGTCTGTCTGTCTGTCTGTCTGTCTGTCTGTCTGTCTGTCTATCTATCTATCTATCTATCTATCTATCTATCTATCTATCTGTCTATCATCTGTCTGTCTGTCTGTCTATCCATCTATCTATCTATCTATCTATCTGTCTATCTATCTATCTATCTATCTATCTATCTATCTATCTATCTATCTATCTATCTATCTATCTATCTATCTATATCTATCTATCTATCTATCTATCTATCTATCTATCTATCTATCTATCTATCTATCTATCTATCTATCTATCTATCTATCTATCTATCTATCTATCTATCTATCTATCTATCTATCTATCTATCTGTAACTCAGTGGGACAGGCAGTGTCTGTGGAACGAATAAATGGGTCGAGACCCTTCTCCGGAAGAGTCTGAATCTGAATCTATCTAACTATCTATCTAGATTTACAAATAAGCAAACAAACAATTAAATAAGCAATGAAAGTGTAAAGACAAAAAATAATACCCCAAGTCTTTGTAGTTCAGGGCTTCTTTGGAGGCTGTGGTGTTTACTAGCCTGATGGCTGTAAGGAAGAAGCTGTTCCTCAACCTGGCCGTTATAGTTTCAGGCTCCTGTACCTTCTTCACGATGGCAGGGGTGAAGTGAGTGTGTGTTCAGGGCGGTGTGGGTCTCTGGTGAGGCAGCGACTCCAGCAGATCACCAACAATCTATATCTGTGTGCTCTGAAGCGAGACCTGAACCTGCAGCAACCCTTGCTCAGAATACCTCAATACAGGACACAGCTGACATTTGTAAGGTGCTGAAATGACCCTGCCAGAAATGGGAGAGAGGGATGTATCGCTTCCCATGCACTTGCATCAAAGCCAGTACTGACAATGCTCTAAATTGGAGGATTGGAGGAAGCAGCTGATGAAAGGCTTCTGCCATCCTCCACATCATCAGCATCAATCAATGAAGATATGTCTCCACCCGCTGAGTTGCTCCAGCAACCTCACACGTCTGCCGCTAACGTCTATTCACTAGCCCCAACAAATCTATCCTGCCTGCAGTTTGATTAAGAGAGAACTGCGCGAAGGTGAGTTGCTCCAGCATTTTGTGTCTACCTTCGATGTTTAGGTATCACGACGTCTGCCGAATCTTGTGTAAGTAACATATCGGGAAGCCCAGAAAGACCTAGTTTCACTTATTAGCCCCAACAAATCTGACCACTGCCTGCAGTTTGTTTAAGAGAGAACTGCAGATGCTGGAAAAATCGAAGGTAGACAAAAAAATAGGCGGAGACAGTAGGACTTGCCGTTGTCTATTGGCACCAGGTGGGAGATCTTTGTACACTCAACGTAGTTTGCTGAATCCTTGAGCTTAACATTATTCCCTCAATAATGTACTGGATGGAACTGCAGATGCTGGTTTACACCGAAGAGGAACACTAAGTGCTGGAGTAACTCAGCAGGACAGGCAGCATCTCTGGAGAAAAGGAATGGGTGACATTCGTTTGAGACCCTCCTTCAGACTCAAGAAGAAGGCTCTCACTCTTCAGTCTGAAGGAGTGTCTCGATCCGTAACTTCTCTCCAGAGATGCTGCCTGTCCCGCTGAGTTACTCCAGCATTTTGTGTCTATCTTCCCTTTATCATGTATAGTGTACACTGTGGATGGCTCGATTGTAATCGCACATTGTCTTTCCGCTGAATAGTTGGCGGGGGAATGAATGCTTTTTGGGTTAGGGACAATAAACTACACTCAACTGGCCCGCTGAGTTACCCCGGCATGTCTGCCTGTCGCCCGTAACTCAATTTCTGTGCAAAGACTTTTAGACCAGGTGGGAATTGAGAACGGACTTGACACATGCAGTGATTTTCTGACTTTCAAAGTGCTGTGCGTTTACTCGCCCTGCGAGGTCAGCAGGTTTAGGTGCCTGGGGACAGTTGCACAATTGATGCAGGGAGCAGTTCTGGCCAGTGCAAGCTGACTTGCCAATGATGGAGATACAGTGGCTGTTAAGGCCCATCACCCCATTTCTAGGCAGCAGAAGTTTGATCGGTCTTCCCGCTCACTCATTATGAAACGGTACCTACACCTGGATTCTTCCGCTCATCTCCTTCTTCAGGAGGAATCTCTTTAGTCAGATGTTACCGAATCTGTGGAATTCTTTGCCACAGGAGGCTGTGGAGGCCAAGGCAGTGCATATATATATATATATGTAAGGCAGAGATTGGCAGATTCTTGATTAGTACGGGGGTCAGGGGTTATGGGGAGAAGGCAGGAGAATGGGGTTAGGAGGGAGAGATAGACCAGCCATGACTAGCTGGTGGAGTAGACTTGAGGGGCCGAATGGCCTAATTCTGCTCCTATCACTTATGACCTTACGATCCTAAACTCCACCCTCACCCACAAATCAAACTCACATTACATCTTGAAGAGAGCCTCAGAATGCTGGAGTAACTCAACGGGTCAGGCAGCATCTATGGAGAAAAATGATAAAAAGAGAATCTTAGATAGACACAAAATGCTGGAGTAACTCAACGGGCCAAGCAGCATCTTTAGAAACTTTAGAAAATAGGTGCAGGAGTAGGCCATTCGGCCCTTCGAGCCTGCACCGCCATTCAATATGATCATGGCTGATCATCCAACTCAGTATCCTGTACCTGCCTTCTCTCTATATCCCCTGATCCCTTTAGCCACAAGGGCCACATCTAACTCCCTCTTAAATATAGCCAATGAACTGGCCTCAACTACCTTCTGTGGCAGAGAATTCCAGAGACGCACCACTCTCTGTGTGAAAATATCACAGAAATGCTATCTGAGCTGATGAGTTACTCCAGCTTTTTGTGTCTATCTTTGGTTTAAACCAGGATCTGCAGTTCTTCATTACACGAAAAGCGAATGTTCTTTCGTCACCCCTGTTCACTCTGATGCGCGTCACATCCTAGCGCGTTAATACCTTTTGTTTTAAAACCCCTTATTCTGAAATCACTCTGAACTTTAGTCTTTAGACTTTAGATTTTAGACATACAGCGTGGAAACAGGCCCTTTGACCAGCCAGTCCGCATCGACCAGCGATCACCCCGTACACTAGCACTATCCTGCACACTAAGGATCATTTACAATTTACAGCAGCCGATGAACCTACAAAAACCTGTACGTCTGTGGTGTGTCGGAGAAAACCAGAGCACCCAGAGAAAACCAGCGCAGGTCACAGGTACAAACTCCATACAGACGGCAGCCGTGGTCAGGATTGAACCCGGGTCTCCGGCGCTGTGAAGCAGCAAACTCTACCGCTGCGCCACTGCGCTGCCCGACACTTGTACGTACTCACTCCGCAACTCATTGTCAGAACTGTACCGCCCAGGAACGGGCCCTTCGGTCCGCAATGCTTGTGCCGAACGTGACGGCAATTTAAACTGATCTCATCCGCCTGTGCGTGATTCAGATCCGCCTATTCCCCGCACTTCCACGTGCCTGTCTGAAAGCCTCTTAAATACCACGATCGTATCTGCCTCCACCACCCCTGGCAATGCGATCCAACTGCCCACCAACCTCTGTGTAAAAGACTTGACCCGCTCATCTTCATTCAACGGACCCCCTCTCACCCTTACAGCTACGCCCTCCAATGTTGGACATTTCCACCCTGGGAAAAAGGTTCTGACTGTCTACCCTATCCATGCCATTCCTCATTTTAGATATTTCTATGAAGTCTCCCCACAGCCTCCGACGTTTGACGTTCTCCCTGTGTGTTGCTATTCAAAGATCTGGTCTACATGGACCACCTCGAATTACTTACAAAATTCTTAAGGGGTTGGACAGGCTAGATGCAGGAAGATTGTTCCCGATGTTGGGGAAGTCCAGGACAAGGGGTCACAGCTTAAGGATAAGGGGGAAATCCTTTAAGACCGAGATGAGAAAGACTTTTTTCACACAGAGAGTGGTGAGTCTCTGGAACTCTCTGCCACAGAGGGTAGTTGAGGCCAGTTCATTGGCTATATTTAAGAGTGAGTTGGATGTGGCCCTTGTGGCTAAGGGGATCAGAGGGTATGGAGAGAAGGCAGGTACGGGATACTGAGTTGGATGATCAGCCATGATCATATTGAATGGCGGTGCAGGCTCGAAGGGCTGAATGGCCTACTCCTGCACCTAATTTCTATGTTTCTATGTTTCTATTCTGTGCTCATTATGAGTTTCATCTCATCCAGTTCATTCTGTTGTGAAATGATGGGGATGGGTGGAACAGTGTTTTCACAAATAAAACCTATGATTAGAATTAAAAATGCCCCCCCCCCCCCCCCCACCCCCAACCCCGAGCAATTGTTTCTTAAATTCAAACTTTGGATTAAAAAAATAGAAACTTGGAAAGCTCTCTTGACCATAATTACATGGGGCAGCACGGTGGCACAGGGGTAGAGCTTCTGCCTTACAGCGCCAGGGTTCGATCCTGACTATGGGTGCTGTCTGTGTGGAGTTTGTACGTTCTCCCCACGACCTGTGTGGGTTTTCTACGTGATCTTCTGATTCCTCCCACACTCCAAAGACGTACAGGTTTGGCTTGGTGTAAACGTAAAACTGTCCCTTGTGTGTGTAGGGTCGTGTTAATGTGCGGGGATCGCTGATCGGAGCGGACTCGGTGGGCCAAAGGCCCCTGTTTTCGCCCTGTATCCCTAAAACTACAGAATCAAACATTTGAATAAGAGGTGGCGCAGTCGGCCAGCTAGTAGAGCCACTGCCTCACAGCAGCAGAGATCCGGTTTTCCATCCTGACCTCAGCTGCTGACTGTGTGGAGTTTGCTTGTAAGTTTCCTCCGGGTGCTCAGGTTTTCCTCCCACATCCCAGAGTGTCGTTTCTCAGTGTCAGTTTCTGAGGAAAAAGTCCAATGTCCACAAAGAGGTAGGTCGGAAGA
Organism: Okamejei kenojei; assembly: GCA_035221665.1. Classification (NCBI taxonomy): domain Eukaryota; kingdom Metazoa; phylum Chordata; class Chondrichthyes; order Rajiformes; family Rajidae; genus Okamejei; species Okamejei kenojei. The sequence goes on along the minus strand of CM069153.1, from coordinate 45,060,437 downwards.
TTGGGAACGCACTCTTGCTAATGGAAGGGTCGTTTAGAAGGCTGATAACAGAGGGGAAGAAGCTGTTCCTGACTCGGGTGGAGCGCGCTTTCAAAACTTTTTTATATAAGAAATAATTGGGGTGGGAATACCCCTAAATTAAGTCGGCTGCTTTCCAGTCTGGAGTGTAAATGCAGTAGTTTAGTATAGTTTAGTTCAGAGATACAGCATGCAAACAGGTCCTCTGGCACAGCGAGTCCATACTGACCATCAATCACCCTGTTCACATGCGTTCTATGTTATCTCACTTTCCCATCTACTCTCTGCACACTAGGGGCAAATGTGTTCCCCATCATTCGAATTATATATTTGTTGTCTGCTTTCAATTAAAAAACAAAACAAAACTCGTCTTGTACTCGCTGGAATTTAGTAGATTGAGGGGTGATCTCATAGAGACTTACAAAATTCTTAAGGGGTTGGACAGGCTAGATGCAGGAAGATTGTTCCCGATGTTGGGGAAGTCCAGGACAAGGGGTCACAGTTTAAGGATAAGGGGGAAATCTTTTAGGACCGAAATGAGAAAAACATTTTTCACACAGAGAGTAGTGAATCTGTGGAATTCTCTGCCACAGAAGGTAGTTGAGGCCAGTTCGTTGGCCATATTTAAGAGGGAGTTGGATGTGGCCCTTGTGGCTGAAGGGATCAGGGGGTATGGAGAGAAGGCAAGTACAGGATACTGAGTTGGATGATCAGCCATGATCATATTGAATGGCGGTGCAGGCTCGAAGGGCCGAATGGCCTACTCCTGCACCTAATTTCTATGTTTCTATGTTTCTAAAACAAAACAAGATGAAAAAGGCAGTTTCTCTTCTAAGATGTCTACTTGCTGTTAATTACATTTTGCAAGATTATGTTTTAAATCAATTATGATGTTAAAGTTTCTAAAAACATCAGAACACCAAGACCTGGCTAATGGTTCTTGGGTTGGAAGCCAGTGGGTGAATACTTAGTGACTGATTGAAAGATACAATGTGGAAGCAGGCCCTTCGGCCCACGACGTTCATGCCGGCCATCGATCAATTGATCACCCGTTCACACCAGGTCTATGTTATCCCATTCTCACATCCACTCCCAACACACTATTGGCAGTTTACAGAAGCCAATTAACCTGCAAACCCACCGTCTTTGGGATGTGGGAAGGAACTGGAGCACCCGGAGGAAACCCACACGGGCAGAAGGAGTGCGTGCAAACTCCACATAGGCAACACCCAAGGCAGGATTGAATCCGGGACTCTGGAAGTACGAGGTAGGAACTTTGCTAGTTGCACCACTGTGCCATCCTTAAATGTTGCCCCTAAAGTGGATTTGGCTGAAATCCCTGTCTGTTACTTTAATAAGTTACTGCTGACTTCATGTTTAAAATTTGGGGTGGCACGGTGGCGCTGCGGTAGAGTTGCTGCCTCACAGCGCCAGAGACCCGGGTTCCATCCTGACTACGGGCGCTGTCTCTCCGGAGTTTGCACGCCCCCCCCCCATGACCTGCGTGGGTTTTCGCTGAGATCTTCCTTTTCCTCCCACACTCCAAAGATGTGCAGGTTTGTAGGTTAATTGGCTTCTGTCAATTGCCCCACGTGTGTAGGTTAGAACTAGTGTACGGGTGATCGCTGGTTAGCATGGACTGGAGGACTTGCTTCCACGATGTAGCTCTAATCTACAATAATCTAAACTTAAGATAATGGACACAAAATTGTCCAGCGGCATAAATTCAAGATCATAATTTTAAAAGATTTCTTTATCGAGGCGGCACGGTGCGTAGCGGTCGAGTTGCTGCCCTACAGCGTTTGCTGTCCATCGCCAGAGTCCCGGGTTCGATCCTCACTGCGGATGCTGTCGGTGTGGTGTTTGTATGTTCTCCGCGCGGGTTTCCTCCGAGATCTTCGGTTTCCTCATACACTCCAAAGATGTACAGATTGGCTTGGTATCAATGTAAAAATTGTCCCCGGTGTGTGCAGGAGAGTATTATATGTGGGGTTCGCTGGTCGGCATGGATCCAGTGGGCCGAAGGGCCTGTTTCCACGCTGCATCTCTAAAGTAAACTAATCTTAAGACAGTGGACACAGAATTGTCAGTTCAGAATTTTTCATGCCCAGTGGCATAATTTCAAGCACATCATTTTTCAAGATTTCTTCATTATTTCAAAGGTGTCTTGTAATTCAATCAATTTGTGCCAACCTTGCAGTAGTATAATCATATGGGTAATAATGTTAATAGGATTTGCATCTCACAAAATCATCCCATTACGCACTGGTGAAGCATTTAAGCGGTTATGAATATCGTTGGGTCACGAACTGCAAATAGTTTTCCAATTAAAAAAGCCACTTCTGTATTGGACTTGCAATAAAATAATGGCCATTTTGGCCAAAATTCAAAATTGCGTTTTCTCTGACTCTGGGTTGAAGAATTGTCAATGATATTTGTCAGTGAAGTTAGTGCGTCTTAAATTCTTGACTGAAGCCAGCGGTGTGAGCTATTTAGCAAATCAGCAACTGCACAATTTAATTACAGTCAGTAGTCATAGGAGAGGGATTAGGACATTCGGCCCCTCAAGTCTACTCTGCCATTCAATCATGGCTGATCCATCTTTCCCTCTCAACCCCATTCTCCTGCATTTGCCCCATAGCCCCTGACGCACTTACTGATCAAGAATCTGTCAACCTCCACCTTAAATATATCCATTGCCGGCCTCCACAGCCTTCTGTGGCAATGAATTCCACAGAATGAAAGAGATTCCTCCTCCTCTCCTTTCTAAAGGTGTCATATTCTGAGGGTGTGGTGTCTGGTCCGAGACACAAAATGCTGGAGTAACGCAGGTCAGGCAGCATCTCTGCATTTGCTCCAGCTACTCCAGCATTTTGTGTCTATCGAGAGTCGCTGAGTTACATGCTGTGGGGTGACGCCCGTATGGTCGTGAGTAGTGGCCCAAAGAGTCGTACCTTTTTCTGGTCGCCGCGGGATTTTCAACAGTTTGAACATTTTCAGTGATCTGCTGCGACCATGACGGGTGCCGGCAAGTCTCCGAATAAATCGCGCAAGTGGGACGGGCCCTTAAATCAGTCCTATCACTGTATGGTCACCATTCTTCATTGCGAATTAGTATTTATCTTTGAATGTGGATATGTCAACAAGTCAACTTCTTTCACAGCAAAGTCTTTCAGCATACAAGGGTGGCACGGTGGCGCAGCGGTAGAGTTGCTGCTTTACAACACCAAGGACCGCGGGTTCGATCCTGACCACGGGTGCTACCTGTACGGAGTTTGTCCGTTCTCCCAGTGACCTACGTGGGTTTTCTCCGGTTTCCTCCCACACTCCAAGGATGTACAGGTTTGCGGGCTAATTTTTAGTTTAGTTCAGTTTAGTTCAGAGATACATCGTGGAAACAGGCCCTTCGGCCCACTGGGACCGTGCCGACCAGCGATCCCCGCACATTAACACTATCCTATACCCAGGAGGGACAATTTTTATTTTTACACTTGCCGAACCAATTGACCTACAAACCTGTACGTCTTTAGATGGTGGGAGGAAACCGAAGATCTCAGAGAAAAGCCACGCAAGTCACGGGGAGAACGTACAAACTCCCTACAGACAGCGCCCCTAGTCAGGATCGAACCCGGGTCTCCGGCGCTGCATTCGCTGTAAGGCAGCAACTCTACCCCTGCGCCACCCTGACCGCTTTGGTAAAATGTAAATTGTCCCTAGGGTGTAAGGTGGTGTTGATGTGGGGGGATCGCTAGTCAGCACGGGATGGGTGGGCCACAGGGTCAGTTTGCGGGCTTTATCTCTAAACTCTAGAAGCCAAACGAAAAAAACAATATTCATAATGAAGCAGAGAACAGAATGCCTCACGATGCTCTAGTCGGTTTTATAAGAACACTTATCTGCTTTCATTAAAATATGACAAAAAAAAATTTTCCCCACTTACGTAGTCACCTTGACAATCAAATACACTCATATTACTGGGTGTTCAATATGAGAACTAAAAGCCTGACAGTTTGCTACAAAAAAACAAAGCTGAAGTGCTCTGAAATGACAGGATCACGTCCCACGGATGTTAGCTTGCCCACTGTAATTATTTTGCCTATTTAAGGAAGTCTCTTAAATATTCCACGTTTGGCTTGAGTTTTAGTTTTTAGTTTTAGTTTTCGAGATACAGCGCGGAAACAGGCCCTACGTCCCACGAGTCCCCACTGACCAGCGATCCCCGCACACTAATGGGCCTGTCCGATTTTTTTCCGCCGACTTGCCGGCACCCGTCAGAGTCGCGGCAGGTTGCCGAAAATTCTCAACGTGTTGAAAATCCAGCGGCGACCAGAACAAGGTACGACTCTTTGGGCGACCACTCACGACTATACAGGCTTCCCCCCGCGACATGTCGCCTGTACGGTCGTGAGTAGTCTCTTCAGTCGCCCAAAGAGTCGTAGCGTCTTCCTGGTCGCCGCTGAATTTCCAACACGTTGGACATTTTCGGCGACCTGCAACGATCGATGACAGGTGCCGGCAGTCCCCGAAAAAGCTGCGTAAGTGGGACAGGCCCGTAACTCTATCCTACTAGGGACAATTCACACTTACGCCAAGCCAATTAACCGATAGAACTGTACGTCTTTGGAGTGTGGGAGGAAACCGAAGATCTTGGGGAGAACCCACGCAGTAACGGTGAGAACGTACAAACTCCGTACAGACAGCACGCATAGTCGGGATCGAACCCGGGTCTCCGGCGCTGCAAGCGCTGTAAGGCAGCCACTCTACCGCTGCGCCACCGTGCCGCCCTATATGAATTTAGATTCCTAATCCCTATAATCTGTGATTACATTTTCCATTTTTAGGTACCAAGATGCTACAGCTTATTGTGATAGACTTAAGGCACAGTGGCGCAGTGGTAGACTTGGTGGGTAGGTTATAGAGCCCCGGTTCAATCCTGACTGGGTGCTGTCTGTACGGACAGCACCATATCTCGGTGTCTCCTTCTCCACGACTCTCGGTCCGAAGAAGGGTCTTCCATTCCAAAACGTCACGCATTCCTTCCATCCAGAGATGCTACCTGTCCTGCTGAGTTACTCCAGCATTGTGTGTCTATCTCCGGTATGAACCAGCATCTGCAGTTCCGTCCCACACAGAAACAGGCCCTTCGGCCCACGGTGCCCATGCCGACCAGCGATCACCCTGCACAATAGCACTATCTTACACACTCGGGATATTTTTTTCATAAACCTGTTTCATAGGTTCCGCATAGGTGCAAATAGTTTTAAGATTTTTGTCTTTGTGGCTAGTATATTTAATCAAGCCTGGATTTTCTACCACTTTAATATGAAGCATTTTGTTCTTATTTTCTCTAAAGGTGTTGCAGCATTTCTTAGAAACATAGAAACATAGAAATTAGGTGCAGGAGTAGGCCATTCAGCCCTTCGAGCCTGCACCGCCATTCAATATGATCATGGCTGATCATCCAACTCAGTATCCCGTTGCAGCATTTCTTGATGTCACACTAGAGCAGGTCATAGAGTCATAGAGTGATACAGTGTGGAAACAGGCCCTTCGGCCCAACTTGCCCACACCGACCAAAATGCCCCATCTACACTAGTCCCACCTGCCTGCGTTTTGGCCCATACTCCACTTAAGCAGCCTTAAGACAGGCGCAAAAAGCTGGAGTAACTCAGCGGGTCAGTCAAGTCAAGTCAAGAGAGTTTATTGTCATGTGGCCCCGATAGGACAATGAAATTCTTGCTTGAAATTCAGGCAGCATCTCTGTAGAAAAGGAATGGGTGACGTTTCGGGTAGACACCTTCTTCCTCAGTTCTTCTTCAGACTGAGGAAATGTCACCCATTCCTTTTCTCCAGAGATGCTGCCTGACCCGCTGAGCTACTCCAGCTTTTTGTGTCTATCTTCGGTTAAAACCAGCATCTGCAGTTCCTTCCTACACATCTATATAACTAAAAGTGTCATCTTGACCACTTCCTGTCTGCGCTGTATATCGATTTTAGAATAGACACTACCATATATCGCTATGATTGTTGGCCATCTTACTCACAGTCCTCTTCCGCTGAGGCAGCCCTGAGGATTTTTCCGATCGATGAAAAATAAAAAAGTTATGAGTGTTTAAAAAAATCTTGAGATCAGTTGATTGGTCCTCTTGCCTGCCAATCACCACGATGAAGGTAACAGCCCTTCCAGGAAGGGGGCAGGACTATAAAACCCCGGATGCCTGGACATGAGTCAGTCACTCTGGAAGATCATGAGCGAGAGTCCACAACTGTGATTTTAAGCTGTGAATATACTGAATTGTGAATCTGCAATGTACTTGCAATAAATGATTTGTTAGCCCTTAATGACAATGCAATGAGTTGTTTGGCAATTTGGTGGCCTGCACTCTGCTTGAAATGCTATGAAATTGAATTTGGTAGGCTGCACTCTGCCTGAAATGCTATGCAATTGAACATGGTGGCCTGCACTCTGCCTGAAATGCTATGCAATTGAATGTGGTGGCCTGCACTCCGCTTGAAATGGAATTTCAAGGAATAGTCGTGTGTGGACTGCCAGCCCACCAGCCCTGAGCGACTGAGCTGCCAGCCCACCAGCCCTGAGTGACTGAGCTGCCAGCCCACCAGCCCTGAGTGACTGAGCTGCCAGCCCACCAGCCCTGAGTGACTGAGCTGCCAGCCCATCAGCCCTGAATGACTGAGCAGCCAGCCCACCAGCCCTGAGTGACTGAGCTGCTCGCCCATCAGCCCTGAGTGACTGAGTTGCCAGCCCACCTGCCCTGAGTGACTGAGCTGCCAGCCCAATAATCCATTCGGCCCACAATGTCCATACTAGCGCTCTGGTATCCAGTCCCTTCAGCCCACTATACCCACACTGGCGCTTCAGAAAGCCACACCCCCCCCCCCCACTGGCCACCAATATTGGAATTGGTGGAGAGGTGGAATATTGCGTTGGGGGACCAGCCCTCCCGTGTAATGCTGGGACCCAACATGTCCCATTTAGTCTAGTTCCCTCTAAACCTTTCTTATCCATGCACCTGTCCAAATGTTTCTCATACATTGTGATGGTACCTGCCTTAACTACCTCCTCCGGCAGCTCGTTCCATTTATCTATCACCCTTTGAAGCGATTTACAGAGGCCATTTATCCTACAAATGCGAGCGTCTTTGGGATGTGGGAGGAAACCGGAGCACCCGGAGAAAGCCCACGCAGGTCACGGGGAGAACGAACAAACTCCGTACAGACAAGCACTCGCAGTCAGGATCGAACCCGATCCCCTGGCGCTGTGAGGCAGCAACTCTACTGCTGAGCCACCCCTATGCCTCATTGACTTATGAACTTATGAATTTAAGATCAGAGTAGCCATTTTCCGGTTTCAGCCGGTTTACACCAGGCTCACGCTCTACACATTCGCTCATTGTGCACTGCTCGCTTTGAACAGAAATAGCCGCATAGAGAAAATTACTTCCCAAACAGCCCGAGGCGCCTAGTGGTGAAAGCACTGGTGGCAGTGATTAATTACCTGGTGAAGGGCAGTGCAGAAGGATTCCTTTTCTCCCCACAATTTGGAGTGCGTCTGTCATGCATTGCATATTTAAGCTCCCTCCACAACAAGAGATAAGGCTGTTCAGTGGAATTGTGATAATTGCTTTGTCAACATGCACTGGTCTTCTGATCAGACGTTTTTTGCTGGTCCCACCTAATACCCCTTCTAGTCCGAAGAAGGGTCTCGGCCCGAAACGTCACCCATTCCATCTCTCCAGAGATGCTGCCTGTCCCGCTGAGTTACTCCAGCTTTTTAGACAATAGTCAATAGACAATAGGCGCAGGAGTAGGCCATTCAGCCCTTCGAGCCAGTACCGCCAGTCAATGTGATCATCCCCAATCCTGTAGTACCCCGTTCCCGTAGCGATGTTACAAAACCTACCTTCAGCGGCGCTGCAGTTCTGCCACTGGCCGTGTGCGTAACTTTTCCGCCTTTGAGGGGGGGGGGGGGGGGGGGCGGGATTAAAATCCAGTTTTCTCCTGCCTGTCGCAGGACGGATTTCCTCGGATTATTCCCAATAATCGATCCGACTTCCGTTCCCAATTTTTCTTTTTTTAAATCGCGAGACAATTTAATAATTTGATTTAAATAAAAAGCGACTTCTAATGCCCTCAACACCTACAACGTGACGGATCGCAAGAACGGGACGAAACGAAGGGTAAGTCGTGTATTTTACACATAAACGTGCTTCTTGGGATGGCTTTAATCTAATTTTACGTTGTGAAAATGTGATTTGGGCCCCATACGAACCGGCAGTGTTTTTCCTGCCGATATGGGGTTCAAATTCACCGCAAATGCAACGTTCCAATCGATCGCGTTCCGCAAAAATCCACACGCAAGATGATTTAAATGCTCTTTTTTTTTGAACAATAATGTCATGAGAGCATCTAAATCGTCTATATTTTGTGTTATTGTCTACCCATAGTCAATATTTTTATACTAAATATCAGTTTTAGTCCCATGTATTGTGCAAAAAAAAAAAAAAAATGGTTATATTGAGTGGATGTTTCTAGATTAATTTATAGGAATTAAACATCAAATTCCTTCCATCTGGCATATAAATTAATGACAGTGAGATTTAGAAATCATGTTATATTGTGAATTCTTGTGTGAATGGGATTAGTTCGTTATTTGGATACTTAGGTTATTTTAAAAAAAAAATCATTTTCTTAAGAAATGGAATCTACAGGACATTCTTAATGGGAAAGTAGTGGGCAGAGAGGCATGTCATGCGTGGTTTGAAGAGCAAAAACTTATAGTTTACAATGCCAACATTGGAAAGTTGAGGAAAAACAAGGTGTACAGAGTTGTTTATCGGTTACAATCTGAGGAGTATGATGATGCTACTGATTATGATGTGCCAATGTACCAGCTAGCAACTGATCTTCTCCATAAAAACTTGGTCTTTTGCTAGAACTTGTAATTTATTGACCCAGACTTACAGCATATAATACAATAATATTAGAGTTCTGATTTTGTGAATATCACATTTTTGAATTTTCAAGGCAGTCTGGGTGTTTATTACTATTTCCGTCACAACGGTCAATTTTGTAATTAACTACAATTAGGTAACTAACTAATTATATGCCTTAATTTCAGGTCATCCATGTAAGATGTTTTATATTTGTTTCAGAAAGCTTCAATCTATAATAACTGAAAATGTCATTCAGTTCTCTTAATTTTTAAGAAGGTTATGGGCTTTTGACTGTCCTCGATCACAGCTTTTGTGTTATGTCAATGGAAAAGCAATCGGGAACAAGATGCTAATTACCAAGTATGAAAATGGCCATAATTTATTTAATACTGAAGATATGAAAGTGAATTAGGTGTCAAATTAAACTTATTTTTATGCTTTATCTGGTGGGATAAATTGCAGACTTGATTTTTTAAATCTCAAAATGCTGTAAGATTGCCACGTTCCTGCCTTCTCCCCATATCCCCTGACTCCGCTATTTTTAAGAGCCCTATCTAGTTCTCTCTTGAAAGCATTTTTGTGACTATCTTCAGGTTAAAACCAGCATCTGCAGTTCCTTCTTACACACACCCCTTCTGGTTTACTTTACTTTAGAGATACAGCACGGAACGAGGCCCTTCGGCCCACCTAGCCCGCTCCGGCCGGCGATCAACCCCTACATTTGCACCATCCTGCACACCAGGGGCAATTTACAATTTTACCAAAGCCAATTAACCCACAACCCTGCACGTCTTTGGTGTGTGTGAGGAAACCGGAGCTCCCAGAGAAAACCCACGCAGGTCGTCCGGTAGAACGTGCAAACTGCGTACAGACAGCGGCCATTGCCACGATTGGGATAGGGATCCTGGCGCTGGAAGGCACCAGCTCTACCGCTGCGCCACCGTGCCACCCCTTACAATTTACAGTGAAATCTTGGTGGGTTGGAAAGCGCTCAATGATAGTGATGGGAACTTTGTAGTTTGTAGTTAGTCATTGAGAAGAATGGCAGGGATTAAGCACAGAGCGGAACTGCAGACGCTGGTTTGTATCAAAGATGGACACAAATCGCTGGAGTAACTCAGCGGGACAGGCAGTGTTGCTGGAGGGAAGGATTAGGTGACGTTTTGGGGTCGAGACGCTTGAACACAGAGTGGTTCCATTAAGGCGACAGCAGAGATAAGGCCAGTGTGGGGCCAAAGAGACTACACTCGATCATCGCAGCATCTAGGGAGGCCCTTGGCTTTGCAAGCCTGGAGTATCACACAACGGAAATATCCATTGGTTTACACTCGACTTGCTGAAAGGTTGCTCGAGTTGGGAATAGAAAAATATTGGTGGTAGTTGTCCAACTCTTCCGGCCCTTTTAGATATGGAAAAGGGAACCAAGCCACCTCTTTGGCCCTGTTACCATTTAAAATCTTTAACAATGTCAATGCTGTCAGAGGCAGCGCCATTGGAAAGCCACCGATGGGAATGAACATAAAGACACAAAGACTGAATGGCCTGTGTCCGCTCTGTACCTCCAAATCGTAACAAAACTATTTTAAGGGGCGACATGTAGGTGGAGTCCATGGAAGGGAGGGATAGTTTACGTGATGGTCTGGTCTACGTCCGCAACTGTCTGTAATTTCTCGCGGTCTTGGATGGAGCCATTCCCAGACCATGCCGTGATGCATCCCGACCAAATGCATTCTACAGCTCGTCTGGATTTAAAGTGGCAAAGTAGGTTGAAATAATACCTGCAATCCTGGCAAACTCAGATGATATTGTAGTGAGACCAGGCAGGTTGAGCGAAATATTCTTTATTTCTTTAACGAAAACAAATGCTCGAACTAATGAGTACCTAGTCAAGAATTAACGATTAAATCTCCTGTCGATACGAGGAGCACTAACTACTGATTACCAAAGATTCTATAGCAGAGCAAGATAGACCACTCCTGCTAAATGATACGGGCTGACGTGTAGTACGCAACGGAACGGAACGTGGGCCTTTTTTTCATCCATTTGAGTAACCGGACACGACCCGACCCGACCCGACCCGACCCGACCCGACCCGACTCGCAGTGTAGCCAACGTTGCAGGGGAACAGTTTGTGTTAATAAATTAAAATTCTGAAAAAGAGCTGAAGATGTTTCCCAAAGAACTTTTATTTTTACGAGGATGTTTCCGTCTCCGCACTAGTATCTTTGCTCCGCTGCGGGATCTTTGGTGCGGAGACGGAAGCCGGTTACGGAAATGGGGCCAAAAATTACCCACGAATCTGCCCATGACCGTACTCTGTCTTTTTCGTCGAGTGGACTATCTTGCTCGCTGTAGGATCTTTGTTGATTACCCTCAAAAGCCCACGTGCGAACCCCCCGGTCACGTGACAGTCCCGACTGTTGACGAGGGTTCTGAATGCCCAGCATCACCACTAGGTGCCTCTACAATGTTGTCTAAAGTCTAAAGTAAAGTCTAAAGCAGCCACAGCACGTCCAACTCTTCCTCACCCCCCCCACCAACCTGCATCCTCTTTATCTGTTAAATTCACTCATTTGTTCTTCTGGCCCCCAACACAAAATGGGTGGTCTGGGGCCCATAAAAGCCACCACGGACGTTCACCAGGGAATAACAAGGAGCCTGAAATCTAACATTCCCCCCGAGACTTGGGCAAGTTCAGATGTCGTGACCCCAGCAGATTTACAAGGTTTGGACAGAACCAGAGTCCTCATTTTCTTAGAAAATGTCTCTCTCTCTCCCCCAGCTGCGAAATGGAAAGTTGGCGATGAGCCGCAAATTTCACTCGACTGCACAAGACTGTTGCTTCGGTAGCTTCAGCCCGCTTCTGTTTCACAGTGGGTGGGGAAAGCTGGAAGCTCGCAAAAAAAGATACAAAATCCAGGCGGCATCTCTGGGAGATCAAGGAGAGGTTCGGCTCAGGACCCAACATTCAGATAGACATAGACAGAGAGTCAATGAGAGTGTAGGAATATGCCCTTCTGCCCAACTTGCCCACACTGACCAACATGTCCCATCTACACTAGTCCTACTTGCCTGCGTTTGGCCCATATCCCTCTAAACCCGTACCTGTCCAAATGATTCTTAAACATTGCAGCAATAGTCCCTGCCTCAACTACCCCCTCCAGCAGAGTGCACCACCCACCCACCATCAATACGATACGATACGATATGGTAGAACTTTATTTATCCCAGGAGGGAAGTTGATCTGCCAACCATAATAAAAAACACAAGATACATGAAACATGAAATTAAAGTGTTAACGAAGGAACTGCAGATGCTGGTAAACGGAGGACTATGTGTTGTATGTGGTGGGGTCACGTCACCAATACAACACATAGTCCTCCGCCAGTTTCGCCACCTCCAACGTGAGACCCCACCACTCGCCACATCTTCCCATCTCCCCCCTTGTCTGCCTTCAGCAAAGACCGCTCCCTCCACAACTCCCTTGTCAATTCTTCCCTTCCCTCCCGCTCTACCCCTTCCCCGGGCACTTTCTCTTGCAACCGCAAGAGATGCTACACTTGTCCCTTTACCTCCCCCGTCCACTCCTTTCAGGGACCCAAGCAGTCCTTCCAGGTCCGACAGAGGTTCACCTGCACCTCCTCCAAACTCTCTCCACATCACCGTCTATATCTCTCGTTTCCCTGATCCCTGACCAGTCTGAAGAAGGGTCTCGACCCGAAACGTCGCCTATCTCCTTCGCTCCTTAGATGCTGCTGCACCCACTGAGTTTCTCCAGCCTTTTGTGTAACCCTCGATTCTCCAGTATCTGCAGTTCCTTCTTTAACACTTCATCTACTGCATCCGCTGCTCCAGATGCCAGCTGATCTATATCGGTGAGACCAAGCGGAGGCTTGGCGATCGTTTCGCCGAACACCTCCGCTCGGTCCGCATTAACCAACCCGACCTCCCGGTGGCTCAGCACTTGAACTCCCCCTCCAATTCCGTATCTGACCTCTCGGTCCTGGGCCTCCTCCACGGCCAGAGTGAGCAACACCGCAAATTGGAGGAACAGCACCTCATATTCCGCTTGGGGAGTCTGCATCCTCTGGGCTCGAACATTGCATTTTCTCAATTCTGTTAACCCTTGCTGTCTCCTCCCCTTCCCACCTCTCCCTCAGCCCTCGGGCTCCTCCTCCTCCTTTTTCCTTTCTTCTCCCCGCCCCCAGCACCTCCCATCAGTCTGAAGAAGGGTTTTGGACTGAAACGTCGCCTATCTCCTTCGCTCCTTAGATGCTGCTGCACCCGCTGAGTTTCTCCAGCATTTTGTGTACCCATGAAATTAAAGTGACGAGTGGAAAGGATTGGGGAGGGGGGGTCAGTCTACCCCACGACAGAAGGGGGAGGAGTTGTACAGTTTGATAGCCACGGGCCTTTGTGTGAAAAATTTACCCCTCGGATTCCTACAAAATCTTTCCCCCTTCACCTTGAACCTGTGCCCTATCTACATTAAGATGCAAGATTAAACATAATCTGTTGCTATCTCATTCTCTTTTTTTTTCCCAGAGCTTTCATGACCTTAATACAAATAACAGATGAATGCGTGTGGCTTTTCATAGTGGGTGAATGTCATCCTGTGCTAATGCTGTCAGCCTTGGCATCTGCATCATTGCTGCTCACTGGCATTGAGTCCGTTTTAGTCAGAGCTCTGGGGATTATGTCCTATGTCACACAGTGAACCCTTGAGCACGTCTCAATGTCCATGAGCAGTTTTCGCTTTGGCAGTTGATCAGGACCGGCCTAAATAGCGGAGGGAGGACCGGAGCTCCTATTTCACATGTCCCAGGGAAATTACAAATGCTGCCTGACCCGCTGAGTTTAGTTTAGAGATACAGCACAGAAACGAGCCCTCCAGCTTACCGAATCCTCGCCGACCTGCGATCCCCGCACACTAACACTAATCTACTCACACTTGGGGCTGTTTTCCTATTTATATATGTACCGAGCCAATTAGCATACAAGATCTTGTTCTTCTAAGAATAAGGGGTAGGACTGAGATGAAGGGAAACGTTTTCACCCAGAGAGTTGTGAATCTGTGGAATTCTCTGCCACAGAAGGCCAATTTACCGGACGTTTTCAAGAGAGTGTTAGATAGAGCTCTTAAGGGCCTGTCCCACTGTACGAGGTAATTCAAGAGTTCTCCCGAGTTTTCCCCTGATTCGAACTCGGAGAATGCCCGTAGCGGGTCCGTAGGAGTTCGTGGATGTCTCGTAGCGGCTCGTACGAGTAAAAAGTAACAATTTTTTTCATCACAAGTATTTTTTTACTCGCGTACATTTTTCACGGTGTTGAAAAAACATCACCAGTTTACCGGATTTCCTGAGTACCTACCGTTACTCGTACGAGTCGCTACGACACACCCACAGACTCCTACGGACCCGCTACGGACATTCTCCGAGTTCGAATCAGGGGAAAACTCTTGAATTACCTCGTACAGTGGGACAGGCCCTTTAGGGCTAACGGAATCAAGGGATATGGGGAGAAAGCAGGAACGGGATACTGATTTTGGATGATCATATTGAATGGGGGTGCAAACCTGAAGGGCCGAATGGCCTACTCCTGCACCTATTTTCTATGTTTATATGACCCGAAACATCACTTATTCCTTTTTCTCCAGAGATGCTGCCTGACCCGCTGAGTTACTCCAGCATTTTGTGCCTGTCTAAAAGACAGGCTTGGTGGCACAGCGGTAGAGTAGCTGCCTTAGAGCGAGTGCAGCGCCGGAGACCCGGGTTCGATCCCGACTACGGGTGCTGTCTGTACGGAGTTCGTACGTTCTCCCCGTGACCTGCGTGGGTTTTCTTCGAGATTTTCGGTTTCCTCCCACACTCCAAAGACGTGCAGGTTTGTGGGTTAATTGAGTTGGTATAAATGTAAATTGTCCCTAGTCTGTGTAGGATAGTGATGAACCACGATAGTGGGGATCACTGGTCGGTGCGGACCCGGTGGGCCGAAGGGCCAGGTTCCGCACTGTATCTCTAAAACTAAAGTAAAAAAAACTAAAACATTGTGTGAATGCCAGTTTGGTGGCGACTCCTGTGCCACCTTAATCATGTTTGAACACATTGTTCCTGCATTTTAATGTTTTGATTGGACCACCCTTCAGGCAGCCTGTTCCATGTCTAATACTCACTGTTTGTTATTCACCCTAATTTACTTGACCTCCCCCCCCCCCCCCCCAGCAAGAGATGTCTGTCTGAGCAACTCCTACAACCCACCACAACCCAACAACAGGAGCAGGACCCCAACCCAAAATGTTGCTTTCCCAATCCATCGACAGATGCTGCCTGACCCGCTGAGTTACTCCAGCACTTTGTTTATAATTGCCACATGTGCAAAGGTTTTCAAAGATTCTGTGCATCATTCTGTGGATTCAGATAGTTCATGGACAATCGGCAAATAATGCTGATGCTGGAAATCTAGAATTAAATTATCCCCATGGTCACCCCAGTTCTACCGTAACAGAGACATCCAACTCCTTCCTGCAGCTTAAGAATCGTCTTTCATCTCCTTCCCAGTTCTGACGATAGGTCTTCGACCCTTCGACCTGTTCGTTGTGTTTCCCTTCCTGTAAGAAAGGCTGACCCGCTGACCATTTTGGTCTGAAGAAGGATCCCAAGCCGGAACGTCGTGTGAATCCATGTTCTTCGGAGGGTAGGGTCCTAAACCGTAACGTCACGAGAATCAACGCTCTCCGGAGATGCTGCCTGGCCTGCCGAGTTACTCCAGCACTTTGTGTCTATTTTGTAAGCCGCCACCTGCAGTTCCTTGTACCTGCTGAGGATTTGCTAGTAGGCACAAGGAACCTGCAGACGCTGGAATGTTGAGCAAAACGCAAAGTGTTGGAGTAACTCAGTGGGTCAGGCAGCATCTGTGGAGGGAATGGCCAGACGACGTTTCAGGTCTAGATGCTTCTTCACACTTCAGAGCATTTTCTTGTTTTAACCTGAAGTTTTTTGAACTCAGGTAAAAAATATTTGGTTTCGTTTAATTTAGAGATACAAGCCCACCGGGTCCGCGCTGACCAGTGACCCACGCACACTAACACTATCCTACACGCACTAGGAACAATTCATAATGTTGCCAAGCCAATTAGCTTAAAAAAACTATACAACTTTGGAGCATGGGAGGAAACCTGAGCTCCTGGAGAAAACCCACGCAGGTCACGGGGACAACATGCAAACCCCCTTACTCGCAGCACCCTTGGTCAGGGTCGAACCCGGTCAGCAACTCTACCAACTGTGCCTCCGTGCTGCCCTATGAGTCAAAAATAACTTTCAATCTGTACGATTGAAAATGAGGGCATCAAATTAGATCAGCTGCCTTGCTGTGCGCTAAGAATAAGCGTTTAAGTTGAAATAAGAGGTTTAGAGATACTGTACTTTCTGAGCAATCTGTTATTCTTCATCATATGAGTTACCAGAGCATGAAGCTCCTGCTGACTTTGGCAAACATATTAAATTGGCATCTGCTAATATTTTTAGAACAAAAAACCTCATTTTTCCTTATCTCATTTCAAAACACAAAAACAAAATTAAAAATATATCCCTTCCATGTATAGACATATACTTTACCGTTCTGATACCAGGAAATAAAATATTTCTTGCCACAATAATTCGTCCAGACTTATGCTGCAGTTTTAGGATTAGCAAGCAGCAGCTAATGAATTCCTGTGATTATAGACAATAGACAATAGGTGCGGGAGTAGGCCATTTGGCCATTCGAGCCAGCACCGCCATTCACTGTGATCATGGCTGATCATCCACAATCAGTACCCTGTTCCTGCCTTCTCCCCATATCCCCTGACTCCGCTAACTTTAAGAGCTCTATCTAACTCTCTCTTGAATGCATCCAGAGAATTGGCCTCCACTGCCTTCTGAGGCAGAGAATTCCACACATTCGCAGCTCTCTGTGTAAAAACGTTTTTCCTCATCTCCGTTCTAAATGGCCTACCCCTTATTCTTAAACTGTGGCCCCTGGTTCTGGACTCCCCCAACATCGGGAACGTTTCCTGCCTCTGGCGTGTCCAAACCCTTAGTAATCTTATATGTTTCTATAAGATTCCCTCTCATCCTTCTAAGTTCCAGAGTTTACTTGCCCAGCCGCTCCATTCTATCAACATACGCCAACCCGGGAATTAACCTCGTGAACCTACGCTGCATTCCCCCAATAGCAAGAATGTCCTTCCTCGAATTTGGAGACCAAAAACTGCACACTATACCCCAGGTGTGGTCTCACTAGGGCCCTGCACAACTGCAGAAAGGACCTCTTTGCCCCTCTACTCAACTCCTCTGGTGGTGGAGAGATTGGCGGAAACAGGTCCGCGACGTGAACGCTCTCCCCTTGACCCCCATGCTACCAGGCGGGAACCTGCTTCACCGTCAGTGCAAACCATATCAAAGGGACATTGACAATGTGGGGAACCACCTCCAAATGGGCAGCCCCATTAATCTGAAACAAAGAAGCAGAAATGTGGGATTTTCCATCCCGCCGATAAATACCACAGCTTCGCACAGCATAACCATTTCACAAAGTGTGGTCAGATCCAACAATTATTATGCGGCATTCAGCTGCCTGATAATGTACGTCACCTGTAGGTGGATTCCATTAGCAGAAGTCCCTGATAAGCAGCAGCGGGAAATGGGAAGTGGCTGTTTTATATTTTGTAGCAAACTAAAACGGGATTGCTCATTAAAATGTCCATCACGTACACAGGTGCTGAACGTCCTGGTAAACAAGAATTAAACGATACAGCGTGGAAACATGCCCTTGAGCCCAACGTGCCCACACCGGCCAACATGTCCCATATCCCTCCAAACCTGTCCTATCCATGCACCTGTCTAACTTTTGCTTAAACATTGTGATAGACCCTGCCTCAACTACATCCTCTAGCAGCTTGTTCCACACACCCACCACCCTTTGAGTGACAAAGTTACCCCTCAGGTTCCTATTAAATCTGTTCCCCATCGCCATAAACCTATGTCCTCTGGTCTTCGATTCCCCTACTCTGGGCAAGAGACTCTGTGCATCAACACGATCGATTCCTCTCATGATTTTATACACCACTATAAGATCACCCCTCTTCTTCCTGCGCTCCAAGGAATAGAGACTGAGCCTACTCAACCTCTCCCTACAGCTCAGACCCTCGGGTCCTGGCAACATCTTCCTTTTAGTCAAGGTGGGTATTGTAACTGGCGCAGCAACAGGTTCAGGTGGTTGTGTGTATAATATGTCCGTCCTGAATGTATGGTGTGTGACAAAATGCTTGGTAATAGCTATGGAGGAGGTAGAGCAGAATAGTGCAGCCAGCGCAGGAGTGTTTTAGGTTAGTTTAGATATACATGCACAAACTGGCCCCTCGACACACCGAGTCCGAGCTGACCAGCGATCTCTGCACAATGACACGAGGGATAATTTACATTCACACCAAGCCGATTAACCTACAAACCTGTACGTCTTTGGAGTGTGGAAGGAAACCGAAGATCTGGGAGAAAACCCTCGCAGGTCACGGGGAGAACGCACAAACTCCGTACAGACAGCTCCCGTAGTCGGGATCGAACCCGGGTCTCTGGCGCTGTAAGGCAGCAACTCTACCCCTGCGCCACCGTGCCTCCTCTGAGTGATTGAGGGGAAAGCAGAAAGGGCAATGGTGCAGAATGATACGTAGATCCCATTGTACTCAACCTGCACTCCCGTAGGTCTCACTCCCCTCATGTCTCCACGTGGCCCTAGAAATTATTTCCTTTTACATGTTGGGGCGGCAATTCACAAAGGCCGGCACGGTGGCGCAGTGGTAGAGTCGCTGCCTTGCAGCGCCAGAGACCCGGGTTCGATCCCGACTGCGGGTGCTGCCTGTACGGAGTTCGCACGTTCCACCGCGACCGCGTGGGTTTTCTCTGAGATCTTCGGTTTCCTCCCACACTCCAAAGACTTGCAGGTTTGTAATTTAATTGGCCTGGTGTAAGTGTAAATTGCCTCAGTGTGTGAAGGATAGTGTTAATGAGCTTGGGTCGCTGGTCGGCGCGGACTCGATGGGCCGAAGGGCCTGTTAAAGCGCTGTATCTCTAAACTAAACATCCTCGTAAATCTTCTCTGTACCCTTTCCAGCTTGACAACATCTTTCCCAGAGCATTGTGCCCGGAACTGAACACAATACTCTAAATGCCTAAATACTCACCAACGTCCTGTACAACTGCACCAGGACCTGAAAGACATTCTTGCCATAGAGGGGGTTCAGAGAAGGTTCACCAGACTGATTCCTGGGATGTTGGCACTTCCATATGAAGAAACTCTGGATAGACTCGGCTTGTACTCACTGGAATTTAGAAGATTGAGGGGGGTCTTATAGAAACTTACAACATTCTTAAGGGGTTGGACAAGCTAGATGCAGGAAGATTGTTCCTGATGTTAGGGGAGTTGAGAACAAGGGGTCACAGTCTAAGGATAAGGGGGAATTCCTTTAGGACCGAGATGAGGAAAACATTTTTCACACAGAGAGCGGTGAGTCTCTGGAATTCTCTGCCACAGAAGGTCGTTGAGGCCAGTTCATTGGCTATATTCAAGAGGGAGTTGGATGTGGCTCTTGTGGCTAAAGAGATCAGGGGGTATGGAGAGAAGGCAGGTACGGGATACTGAGTTGGATGATCAGCCATGATCATATTGAATGGCGGTGCAGGCTCGAAGGGCCGAATGGCCTACTCCTGCACCTATTTTTCTATGTTTCTATGTTTCTAAGCCTGGTGCAACACACAAACCTGTACACAAATCTCCAGTGATGTACGGACCTGTGTTTTATAAAGGTTCACTGGGAAATTCTTGGTCTTGGCCTTCTTGCATCTATTTATAGTCCAGAATCCATTATGATATTTTAATAACTTTCTCAACCGGCCCTGTCACTTTCAGTAAACAATGCATATATATATACTTGCATCTCACCGCACCATACCCTTTTAGAATTATAGCTCCCAGTTTATGTTGCCTCTTTACATTTTTGTTCCGGAAATAAAACAAATTTCTCTGCATTAATTTTCACCTGCCATCTATTCAGGGTTTCAAGAGTGTTTCAGTCTGAAGAAGGGTCTCGATCCCGAAACGTCGCCTATTCCTTCGCTCCCTAGATGCTGCCTCACCCGCTGAGTTTCTCCAGCTTTTTTGTCCACCTTCGATTTTTCCAGCAGCTGCAGTTCTTTCTGAAACAAGTGTTCTTTTGATTGGTAATCTTTTGATATCTGTCATGTCCACGTGAGCCTGTGCTTTAATCTAAAGAGACTCTTCTACAGAGTAGTTATCCTCCTCGACACTGCTCTCGAATGTGAGCTTCATTTAGATCAGGTTAGAAATACAGTGCGGAAACAGGCCCTTTGGCCCACCGGGTCCGTGTCGACCAACACTCACCCAGTACGCTGGTTCTATCCTACACTCTAGGCGCAAGTTACTGAAGCCAAATACCCTACGAATCTGGACGTCTTTACATTGGGCGAGGAAACCGAACCTCCCGGAGAAAACCCACGCGGTCACAGGGAGAACGTGCAAACTCCGTACAGACAGCGCCCGTAGTCAGGCTCGTGCCCGGCTCTCTACTGCTGCGCCACCGTGCTGCCTGATGAGCCTGGGCCCATGTACTCATGTAGCTGGAATTTGAGCAACTTCAATGCAGATTATTGGTTAACGCAACAGTTCACAGAGAACGGAGAAGCATTGAACGCACAAAGCTATCGCCATGATGTGCGGGAAGGAACTGCGGATGCTGGTTTACGCCGAGGGTAGAAACAAAATGCTGGAGCCGGAAGGAGCTCTTTCGAGCCAGAACCTGAAAGATAGAGAAGGCCAGAGCAAAACAGGGCCGGCAACAGATGACTTCATGAAGGGTGGAGAAACTCCGACTTAGAGCGGTATTAGCAAGGGGTGGATGTGGGTGTTGCTTGTCTGTACACACGGGTGAGGCACCTTGCTTCATCTGTACAAAGAAATCGTGTACAACACAACAACAATTGACCAACAAATTGGTTCCACCAAGATACAGCGCAGAACGCCACAGGAAATTCTTTATCCCTGTGGCTATCAAACTTGTACAACTCCTCTTCCTTCTGTCGTGGTGTACACCGACCCCCCCCCCCAATCTTTGCATATCATCACTCCTATCCATTCGTCATTTTAATTTCATGTTTCATGCACCTTGCGTTTTATGCAATGCAGGAAATCACTGCAGATGCTGGTCAAAGGCAGGCACGAAGTGCTGGAGTATCTCAGCCGGACACGCAGCATCTCTGCAGAGAAGGAATGGGCATTCAAACCCGTCTGTCTGAAGAAGGGTCTCGACCCAAAACGTCACCCATTCCTTCTCTCCAGAGATGCTGCCTGTCCCGCTGAGTTACTCTGGCGTTTTTGTCTTCCTTGTGTTTTTATCACTGTTGGCAGATCAATAAAGGACAGGCTCTTAGAATAAAGGGGAGGTCGTTTAAGACTGAGGTGAGAAAAAATCTTTTTGTGGAATTTGTGGAATTCCCTGCCACAGAGGGCAGTGGAGGCCAAGTCACTGGATGGATTTAAGATGGAATTAAAGCCCTGTCCCACGGAACGAGTTCATTCCAAGAGCCCTCCCGAGTTGCCCTGATTCGAACTCTGAGATTTGCGGTAATGGCCGCTCGTCGGTACTCGGGGCTCTCGTGGACATTTTTCATCATGTTGAAAAACCTTCACGAGTCTTCCCGTGCTTACCTGCTGTTAGCGAGTCTTCCCGAGTACCCGCCGTTAGCGCTAAGAGATGTCCCCGAGCTCCGACCTACCCGCCACGTTCATTCTCCGGGCTTACCACGAGTTCGATTTTTTTAAACTCTGGAGAGCTCTTGGAATGAACTTGTACTGTGGGACAGGGCTTTTAGATAGAACTCTAGGGGCTAGTGGAATCAAGGAATATGGGGAGAAGGCGGGCACGGGTTATTGATTGGGGACGATCAGCCATGATCACAATGAATGGCGGTGCTGGCTCGAAGGGCCGAATGGCCTCCTCCTGCACCTATTTTCTATGTTTCTATGTTTCTAATTTCCCTCCTGGGATAAATAAAGTTCTATGGTATCGTATCGTAACTGCAGTTTGCTGATGATTATTGATACATTCCCATCCCAGGCAACCACAACCCTTTAAACCCAGGCATATTAAATAGTAAATGTTAGCCATTTTGGTCACATGGCCACTGTGGAGGAACTTCGAAGCTTCTCTACGATTTCCAATCAGCTGTGTTCTTGACCTAATCTCATTAAAGCACGTTGTGAAATCGATGACTCTGGTCAATTGTGAAAGGGCATGTCTAATGTCCTTCAGGGAAGCAGTCCTGACATATGAAGCAAAGAAAATTCTTATGGGTTCGGACAGGCTGGATGCAGGAAAAATGATCCCGATGTCGGGGGAGTCCAGAACCAGGGGTCACAGTTTAAGAATAAGGGGCAGGCCATTTAGCACTGAGGTGAGGAAAATTCTTTTCACCCAGAGAGTTGTGAATCTGTGGAATTCTCTGCCACAGATGGCAGTGGAGGCCGATTCACTGGATGTATTCTAGAGAGAGTTAGATATTGTTCTTAGGGCTAACGGAATCAAGGGATATGGGGAGAAACGGGGGTACTGATTTTGGATGATCGGCCATAATCATATTGAATGGCGATGCTGGCTCGAAGGGCCGAATTGCTGTCAGTGAAATCTATGCAGTAATGTATTTCCAATTGCTCTTTAACTCTTTGTCTTCCTGCTGGCTTCAAACCCCTGGATTGAGAAAAGCTGCCAAGATTGTGTGGTGGTCAAACAGCACGGACACAGGACATCTGGCCCAACTTGGCCGTGCCGACCAAGATACCACATCTAAGCTGGTCCCATTTGCCCATATCCCTCCAAAACCTTCCTATCCATGCACATGTCCAAGTGTTTTTAAATGCTATATAGTGTTTGCTTCAGCTACCAGTTCATTCCAGATATGCACCACCCTCTGAGTAAATAAGTTGTCCCTCAGGTTCCTATTAAATCATTCCCCCCTCACCTTAAACCTATGTCCTCCGGTTCTTGATCCCCCTACTCTGGGTCAAAGACTTTGTGCATTGACCGTACCCCATCTATTCCTCTCTTGACCTTCCACACCTCTATAGGATCACCCCTCGTCCACCTGCGCTCCAAAGACCAAAGTCCTAGCCTGCTCAGCTTCTCGCCAGAGCTCATGAGGCCATATCCTCATAAATCTTCTCGGCGCCTTTTCCAATCTAACGATGTCTTTCCAATAACACGGTGACCAAAACTGAACGTCATACTATAAATGAAACGTTTGAGTTTTGTACGAGTTTGGTAAGAAAAAAAACACCAATGCAATCATCCATGTGAAGTGTGAAAATGCACACCTCCAGATTCAGAGACAGTTTCTTCCCCGCTGTTATTAGGCCACTGAGCCATCCTACCACAACTACAGAGCAGTCCTGAACTACTATCTACCTCATTGTTGACCTTTTGACTATTTTGATCGGACTTTACTGGCTTTACCTTGCACTAAACGGTATTTCCCTATCATGTATCTGTACACTTGATTAGTACGCGTGTCAGAGGTTGTGGGGAGAAGGCAGGAGAATGGGGTTCGGAGGGAGAGATAGATATGCCATGATTGAATGCTGGAGTAGACTTGATGGGCCGAATGGCCTTATTCTGCTATCATTTATAACCTTATGACCTTATGACATTGTAAATGCCTCGATTGTAATCATGTATTATCTTTACGCTGACTGGTTAGCACGCATCCAAAACAAAAAAATGTTCACTGTACCTCAGTACACGTGACAATAAACTAAATCGAACTGAAAATGTGATGGAAAAATAGATGTGTAAGAAAGAACTGCAGATGCTGGTTTAAATCGAAGGGAGACACAAAAGGCTGGAGTAACTCAGCGGGTCAGGCGGCATCTCTGGGGGGAAGGGATGGGCGACGTTTCGGGTCGAGACCCTTCTTCAGACTGATGTCATGAGAGGGGGCGGGACAGAGAGAGAATGTAGGCGGAGACAGTAAGACTGGTGGGAGAAATGGGAAGGGGGAGGGGGTGGGGAGAGAAAGCAAGGACTATCTGAAGTTAGAGAAGTCAATGTTCATACCGCTGGGGGGTGTAAACTACCCAAGCAAAATATGAGGTGCTGTTCCTTCAATTTGCGCTGGGCCTCACTCTCACAATGGAGGAGGCCCAGGACAGAAAGGTCAGATTGGGAATGTGAGGGGGAGTTGAAGTGCTGAGCCTCCGGGAGATCGGGTAGGTTAAGATGGACTGAGCGGAGGGATCATGGCTGATCATCCCCAATCAGTACCCCGTTCCTGCCTTCTCCCCATGTCCCCTGACTCCGCTATTTTTAAGAGCCCTATCTAGCTCTCTCTTGAAAGCATCCAGAGAACCCGCCTCCACCGCCCCCTGAGGCAGAGAATTCCACAGACTCACCACTCCCTGTGAGAAAAAGTGTTTCCTCGTCTCCGTTCTAAATGATAGTGCCAATCTGTTGGGCAGAATATCCTCCTATTCTGCAACAAAGGTATTGTTCAAGAGTAGTTATACATTTTGCAGAAATTAATGTTAAGTCTTAAAGTATTACATATATTACCTGAAGTAAATGCATTAAATAAAACAAGACTTTGGAGTTTTCATCTTGGCTGTACAGATATGTAAGTCAGATGCATTTGCTAACCTTGAGCAAGAGACTTGCTGACCTGCTCAATGTGCCAAAAAACCCTTCCCAGTAACTCAGAGAGTACAAAGTTTTATAAGGTCAAGAAAATTGGAGTTCATAAAATGTAAGTGTGTGGCTGTTTAAGTCTATAAAGTTTAATTACTTTTTAATAAGCACTGAGGACATACATATGTGTAGGAAGGAACCGCAGATGCTGGCTTAAACCGAAGATGGACACAAAATGCTGGAGTAACTCAGCGGGACAAGCAGCGTCTCTGGAGAGAATCATAGAAACATGGACAATAGGTGCAGGAGTAGGCCATTCGGCCCTTCGAGCCTGCACCGCCATTCAATATGATCATGGCTGATCATCCAACTCAGTATCCCGTACCTGCCTTCTCTCCATACCCCCTGATCCCTTTAGCCACAAGGGCCACATCTAACTCCCTCTTAAATATAGCCAACGAACTGGCCTCAACTACCTCTGTGGCAGAGAATTCCACAGATTCACCACTCTCTGTGTGAAAAATGATTTTCTCATCTCGGTCCTAAAAGACTTCCCCCTTATCCTTAAATGCGTGACGTTTCAGGTCGAGACCCTTCTTCAGACTGATGCATTCGGGCAAGGGTTACCAACCTGGGGGGTAAATTCCACCTACCCAGGGGGTAAATTTGTTGATTCTGGATTTGTACATATTTTTTCTCATTGACTGACTGTGTTTGAGTCTGGTATGCCGGTATCTGTTCATCATTAGTTGTTCATAAATAAGTGAAATAACATTGTTAAGTGCTTTAAAGTTGCCCGGGGTAAACGGGACGAAAAAGGTTGGGAACCCCAGCATTAAAGCCCTGTCCCACAGTACGAGCTAATTCAAGAGCTCTGCCGAGTTTAAAAAAAAAATCAAGCTCGTGGTAATCACGTAGAATGTACGTAGTGGGTACGTCGGAGCTCGGGGACGTCTCTTAGCGGCTCGTAACGCTAACGGCAGGTACTCGGGAAACGCGGTAAGCACGGGAAGACTCGTGAAGATTTTTCAACGTGTTGAAGAATGTCCGCGAGTGCCCCGAGTACCTACGAGCGGCCATTACCGTAAATCTCCGAGTTTCGAATCAGGGCAAACTCGGGAGAGCTCTTGCATGAACTCGTACAGTGGGACAGGCCTATTAGGGTTTCATATATCTAGCCCTCACTGCCAATCATGACAGAAGCCGCCTCGTGGCGATCCCTGGAAGCGAGGACGCGACGCATCGCGCGACCAATTCTGTCAACACGTTGGACGACGACAGGATCCAACAGCGAGCTACTCGTCGTCTGACATACGAGGGAACGAACGAACGAAAGAAAAGCCAAGCGGGCTTTTTGACAATTGTGTGTGAGGAATGACATCAGACTGGCTCTCTATGGTACACCTCCCTTGAATTTACACTGTTGCCCTTAAAAAGCTGCCCTCATCTCTGAATGTGCTCACTGCATTGTGTTCAAGAAACTGTGACCTTAGGGGGGTTAGGAATTGAACTGAGGTACGACATGTCTCTGGGGGTGTAGATAATGTCAAAATGGAATAAATATCAGATTGCTGCACAAGGAAGACGGATCCACAGTCACATTATCTCGCTGACAATGACTCCTGTCTGAATTTCCTTGGCATCTATCTGAAACAGGCATCAGGTCTGGAGCGAAGACAGACGCAAAAAGCTGGAGTAAGTCAGCGGGCTAGTGAGCATCTCTGGAGAAAAGGAATAGGTGACGTTTTGGGGGTCGAGTCCCTTTCTCCATACTCAGAAGGGGTCTCGACTGCGAGCTGGTCAGGCTGCATTTGGAATACTGTGAGCAGATCTGGGCCCCTTATCTGAGGAAGGATGTGCTGGCTCTGGAGAGGGTCCAGAGGAGGTTTACAAGAATGTTTCCAGGAATGAGTGGGTTAACATATGATGAGCATTTGTCGGCACTGGGCCTCTACTCGCGGGAGTTTAGAAGGTTGAGGGGGGACACCACTGAGACTTACAGAATAATGAAAGGAATAGATAGAGTGGATGTGGAAAGGATGTTTCCACTGGTGGGAGAGTCTAGGACCAGAGGTCACAGCCTCAGAATTAAAGGGCGCTCTTTTAGAAAGGTGGGGAGGAGGAACTTCTTTAGTCAGAAGGTAGTTAATCTGTGGAACTCGCTGCCACAGAGGGCTGTAGAGGCCAAATCAGTGGATATTTTTAAGGCAGCAATAGACAAATTATTGATTAGAACAGGTGTCTAGGGCTGTGGGGAGAAGGCAGGAGAATGGGGTTAGAAGGCAGAGATCAGCCATGATTGAAAGGCGGAGTAGACTCGATGGGCCGAATGGCCTAATTCTACTACTCTATCTTGTGAACTTGTGACCCAAACCATCCTGTTCTTTTTCTCCAGAGATACAACCCGACCCACCGAGTTACTCCAGCTTTTTGTGTCTCTCCTCGGTTTAAACCGGCATCCGCAGTTCCTCCCGACACATTAGGTCTTGAGCTGGGATCTAAAACTAATAGGGAACTCTGGACCAAATCTGTCTGCTCTAGGGAGCGAGGAAATACAATGCTCGCGATGACCATTGGTAATGGTGGTCCAAGAACCTACTCAATGACAGGCGAGTGCCAACGTGTATGATCCTTTCTTTAACCCCAATACTTGGCCATGCGAAACACGTGCTCCAGCCAACGCACCTCGCATCTTACTTGACGGTGGGCAGCGAGCCCAAAATGGAGACCATTGTCCAGAAGCAAGGTCTAACCTGTGGTCCATAGCCCACCAGTCTTCTTCTTCTTGCGTATGGTGTGCACGGCCCGGAGTTGTCGGACAACTCGGGTTGATTGCAACTCGCCGGGTTAATTGCATTAGTTGCTCACCACACAGAGAGTGGCGAGTCTCTGGAATTCTCTGCCACAGAAGGTAGTCGAGGCCAGTTCGTTGGCTATATTTAAGAGGGAGTTAGATGTGGCTAAAGAGATCAGGGGGTATGGAGAGAAGGCAGGTACAGGATACTGAGTTGGATGATCAGCCATGATCATATTGAATGGCAGTGCAGGCTCGAAGGGCCGAATGGCCTACTCCTGCACCTATTTTCTATGTTTCTTTGTTTCTAACATGACCAGAAGCTAAATTTCGGAATCGCCTTGAACTTGTTGCCTCATTAAGTCCTTGGCATCAACGTTTACCATACAGGAGCAGACCATTCAGCCCTACCAGTCCATGCTAGCCATGCAAACATGCCAACTTTCTATCTATCAGCAACTGAACCATCGATCTTTAATGGACTTTACTGGACTTAATCTTGCACTAAAAGTCATTGCCTTTATCCTGTATCTGTACACTGTATTACAGCGTGGTTGTAATCGTGCCTAGTCTCTCCGCTGATGGTTCGCACGCTCGAGGCCGGCACTGTGGCGTAGAGCTACTGCCTAACAGCGCCAGAGACCTGGGTTCGATCCTGACTACCGGCGCTTGTCCGTAAGGAATTTGCACGTTCTCCCCGTGACCGGCGTGGGTTTTCTCCGAGACCTTCGGTGTCCTCCCACGCTTCAAAGACGTGCAGGTTTGCCGGTTCATTGTCTTGGTATAGGTGTCAAACTTGTTCTCTAGTGTGTGTGTGTGTGTGTGGGGCAGTGTTAGTGTGCGGGGGTCATTGGCCGGCACGGACTCGGTGGGCCGAAGGGCCTGTTTCCGCGCTGTATCTCTAAACTGGAAAAAAACTGAAACGTGCTGCTAGTGCTGTCTAATTCAGTTTGCAGCGACAGACTGGGGATGACTTTCTACGTCAGTGAGTGTTGTTCTTTGATACCAGGAGCCGCCTCCTAGTACCGGCAACCCTCCTTCTCATTTCCTGACTCCAGTTAGAATGTACCCACGGCAAAGGAAGTTTGTGTTCTTGCTCTCGACGTCCCAAACCTTTGAGAGTGTGGGTGGAGTAATTCTCCTCACTCAACGGTGAACTGATTCTCAGACGCTTGATAACACTTGAATGGCCATGCCAATGCCTTGTAAAAACATGTGTAAGCGTTTCACTGTGTCACTGAAAATGCAAGGCCTTTAGTGTGGAAGAGCGTAGGAGGGAACTGCAGATGCAGGTTCACACCAAAGGTAAATGCAAAAAGCTGGAGTAACTCAGCGGGACAGGCAGCATCTCTGGAGAGAAGGAATGGGTGACGTTTCGGGTCGAGACCCTTCTTCAGACTGACAGTCGGGGAAAGGGAAACGAGAGATATAGACGGTGATATAGAGAGATATAGAACAAATGATTGAAAGATGTGATGAAGAAGATATTGGGCAGGTGGCATATTGTGGCGACGGTGGCACGGCGCTCGAGCTCACAGCGCCAGGGACCCGGGTTCGATCCTGACTCTGGGTGCTGTCTGTATGGAATTTGAACGTTCTCCCTGTGACCATGTGGGTTTTCTCCGGGGGCTCCAGTTTCCCTCCCAGATCCAAAAGAGGTGCGGATTTGTAGGTTAATTGGCCTCTGTATATTGCCCCTGGTGTGCAGGGAGGGGATGCAAAAGTGGGATAACATAGAACTAATGTTTAGTTTAATTTAATTTTGTGATACAGCGCGGAAACAGGCCCTTCGGCCTATCGGATCCGCTCCAATCAGCGAGCCCCACATAAATTAACACTATTATTAAAACCATCCTACACACATTAGGGACAATTTTTACATTTACCAAGCCAATTAACCTATACACCTGTCTGTCTTCGGAGTGTGGGAAGAAACCAAAGATCTCGGAGAAAAACCCACAGGGAGGTCACGGGGAGAGCGTACAAACTCCGTACAGACAGCACCAGTAGTCGGGATCGAACCCGTGTCTCCGGCGCTGCAAGCGCTGTAAGGCAGCAACTCTACCGCTGCGCCACCGTGAAGGGGCGATTAATGGCAGGTTTGGGCAGGTGTGGGCTCGTTTCCTTCATGTATCTCTAAACTAAAGTAAACTTGAATCCACAGTTACTCCAGAGAATCTGTGTTGCTGATAAATTGGCAACAGAACCCCTCAACAGAACTTGAACTTTTCCGTTTTTATTTTTGGTTCCGACTGTTTTGTTTTCCAGCTTTTGTGAGAGTTGGCAGAATTGGATTGTTCCTTTTCTGAGTCTGCAAAAATATGCTCAGAGATGCCTCCATAACAGACAAGAAAATAAACTGCAGATGCTGGTTTAGAATAAAAATACAAGGAGTTGGAGTCATTGAGCAGCATCTCTGGAGAACACGCACATGTGACGTTTCGGGTCGAGACCCTTCGTCAGACTGCGGGGTGGGGGGGGTGGAGGTGGGTGGGGGCTGGGGGTGGGGGGGGGGGGGGTGGAGTGAGTGGGGGGTGGAGAAGAAAGGAGAGAGGCAGGACAAAGGATAAAGCATGGCAGGGTGTACGTCGACACAGGCGAGGAGGGTTTCTCACAGGCAGTTTGCATAACGCCTGTCGGAGAGAGGAGGAGAACTTCTTCAAGGTGGTGGGCACATCTTGAGGACACTTCGCAGTGGGGCTGTCAAGGAACTGCAGATGCTGGTTTGCGCACAAAGTGCCAGAGTAACTCAACTCAGAACAGAGTTGCTGCCTTACCGCGCCAGAGATCCGGGTTCCATCCCGACCACGGGTGCGGTCTGTACGGAGTTTGTACATTCTCCGGCCGCGTTGGGATTTCTCCGGGTGATCCGATATCCTCCCGCATTCCAACGATGCGCAAGTTTGTCGGGGAATTCGCTTCTTTAAAAAAAAAAAAAAAATGCCCCCCACTGCGTAGGGTAGAACTAGAGTATGGGGATCACTGGTCAGCACAGACTGGGTGGGCAGAAGGGCCTGTTTCCACCCTGTATCTCTAAACTAAACCAAAATCCTATCAGATGACAGTCTAATGTAAATTAGGAATGGAGTTGAACTGTTCAGTTTAATTAGAAAAGAACTGTATTATATTAGAGTCGAAATAAGGAAAAGAATAGGAACTTAAAGTCGGAGATAAGACAGAATACAACAGCCAAGACAGGAAATGCCTTTATTTGTCTCTCGTAAGCTCTTAATTAATTTTGTGCTTATCGAGTACGCACACAATGAGGTTGTAAACACATCAAGGCATGAATTCATGCATTTTCAAGGGCATTTCCTTCGAGTATTTTCCAAAACTAAATGAGATTATCTGCAATTGCACACCATACAGTGTCAGGCAGCCACTGATCTCTCACCAGCTGAGTTCAGTGCTGGCGTCTGTCTATCTTTGGTTTAAACCAGCATCTGCAGTTCCTTCCTCCACATTAACGTTTTCCTCTCTCTCCAACCCTCCCCCACCCTAGTTCTCCCACCAGTCTGACCGTGCTCCTGATTGCATTTTATCTTTGTGCGCTTCGCTGTCAGCTGCCCCGAGCAAACACTGTGACTCCCCCTCCCAGTCCCACACTGACCTTTCTGCCCGGGGCCTCCTCCACTGCCAGAGTGAAGCCCAGCGCAAATTGGAGGAGCAGCGCCTCGTATTTCGCTTGGTGCAGCTCGCGACCCGGCGGTCTGCATATCGAAGGCAGACACTAAATGCTGGAGCAACTCAGCGGGACAGGAAGCATCTCTGGAGAAAAGGAATGGGTGACGTTTCGGGTCGACCTCTCTAACCTTTGCTTTCCCTCTCTCTCCATCCTAGTTCTCCGACCAATCTGACTGTCCTCCTGATTAAATTTTATCTCTGTTTGCTTTGTTGTGACCTTCCCTTAGCAAGATTTTGCCTTCCATCACAGTGAGGAGGTGTTTGGTGAACTCACTGTGGTGGATGTTAAATTTGTGTTTATTGGGTGTTTTTGTCATTTTTATTATATGTATGCCTGCAAGGCAACAAAATTTCGAATTACAAAAATAAAAAATAAAAAATAAAATTAATAACAACGACCTATTCTACATTTTCCTCTACCTTCGTCCCCTTTGATGTCTCATTTTCACACCTTAGCCTTCCACATCTCTGTGTCTCCCTCTCCCCTGACTCTCAGTCTGAAGAAGGGTCTCGACCCAAAAGGTCACTCATTCCTTTTATCCAGAGATGCTGCCCTGTCCCGCTGAGTCAAGGGCATGTCCCACTTGGGCGACGTTTGGGCGTAATTTACGCAGCGTCATTTATGCGCCACGATGCGCGTGATGCGCTCATGGTGCGGATTTACGCGCGCATGGTGCGCGGTGACATAAGCAGTGATGCGCAGTCGCGTGCGGCGTCCCAGGATTTTGGGATGTACAAAATCTTCGCGCGCCATCTGAGTGACGCGCTTTACTCCAGCATTCTGTGTCTGTCTTCATTGTTAACGTTTTCCTGGTGTTACGTTGGTACCACTAGTAATATATGTTCTCTGATTAAAATTTTGCTATCTAAAATACACATTCTTTTGTTTGAAATCCTGTTCTAAATCGATGCTAATCTCACACATTTGTTGAAGTTATCATAACTTAAGGGACCTCAGTTCCTGTTCGTGTGATGCATTAAAGTTCTTATTTTAATGATGCCTTACTTTGAAATTTATCCAATTTTTAATTGCATTTTTTCAAAAATTTGTTTCTCATCTCAAGGTATATTTGTTGTTTCAAGATTTCAAGCTTGCAGAAGGGTTGTTTAGGAGCTAATCAGCAATTGCAAATCACACTTTAACGTCTTGGAATTACGTTGCAGCTTTCCCAAAATCCCTGGGTCTTTATCCTGGAACTCCCTACTCAATAACTGTGTGGCAGGATCTCTCTCAGAAGAGCTGCAGACATTCCAGCCACATTATCTTGTCGCAGATAGACCCGAAATGCTAGAGTAACTCAGTTGAACAAGGCAGCATCTCTGGATAGAAGGAATGGGTGACGTTTTGGGTCGAGACCCTTCTTCAGACTTGACCTGAAATGTTACCTATTCCTTCTCTCCAGAGGTGCTGCCTGTCCCGCTGAGTTACTCCAACATTTTGTGTCTATCTTCGGGTTAAACCAGCATCTGCAGTTCCTTCGTGCTCATCTTCTCAGAGCAGTTAGAGCTGGCCTATACATGCTGGCCCTGCCAGCGAGTCAAAGTCTCCCGACAGGTCAAGAGTCAAGAGTCAACAGGGTGTTGTTATCATTGGTCCCGAGACGGAACAATGAAATTCTTACTTGCAGCAGCACAACAGAAATGTCAACAGTACGGTATTATAAAACAGATTATTTGTCGCAAGGAACTGCAGATGCTGGTTTAAACCGAAAATAGACACAAAAAACCGGAGTAACTCAATGGGACAGGCAGTATTCTGGAGAGAAGGAATGGGTCACAAAAATTCTGGAGTAACTCTGCAGGACAGGCATATATATGTATGTATGTGTGTATGTGTGTATGTGTGTGTGTGTATGTGTATGTGTGTATGTGTGTCTGTGTGTGTATGTGTGTATGTGTGTATGTGTGTGTGTGTATGTGTATGTGTGTGTGTATGTGTGTATGTGTATGTGTGTATGTGTGTATGTGTATGTGTGTATGTGTGTGTGTGTATGTGTGTATGTGTGTATGTGTGTGTATGTGTTGTGTGTGTGTGTATGTGTGTATGTGTGTATGTGTGTGTGTATGTGTGTGATGTGTGTATGTGTGTATGTGTGTGTGTGTGTGTATGTGTGTGTGTATTGTGTGTATGTGTGTATGTTGTGTATGTGTGTGTGTGTGTGTATGTGTGTATGTGTGTATGTGTGTATGTGTGTGTGTGTGTGTGGTGTTGGTGTGTGTGTATGTGTGTATGTGTTGTATGTGTGTATGTGTGTATGTGTGTGTGTGCGTGTGTATGTGTGTATGTGTGTATGTGTGTATGTGTGTATGTGTGTATGTGTGTATGTGTATGTGTGTGTCTGTGTATGTGTGTATGTGTGTATGTGTGTATGTGTGTGTGTGTATTGTGTGTGATGTGTGTATGTGTGTATGTGTTAAGGTGTGTGTATGTGTATGTGTGTATGGTGTTTGTGTGTGTGTATGTGTGTCTGTGTATGTGTGTGTGTGTATGTGTGTGTGTGTGTATGTGTGTATGTGTGTATGTGTGTGTGTATGTGTATGTGTGTATGTGTGTATGTGTGTAGTGTGTATGTGTGTATGTGTGTATGTGTGTATGTGTGTATGTGTGTGTGTGTGTATGTGTATGTGTGTATGTGTGTATGTGTATGTGTGTATGTGTGTATGTGTATGTGTGTATGTATGTGTGTATGTGTGTATGTGTGTATGTGTATGTGTGTATGTGTGTGCATATGTGTGTATGTGTGTATGTGTTTGTGTGTATGTGTGTATGTGTGTGTGTGTGTATGTGTGTATGTGTGTATGTGTGTGTGTATATATATACATAATATATATATATAATAATATATATACAGACTGGAGCTGTAAAGTACAATTGTTTAAATATACAAAGATTAGGATGGTATATTTGTTGCTAAGAGATTAAAACGAGCACATATCTAGCCTAGGAAGGCAAAAGTGGGACTTTAAATCTTGTTTACGAGGGACATTGTGGCACTGTGCTGGGACTCTACCAGAAAGAGGATATGAACTTGAAGGGAAACTTTGCTGAACTCACTCCTGGGCCCAGTTGACGGCAGCCAATTTCCCATTTTAAGGAACTATTGTAAAAGCTCGCTGAATGTTGGGCTCAGCTGCTGGAATACTGGTTCTGTGACGAGAAGACAAGATTGTGTTCCCACACTACAACCATCCTTGGCACATCATCATTGCAACTCTCTTCCAAACATCGCTGTTGCTGCACAGCTCTGTGAGGTCAACGGTGGCCTTTGTTTTTGTTTGTGTTTGTGTTCACGTAGCCAGTTCCATAACTCTTCCGCCAACACGTCTCCTGTAGCACCAGAGGACTGTCGCTCTATCCCTCGCCCTCACACTAAGAATGCACCCCCAGAGGTGAGGACTTCATAAAGAAATCTGCAGACTATGTGTAACCAGAAGCCTTGGTGAACCAGATCCGCATTCTTCTGTCCAGATCCCAATTTCAGGTCTGGAGATACAGAGGCCTACAGAAGTCCAGATATGACCTTGTGCCATCGAAAAGGAGGGAGAGTGGAAGAGACAGAGAGGCTTGAATGCCATCACACCTCCTACAAGGCAAAATCAGGAGGCAGCTCAAATGTCAGCGAAGCGTCACTCCCTGATGAGCTCAATGCATTTTACGCAAGCTTTGATAGGGAGAACACTGATGTGCCTTCCCGAGCCCCCATTCGCCGTGATGGTATTTCAGTCACAGTCACAGAGGCCGATGTCAGAAGATCCTTCAGAGGGGTGAACCCTCGGAAAGCGCCTGTACCTGATGGTATACCCGGCCGTGTTCTAAAACCCTGTGTGGACCAACTGGCTGGAGTTTTTACGGACATTTTCAACCTCTCACTTCTGAGGTCTGAGGTTCCCACCTGCCTCAAAAGGGCATCAATAATACCGGTGCCCAAGAAGAGCAAGGTGACGTGCCTCAATGACTATCGACCAGTGGCACTAACGCCTGTGGTGATGAAGTGCTTTGAGAGGCTGATCATGGCACAAATCAACTCCTACCTCGACAAGAACCTGGACCCACTGCAGTTCGCTTACCGCCACAACTGATCAATAGTGGATGTGATCTCACTGGCCCTCCACTCCGTTCTGGACCACTTGGACAACAAAAACTCATATATCAGGCTTTTATTCATTGACCTCAGCTTGGCATTTAATACCATCATCCCCTCAAAACTGTTTTACAAGCTCTCAGATCTGGGTCTCTGCGCATCCCTCTGCAATTGGATCCTTAACTTCCTCATTCACAGACCACAGTCTGTCCGTATTGGTGGAAATGTGTCATCCTCGATAGCAGGGGAGCACCTCAAGGCTGCATGTTCAGCCCCCTGCTGTACTCACTCTATACTCATGACTGCGTAGCCGGACATAGTGCGAACTCCACTATCAAGTTCGCCGACGACACCGCTGTTGTGGGACGTATCACTGATGGGGACGAGTCAGAGTATGGGAGTGAGATCGACCGATTGACCAAATGGTGCCAGCACAATAACCTCGCTCTCAACACCAGCAAAACCAAGGAACTGATTGTGGACTTTGGAAAGAGTAGGATAGGGACCCGTTTATATCAATGGGACGATGGTGGAAAGGGTCAAGAACTTCAAATTCCTGGGCGTGCATATTTCCGAAGATCTCTCCTGGTCCCAGAACACTGATGCAATTATAAAGAAAGCACATCAGCACCTCGACTTCCTGAGAAGATTACGGAGAGTCAGTATGTCAAGGAGGACTCTCTCGAATTTCTACGGGTGCAGGGTAGAGAGCATGCTGACCGGTTGCATCGTGGCTTGGTTCGGCAACTTGAGTGTCCAGGAGCAGAAAAGAATGCAGAACGTCGTGACCACTGCCCAGTCCATCATCGGCTCTGACCTCCCCACCATCGAGGGGATCTATCGCAGTCGCTGCCTCAAAAAGGCTGCCAGCATCATCAAGGGCCCACACCATCCTGGCCACACACTCCTCTCTCTGCTGCCATCAGGTAGAAGGCACAGGAGCATGAAATCTGCAACATCCAGTTTCAGGAACAGCCTCTTCCCCACAGCCATCAGGCTATTAAACTCCCCATCAAACAAACTCTGTACAAATGCAGCCTATTGCACTATATCTGTTTATTTATGTGCGTATATATATGGTCTATGCTATATAGACACACTGAGCTGTTCTGTATTTATGCTTACTATATTCTGTTGTGCCGCAGCAAGCAAGAATGTCATTGTCCTATCTGGGACACATGACAATAAACTCTCTTGACATGAACTCATAGGCATGGGCATAGAGATAGGCATAAGCAGA
Source organism: Okamejei kenojei (assembly GCA_035221665.1). NCBI lineage: Eukaryota > Metazoa > Chordata > Chondrichthyes > Rajiformes > Rajidae > Okamejei > Okamejei kenojei. The sequence goes on along the minus strand of CM069153.1, from coordinate 45,023,941 downwards.
GACACACACACACAGTCAAAAAATGCACATGATCACACACACGCACATACACACACGCACACCCACCCGTGCACACATACACACATGCACACACATGCACGCACACGAACAAAGCTTTACCTGGCACGAAACGTGATTCCCTTATCATGTATCTGCACACTGTAAATGGCTCGATTGTGGTCATGTATCGTCTGTGCGCTGACTGGATAGCACGCAACAAAGCTTTTCACTGTACCTCGGTCCACGTGACAATAAACGAAACTAAATTAAAACTAAACGGACCCACGTGCACACACACACATGCGCGTGCACACACGCACGCACATATTTCAATTGGACAGCGGTATGAATTTGATTTTTTTTCTAATTTCAAGTAACCCTTGCATTCCCCCTCGTTCCGCCCCTCCCCCACCCTAGTCATCCTGCTAGTTTCACTGTTCGCATCCCTTTGTCATCGCCTCGTCCACAGCCACGATGGACTATTGTGAGGTTCGCCTTTCGCGGGTCATCAGTGCCGGCTCTGATTTTGTTCTGTAACTTTTCATACCTCCACGTTCCCTCTCCCCCGACTCTCAGCAGATCTCTGGAGAAAAGGACTCACGCATTCCTTTTCTCCAGCGATGCTGCCTGTCCCTGCTGAGTTACTCCATCATTTTGCATCTATCCTTGGTGGAAACCAGCATCTGCAGTTCCTTCCTAGTTCCTTCCTAGATCTGCCGAGACCCAGATTGCGGATGGCATGGTAGTGCAGCGGTAGGGTTGCTGCCTTACAGTAGGTATGTTACAAAACTTACCTTGAGCAGCGCTGCAGTTCTGCCGCTCCCCGTGTGCGTGACTTTGCCGCCTTTCAGAGGGGGGCGTGTTTACAGTGCCGTTTTTCCACAGACAGGGCAAATCGATCCATGTTAGGGGATTTCATTGCTGAAGAAAAATCGCTCCGACATTTCATTCATGAAGGTATTTTTTAAATTACGCTAGATTATTTATTAGCTAGAGTAATTTAAAAATCATCTTCTAAAGCCGTGAGCGCCGACAACGAGAAGGATTTTACGTAGGGGAGAAAATAAAGTACACCAGTTTATTTTTGCATTAAAACTTGGTTTTTAGGAAGCCTTTAATCACATTTTCATGTTGCGAAATGGGGACAAAAAAATGTACGAACCGGCAGTGTTTTTCCTGCCGACTTCACCGCAAACCGCAACGTTCCAATCCACCGCGTTCCACTAAAACCCACTCGCAAGTTGATTTAAATGGCCATTAATTTACAGGAATTAAACACTAAATTCCTTCCATTTGGCCTATAAATTCATGAAAATGAGATTTAAAAATCATGTTATATTGTGAATTATTGTGTGAATGTTATTTGGACACTTAGGCAATTTTAAAAAGTTTATCTTTTCTTAAGAAATGGATAGATGTTTAGATCTAGTAATTGAATTTTGTAATTAGCTACAATTAGGTAACGAACTAATTATATGCTTTAATTTCAGGTCATCCAAGTAATGTTGTTTCATATTTGTTTCAGACTGCTTCAATGTATAATAACTGAAAATTTCATTGAGTTCTCTTAATTTTTAAGAAAGTTATGGGCTTTTGACTGTCCTAGATCACAGCTTTTGTGTTAAGTCAATGGAAAGGCAATGGGGACAAGATGCTAATTTCCGAGTATCAAAATGGCCATAACTTTTTTAATACTGAAGATATGAAAGTGAATTAGGTGTCAAATTAAACTTATTTTTATGCTTTATCTGATGGGATAAATTGCAGAGATTTTTTTAATCTCAAAATTTTGTAACATTGCTACTTACAGTGAATGCATCGCTGGAGACCCGGGTTCAATCCTGACTACGGGTGCTGTCTGTACTGAGTTTGTACGTTCTCTCCTGTGGTCTGCGAGGGATTTTTCCGGCAGCTCTAGTTTCCTCCCACACTCCAAAGACGTATAGGATTGTAGGTTAATTGGCTTTGGTAAAAGTGTAATTTGTCCCTGGTTTGTGGGAAAGTGTTAGTGTGTGGGATGATCGCTGGTCGGCATAGAGAAGGTGGGCCAAAGTGTTTGTTTCCACACTGCATCTCTAAACTAAACCAAACTAAACTCTCATCTTATCTCAAGGTAATTCATAACTTCAGAAATTCAAGAGAATCTCAAGGTAATTCATAACTTCAGAAATGCGAGCAGAATTAGGCCATTCGGCCCTTCAAGGCTACTCTGCCATTTAATCATGGCTGATCTATCTCTCCCTCCTAAACCCATTCTCCTGTCTTCTCCCCATAACCCCTGACACCCGCACCAATCAAGAATCTATCTACCTCTGTACTTTCCCCCCTTGACCTGCGTGGGTTGTTTCCGAGATCTTCGGTTTCCTCCCACGCTCCAAAGACGTACAGGTTTGAAGGTTAATTGCCTTGGTAAATGTAAAAATTGTCCCTAGTGGGTATAAGATAGTGTTGATGTGCGGGGATCGCTGCTCGGCCCGTTTCCGCGCTGTATCTCTAAAACTAAAAACTAAAAATTAAATTGAGGGAGAGATTATTGTCCTGACACCATGTTTCTAAGTTTTCCATCTCCTCCCTGCACTCCGTTTGGACACGCTAGAGGCAGGAAGCATATTCCCGATGTTGGGGGAGGCCAGAAACAGGGGCCACAGTTTAAGAATAAGGGGTCAGCCATTTAGAACGGAGACGAGGAAACACTTTTCCACACAGAGAGTGGTGAGTCTGTGGAATTCTCTGCCTCAGAAGGCGGTGGAGTTCGGTCTTCTGGATACTTTCAAGAGAGCTAGACAGGGCTCTTAAAGATAGCGGAGTCAGGGGATATGGGGAGAAGGCAGGAACGGGGTACTGATTGGGGATGATCAGCCATGATCACATTGAGTGGCGGTGCTGGCTCGAAGGGCCGAATGGCCTACTCCTGCACCTGTTGTCTATTGTCTAGTCATTGTTTGTGGTTCGGCCAACCACAGTGGTGTCATCTGAAACCTGTAAATGGAGTTTGAGCCGGATTTTGCCGCGCAGTCATGGGTGTATATAAGGAGTATCATATGGGACTGGGAAAGCATCGTTGCAGGGCACCAGACTTGGAAACTATTGTGGAGGAGGTTTTGTCACCCATCCACGATCATTGTGGTCTGTGGGTCGGAATGTCAAAGATAGAGTGGCAGAGAACTTCATTACTGGATAGAGTGGACGTGGAGAGGATGTTTCCACTAGTGGGAGAGCCTAGAACCAGAGCCCCCAGCCACAGAATGAAGGGACGCTCGTTTTGGATGAGGAGGAATTTCTTTAGCCATGAGTGGAACCCTTTGCCACAGAAGGCTGTGGAGGCCAAGCCAATGGATATTTTTAAGGCAGAGATAGATGGATTCTGAATTAGTACGGGTGTCAGGGGTTATGGGGAGAGGGCAGGAGAATGGAGTTAGGAGGGAGAGATAGATCAGCCATGATTGAAAGGCGGAGTAGAGTTAATGGGCCGAATGGCCTTATTCTACCCCATAATCTCTGAAGTTATGAATTACCTTGAGATTCTCATCACCCAAGACTGAGCTGAGAGTTTAGTCTAGGTTAGTTTAGCTTAGAGATACAGCGAGCAAACAGGCCCTTCGGCCCACCTTGTCTACGCCGACCAGCGATCATCCCGCACACTAACACTTTCCTGCACACCAGGGACGAGTTCCAATTTTACCGAAGCCAATTAACCTACAATCCTTGGAGTGTGGGTGGAAACCCAGAGCACCCGGAGAAATCCCCAGCAGGTCACGGGGAGAAGGTACAAACTCCGTGCCGACAGCGCCCGGTAGTCAGGATCGATTCTTGGTCTCTGGCGCTGTGAGGCTGTGATGCACCTTCTCGCCATCGTAGTATTAGTCAGCACGATACCATCATTCTGCAGACTTTCTCTGCGACATCTGTTGGGAAATGCCAGCAAATTTCCATGCCCGGCTGATTCTACGAAAAAGCTGTCGCCTTGATCTTTTCAATTGTTTTAAGAATTTCTGTGACCTATTTGTTTTGTTTCAAACTTAAGTTTTAATTTTTTTAATTGCTTAATGAATCTTCAATAATTCAGAGAATTTCCACACGTCCCTTGGCAGCTTTGACTATTGACAAAGCCTTCAGGTATGGATTTGCAGACTAGGCCCTTTCATGGGTAGGCCTTTCTCTTAGGCCCAACTTGCCCACACCGGCCAACATGTCCCAGCTACACTAGTCCCACCTGCCAGTGTACACCCACCACCCTTTTTATTTCATACAAAATGCTTTTATTCAGAATAAAACAAAAATACAAAGTAGTAACACGTTCAAAGAACGCCTATATTGGCATTTTACACACAAAGTTATCAAATTAAAGTATTAACATTTTTATCAACAATACATTCGACCTCCCACGGTGACCAGCATTCACGGAAGTCCGCCAGCGTCCCCGTGGGCACGTACGTAACCCCAGTAAAGGGGCGGGCAGCCGACCGCTGTGCGCCCATCGACTGCCCGCTGCCTGGACCCGCGAGTGGCCATCTTACACCCACCACCCTGTGTGTGTGGAAGAGTTACCCCTCAGATTTCTATTCAATCTTTCCCCCTTCACCTTAAACCTATGTCCTCTGGTCCTCGATTCACCTACTCTGGGTGAGATACTCTGTGCATCGAGCCGATCTATTCCTCTCATGATTGTTATACACCTCCATAAGATCACCCCTCATCCTCCTGCGCTCCAAAGAATAGAGTCCCGGCCTGCTCAACCCCTCCTAATAGCTTAGACCCTATATCCCTCGCAACATCCTCGTAAATCTTCTCTGCACCCATTCTAGCTTGACACCATCTTTCCTATAACACGGTGCCCAGAACTGAACGCAATACTCTAAATGCGGTCTCACCAACGACTTATACAACTGAAACATGACCCCCCTCCCCCCCCCACCCAACTTCTACATTCAATACACTATATTCTCAATATTCAATAGATTTAGTTGTAGTTTAGTCACAAATAGAAACATAGACAATAGGTGCAGGAGTAGGCCATTCGGCCCTTCACTGCCATTCAATATTATCACGGCTGATCATCCAAAATCAGTACCCCGTTCCTGCTTTCTCCCCATATCCCCTGATTCCGTTAGCCCTGAGCTCACTCTAACCCTCTCTAACGTGGGTACGAGGGTATATACCTGGGTACGGTGAAAATATTTGTTTTGCTTGCTCTCCAATCAAGTGAGATAATACTATACATACGGTAAATACAATTAAAAGAATCTCTAGTAGAATATTGTTCTCAGCGTTATATTGCAATAGTTTAGTTTAGTTTGGAGATACAGCGCGGAACCAGGCCCTTCTGCCCCCTGAGTCCGCACCGCCCAGCGATCCCCGCACATTAACACCCCCCTACACACACTGGGGACAACTTACATTCGTACCGATGCAATTAACCTACAAACCTGCACGTCTCTGGAGTGTGGGAGGAAAGCGAAGATCTCAGAGATGACGGGGAGAAGGTACAAACTCCGTGCAGGCAGCACCCGTAGTCGGGATCGAACCCGGGTCTCAGGCGCTGCAAGGCCACCGTGCCGGGGATAGTCCCAGCGACAAAGTCCAACGTCCGCAATGAAGCGGGTGAGAATTAGACTATTTATGGATGGATCGTTCAGATGGCTGATAGCAAAAGGGTATAAGGTGGTGGTGAGGCTGGTATAGGAAGAGATGATGGGTAGATTGTTGCATTAATGGTCCACTGGTCCACAAGTGACTGAGCATGCACGATTTGCATAATACACAATCATCCATTTATAAATCCTGAAGAAATGTTATCTGCTCTTTATAGCTAATCTGCTTTTCTTAACCATCCAGTGCTATTATTCTATATCCGTCAGCTTACATCCGTCATTAATAGTCTTAATTGGAGAGGAAGCGAGAGGTGGGGGGAGGGGTGGGAGGAAGAGAGAGAGAGGGGGAGAGGGAGAGAGGAGGGAAGAGGGAGAGAGAAAGGGAGAGAGAGAGAGAGAGAGAGTGAGAGAGAGGGGGGGGAAGAGGAGAGAGAGAGAGAGAGAGAGAGAGAGGGAGAGAGAGAGGGAGAGAGAGAGAGGAGAGAAAGGGAGAGAGAGAGGGAGAGAGGGGGGGAAGAGGGAGAGAGAGGGGGGGAGAGAGAGGGGAGAGAGAGAGAGAGGGGGGAGAGGGAGGGAGAGAGGGGGGAGAGAGAGGGAGTAGAGGGAGAGAGAGAGAGGGGGAAGAGGGAGAGAGAGAGGGAGAGAGAGAGGGAGAGAGAGAGAGAGAGAGAGGTAGAGGGAGAGAGAGGGGGGGAGAAGAGGGAGAGAGAGAGGGGGAGAGAGAGGGAGCGAGAGAGGGAGAGAGAGAGAGAGAGAGAGAGAGAGAGAGAGAGAGAGAACATGAAGTGTAAGGATCAACTTTGGAAGGAGGAAGTCAAGGCAGGCAGGAAATACCCAGCTACCTTGTGATGGAAAATAAAGTCTGGGCTTCCATGCACGGGAAAGAAGGTTCTGGAACTGTTAGCTGACTATTAACAGTGAAGAGCTGAGGGGGGACAGACCCCAGCACTCGTTGAGGTTCACCATGTCTGTTTTCGCCAGGCTGTGTCGGTGCTGGGACAGATGAGTTGAACCGATGATGTGATTATTTTAATCAGCACAGACTGCGCTGAGGGAAGCTGAAGAACTGCAGCGATGAGATCCTGCTCTGTTACAGCTTGTTGACCCAATTAAACTGGAACCATGCCGTTTGAATGTCCTAACTTGACTGGGACGGGAACAGCTGAAAAGTACATCACAGCCTTGACTGTATTTAAAAAAAAAAAAAAAGTAACGCAGATTAAAAACAGAACACATTTCAGCCGAGCATATCCTGGGAGGAAATACAGGTTGCCGCATTCCAGCATCTCTGTGTAATCAGAACCATGGTGGGAAACATAGATAATTGACCAAAGTCAAAGGCACCAAGAGGTGGAGTTATGGCCCTGTCCCACGGGACCAGTTCATTCCAAGAGCTCTCCTCCGAGTTTGCCCTGATTCCAGCTCAGAGATTTACGGTAATGGCCGCTCGTCGGTACCTCGGGGCTCTCGTGGACATTTTTCAACATGTCGAGCCTGAAAAAATGCCATTCAACTCACCAATCTTCCCCTTAGAGGGCTATAGCCAATGAACGGCCTCAACTAGCAGAGTCTTCCCGAGCTTATCCGCCGTTAGTGTAACGAGCCGCTAAGAGACGTCCCCGAGCTCCGACGTACCCGCTACGTTCATTCTCCGGGCTTACCACGAGTTTGTTTTATTTTTACCTCGGGAGAGCTCTTGGAATGAACTCGTACCGTGGGACAGGGGTTTAAATCAGCGGGTCGGGCAGCATCTCTGGAGTGACGGAACGGGTGACGTTTCGGGTCGAGACCCTTCTTCAGACGCGGAATGTCGCCCATTCCTTCTCTCCAGAGATGCTGCCCGACCAGCTTTTTGTGTCCATCTTCAGTTTAAACCAGCGTCTGCAGTCCCCTTCTACACATGGATAAAAAACCGATACAACCATTTCCCTGCCCTCTCTTACCTTAGTTTCTCTGACTTCTGCTCTCAACCCCCGTCCGCAGAATAGAGACAGCGTTTCCATTGTCAGAGACTCGCTCAGTGTAGAAACTGGTCCCTCGGCCCAACCTGCTCACATGTCCCAGCTACGCAAGGCCCACCTGCCCGCGTGTGGCCCATACCCCTCCAAACCTGACCTATCCGTGTACCTGTCTGTTTCTTAAACTTTGCCATTGTCCCTGCCTCAACTACCTCCTCTGGCAGCTCGTTCCATACACCCACCACCCTTTGTGTGAAAAAGCAACCCCTCAGATTCCTATTAAATATTTTCCCCGTCACCTTAAACCTATGTCCCCTGGTCCTCGATTCCCCTACTCTGGGCAAGAGGCTCTGTTCTGCCCCGGACCTGGACTGTCACTCATCCATTCCCGCCCCAGAAGCTGCCTGAGCCGCTGAGTTCCTCCAGCACATTGTGTTTGCATCACGTCTCCCGCATCTGCAGTCTCTCGAGTGTCTTCACCTTTCACATCACCCTCCTCCGCATCGAGCAACTCATCATTCATCATTTCCACCCGGCTGCAGTGAGATTCCACCACCTGCCTCTTCTTAGGTCATGTTCATAAGTTCTAGGAACAGAATTAGGCCATTCGGCCCATCAGGTCTACTCCGCCATTCATCCGTGGCTGATCCATCTCTCTGTCCGAACCCCATTCCCCTGCCTTCTCCCCATAACCCCTGGCACACATACTAAACTAATCAAGAATCTATCTATCTTTGCCTTAGAAGTGTCCATTGACTTGGCCTCCACAGCCTTCTGAGGCAAAGAATTCCACAGATTCACCACCCTCAGAGGGGGAATCTTATATAAAATTATAAAAGGACTAGACAAGCTAAATGCAGGAAAAATGTTCCCAATGTTGGGCGAGTCCAGAACCAGGGGCCACACAGTCTTAGAATAAAGGGGAGGTCATTTAAGACTGAGCTGAGAAAAAACTTTTTTACCCAGAGAGTTGTGAATTTGTGGAATTCCCTGCCACAGAGGGCAGTGGAGGCCAAATCATTGGATGGATTTAAGAGAGAGTTGGGTAGAGGGGCTAGTGGAGTCAAGGGATATGGGGAGAAGGCAGGCACGGGTTATTGATAGCGGACGATCAGCCATGATCGCAATGAATGGCGGGCTGGCTCGAAGGGCCGAATGGCCTCCTCCTGCACCTATTTTCTATGTTTCGATGTTTCTATGTTAAAGAAATTCCCCCTCATAGGAGATGAGGAACGTCCTTTCATTCTGAGGCTGTGACCTCTCCCACTAGTGGAAGCATCCTCTCCACATCCACTCTATCCAAGCCTTTCGCCTCTCAGTGAGCTTCAATGAGGTTTACCCCTCATCCTTCTAAGCTCCAGCTGTACACCGCAAATATCACGATTGTACCCGTGCACGGTCTTTCCGCTGACTGGTTAGCACGCAACAAAAGCCTTTCACTGTAACTCGGTACGCGTGACAATGAAACTAAACTGAAACTCTTCAAACCTCATCTGCTGCGTCCGTGCTCCTGGCGTGGCCTCCTCTATACCCGAGGGAGCAAGTGAGTAACTTGCAGAGTCGACCGACGTTCTGTCATCCTAAACTCCCAATTGCCTGCGTAAAATTCATTGCCACAGATGGCCGTGGAGGCCAGGTCATTGGGTACATTTAAAGCGGGGATTGACTCATTCTTGATCAGTAAGGATGCCAGGGGTTATGGGAGAAAGCAGGAGAATGGGGACGAGAGGGAACGATAGATCAGCCAAAGACTCAATGGGCCGAATGGCCTAATTCTGCTCCTACGGCTTACGAATCCGCAGTCTAAGAATTAAGGGGGAGGCCATTTGAAACTGAGATGAGAAAACAAACTTTTCCGCCCAGAGAGTTGTGAATTTGTGGAATTCCCTGCCACAGAAGGCAGTGGAGGCCAATTCACTGGATGAATTTAAGAGAGAGTTGGATAGAGCTCTAAGGGCTAGCGGAGTCAGGGGATATGGGGAGGAGGCAGGCACGGGTTACTGATTGGGGATGACCAGCCATGCTCACAATGAATGGCGGTGCTGGCTCGAAGGGCTAAATGGCCTACTCCTGCACCTATTGTCTATGTTTCTATGAATGAGCGGGGTGCAAATTCAGTAGCTCAGGATGGACCAGGGGTCGTGATGTGTAGGAAGGAACTGCAGAGGCTGGTTTACACCGAAGATAGACCCAAAATGCTGGAGTAACTCAACAGGTCAGGCAGCATTACAGGATGGAAGGAATGGTTGACGTTACGGGTCGAGACCCTTCTTCAGACTAAGAGTAAGGGGAGAGGGAGACACTGAGATATGGAAGGGCAAGGTGTGAAAACGAGATATCAAAGGCGACAAAGAATAGATCATTGTTAGAATAGATCATTGTTAGCTGGGGGAAGGTGACAGCGAGGCGTACAAAAGATAAAATGTAACCAGGAGGACAGTCAAACTAGTCGGAGAGCCAGGATGGGGGAGGGGGGAGGGACGGAGAGACAGGGAAATCAAGGCTTACTTGAAGTTTAGAGGAGTCAATATCCATACAGTAGGGTTGTAGGTTGCCCACGTGAAATATGAGGTGCTCTTCCTCCAATTTGTGCTGGGCCTCCCTTTGACTGTGGAGGAGGCCCAGGACAGAAAGGTCAGTGTGGGAATGGGGAATATGAGGCCGTTAGGTCATAAGGTCATAAGTGATAGGAGCTGAATTAGGCCATTCAGCCCATCAGGTCTACTCCGCCATTCAATCATGGCCAATCTACATCTCCCTTCTAACCCCATTCCCCTGCCCTCTCCCCATAACCCCTGACACCCGTACTAATCAAGAATCTATCGATCTCTGCCTTAAAAATATCCACTGACTTGGCCACCACAGCCTTCTGCGGCAACAGGTGCTGTTCCTCCAATTTCCGTTGGGCCTCCCCAGCAGGGTTCCTGATGCCCTCTGATAAATGTTATGGGATTCAACATTACTTCCGGCCTAGTCTGACGTTCCGGGCGAGATTCCTGCACCCGCTCAAAATCCCACTCAACCTGGGGCTTGTTCTCTAGCTGCACATCAAAGAGATTCCAGTGGGCCTGTCGACCGTCACAGCCGTAGCAGGTCGCCGATAGACCGGCGACTGGACCAGTGGGCCTGTCCCACGTAGGCGACCGCCGGCGAATACGACAACGAAATCCACCCAAGACAGCACCGGCGACAACCCACGTCACCTGGCAACAACCTACGACATCCTGTCGACACTTGGTGACACCGATGACAGCACCTGCGTCAAGTACCCAAGATCGCCACTGTTTCAACACGTTGAAAATGTTTCGACGACCAGAAAGACGCTACGACGCTTTGGGCGACTGAGGAGACGACTCACGACCATGCAGGCGACACCTGGGCAACCACCGGCAAACATGTGGCGACCATTTGGCCACCGCATAGTCTCCTGTGGTCGTCTAAAAAGTCACCTAAGTGGGACAGGGCCATAAGGGAAGTGTTACTAAGCAGGTTGCATTATACCTGTTCGAAAGGGAATAAATACAAGGGCCACATTTATGGAGGACTTTTCAATCAAACTTGTTTTCTGTTTTGGCTTCGGTTCCCTTCTTTGTGGAAGAAAATACCAGTTGGCACTTCAAGAGTCAAGAGTCCATAATTGTCTCGTGAACTGTTAAGGGAACATTGAATTCCTTATTTCTCGTAAACACAATGCACATACATTAATATTCAAAAGCCAGGAGTTCAATTTAACTTAAATTAATCTAAATTTCAATTAATAAGCGCGATACGAGTGGGAAATAACACCCCAGATTCCACTCGGTGCAAACAAAGACGACCCATACAAGTTCAGAGCAGAGGTTAGTGTTGTGCAGCGTTCAAGAGGCTGGTGGCGTTGGGAAGAAGCTCGGGGCCGGAGACCCAGGTTCCATCCTGACCACGGGCGCTTGTCTGTGCGGAGTTTGTACGATCTCCCCGTGAATCGCGTGGGTTTTCTCCGGGTGCTCCGGTTTCGTCCCACACTCCAGGTTTGCAGGTTAATTGGTTTGGGTAAATCGTCCCGAGTGCGTAGGATAGAGCTAGTGTGCGGGGGATCGCTGGCCGGCCTGGACTCGGGGGGCCGAAGGGCCTGTTACTACTGTACGCAGCATCTCTAAACTAAACTCAACTCAATATTTTAAAGCGGTGCAGTTTGCAGGAGCAGGGGGAAAGACAATGGGTCTGCCAGGGCAATTCTGCTCATGGAACCTGTGGAGAGGGTAAAAGTGGGCCATGCAGGGCTGGGCAATGAAGTAGTTGGACGGTGGGGATGGCAGATAGCCAGAAATTATTCAAAAAAACCCAGAGATTTTAAATTTATATTTTAATATAAAAAATCAACAATAGACATTGAGATGCGGTTCCGTTGAATTTACAATGAGCGTTGAATGGCTGGCGGTAGAGTTGGTGCCGTACCACGCCAGAGACCCAGGTTCGCTCCTGACTACGGGTGCTGTCTGTGTGAGGTTTGCACGTTCTCCCTGTGACCGCATGGGTTTTCTCCGGGTTCCTCCCACGCTCCAAAGACGAGCGGCTTTGTCGGTTAATTGGCTTCGGTATAATTGTAAATTGTCCCTGGTGCGCGCAGGATCGTGCCAGGGGACGGGACGGTCGCCGGTCGGCACGGATTCGTTGTGCCTGCTTTCCGTGCTGCATCTCCAAACTACACTCTAGACTAAACATTGTCGGAACAGTGTCGGAAGGAACTGCAGAAGCCGGTTTAGGCCGAGGATAGACGCAAAATGCTGGAGCAACTCAGCGGGCCAGGCCGCATCCCGGGGGAAAAGGAATAGAGGGAGTACGGAGAAGGTTCACCAGACTGATTCCTGGGATGGCACGACTTCCATATGAAGAAAGACTGGATAGACTCGGCTTGTACTCGCTGGAATTTAGGAGATTGAGGGTGGATCTTATAGAGACTTACAAAATTCTTAAGAGGTTGGACAGGCTAGATGCAGGAAGATTGTTCCCGATGTTGGGGAAGTCCAGAACAAGGGGTCACAGTTTAAGGATAAGGGGGAAGTCTTTTAGGACCGAGATGAGAAAATCATTTTTCACACAGAGAGTGGTGAGTCTGTGGAATTCTCTGCCACAGAAGGTAGTTGAGGCCAGTTCATTGGCTATATTTAAGAGGGAGTTAGATGTGGCCCTTGTGGCTAAAGGGATCAGGGGGTATGGAGAGAAGGCAGGTACGGGATACTGAGTTGGATGATCAGCCATGATCATATTGAATGGCGGTGCAGGCTCGAAGGGCCGAATGGCCTACTCCTGCACCTATTGTCTATGATTCTATGAGTTAGGTGACCGTTTCGGCTTGAGGCCCTTCTGCAGCTGGAGACAGAGGGCAGAGAGAGCAGAGTGGAGACGGGACGGAGAAATGGCGTTGGATTCTGTTTGATGAGTTTTTCCTCGGGAATGCCCTGGTTTGTCTTTGACATGAAAAGTGGCCGTGCGGACGAACCTCTCTGAACCCCCTCCCCCCCCTTGTCCAGTGTCCTTCCCCCTCCCTCCCTCCCTCACGCCAGCTCCTCTATTGTTCCTCCCATGGGCTCCGATCAAGTGAGTGGACTGGGCTAAGGCACAAACAAAAGTGGTGTCCACGGGGAGAGTTTGGGGGGGGGGGGGGGGGGTTTGAGGGGACGTGGGTGGAAGAGAAGGCGCGTTACATGTCGCACACACCTTCCTGCTCGCTTGATGCAACAATGTTGACAGAGATGGTGGAACTACAGGAACCACAAACAGATGTGAGACATCCCAGAGGACACAGATGATGGGAAAAAAAATGTACAATATCATAATGAGTGGAAGGCAAGGAAACAGGTGGCACCGACGGATCAACAGACCAAACTCCCTCAGTGTGTGGTTTTACTTCCATCGTTTATTTTCGTTCGGCTCCGCTGTGAGGTACCGAATGGCAAGTCCGCTCTCAAAGCAATGTTTCCTGTCCCACCTGGGTCTGAACCAGCCGGCAAAGACCGCACGACCTTTGTCTTTCCTCACTACCTCGGAACACGTGACAATAAACCAAACTGAACTCATCCGGAGAATGTGTAAACGCCTCCTGCCAAGAGGCGTCATCTTCACCAGGTGATTCAGAGCAGTGTCCGGGGAAGGTAAACACAAGGTGCTGGAGTAACTCAGGCAGGCCGCATCTCTCTGCACATGGAGTAGGTCTCTGGAGAGAAGCCATTCAATATGACCATGGCTCGACAGACATCCTCTGCACTCTTCTGAGCCTGGATCTGTGTGCTCTCCTCTGGCATCTAGGAAGGCAGAGAGTATGTCTATCCAGTTTGAGTCATGGGCTTTTTTCTGAGGGCTTTGGCCTTTCACACTAAGCATTGTGGTTTAATTTGACATGCTAGCCAACACAGCCCCGGTGGTGAAAAACAGAACACAGATGCGTACCAATTAAACCGTTCCTTTTGATCGCGGGACACAGGAAAACAGCTAGTAACTTGGTCCACTCAAGCAAAATAGGTCAGGATTCATAAAACAACCATGGTAGTGTGTAAAACTGATGATGTTCAACACCGAGGACACAAATGTGGGTGGTATTGTCGATAGTTAAGATGGTTTGTCCAAAGTTGCTGCAGTAATCTTGATCAGTTGGGCAAGTCGGCTGGGGAATGGTTGATGGAGAGGAATGTGAGGTCTTGCATTTTGGGAAGTCTAACATGGGCAGGTCCCACACAGGGAATGGTCGGGCTCTGTGGAGTGTTGTAGAACAGAGTGGATAGGTATATGGACGTAAAGGGAATGGAGGGGTATGGTCTGAGTGCAGGTAGATGGGACTAGGGGAAAACAAATGGTCGGCACGGACTGGAAGGGCCGAGAGGGCCTGTTTCCGTGCTGTAATTGTTATATGGTTATATGGTTATATGATCTAGTAGCGCAGGTACATTGATGATGAATTTCACTGTGTACCTTCATTGGTACACGTGACGTTAAACTGACCGCGAAACCTGGAAACGCAGTTCCTTGAAAGCGGGGCCACACTTCTGGAAAAAGATAACAGTTCCCACAGTGAAGATGTGGATCACAGAAATGACCGAGACACTACATTTAGAAAAAATAAGGCTTGTTTTGGCTGATAAATCAAACCAAAATATGGTGTCCTTTCATTGAATTTCTTCAACAACAGAATGGTTGAACACAAATTTAAAACTGACGCTTGGGTTGGGTGAGCGGGCGTAGGGAAGGGACATAACTCAGTTCAGGGGTTTTTTCTTCTCCCTTTTTCGTATCTTTCATCTTTCCCTTCATTCTTTCCTTTTGACTTTTTTTTTTTCCGATTCATTTATCAGTTTATAAAATATTAAAACTGAAGCTGTACGAAAATGGTATCGTTGTTATGTCGACTACTTTCTTCTTGTACAATTGCTTCTGATAAAATAAACATTAAAAAAAAAGAAAGTGGGGCCGCAGGTAGATAGGGTGGTCAGAGTGGCTTTTGGCACACTGGCCTTCTTCAGTTGGTTTATTGAGTGTAGAAGTTGGTGGCAGTTATCCAAAACGTTGGTGAGGCCACATTTGGAGTATTCATGGTGTTCAGTTTTGGGCACCATCTTATAGGAAATATGTTGTCAAGCTGGGAGGCTGCAACTGCCTTCTCTGGCAGATTGCTCCATACACGTGTGAAATAGGTTGCCCTTCAGGATCTTGTCAAATCTTTCCTCCTTTACCTGAAACCTATGTCCTCCTGTTCTCCATTCTCCAACCCTGGGTAAAAGACTCTGTGCATCTACCCGATCTGTTCCTTACAACAAATGGGACTTGAAAATGGCGCCAAACCGACGACTGTCTACGCTCAGTGTACTACTGCTACTATACACCGGCACTGTATCTGAGATGCTTATCTAAGATGTATCTAATGCCCCTGTCCCACTTAGGAGACCTGAACGGAAACCTCTGGAGACTTTGCGCCCCACCCAAGGTTTCCGTGCGGTTCCCGTGAGGTTTTTGTGTCCTCCGGCAACCACCTTCAACTAGCATCGCAACCGGCTTCGGCTAAAAAATTACCGATTTTTGGACCATTCGACCATTAGGGAGACTGACAAAAACCTCTGGGAACCTGCACGGAAACCTTGGTCTCCAGAGGTTTCCGTTCAGGTTTCCTAAGTGGGACAGGGGCATGAGGGCTTATGTATTGTGATACATGTTCTGAACTCTATACAAAAATGAATTGCACTGTACCATGGTACACAGGGCAAAACCAATTCCGCACCTTACCGTGGGCAATGAAGGGATATTCTCAGCTTTGCGACCCATGTCATTTCTACAGCATGTACTGACATTACGATATTACAGCAGAGCACTAGTTGCGAGTTGTCTATTGCTTGATGTCAGTGCATAACGGTCTACCTTCATAAAAGCATCATACGCATGTTGGATCAAGATATAATGTACCATGCATCTGTGTATTGATGTCAATATTATCCAGCAATTGTTTTTGGTTCCAAAGCTACCATTTAGCGAGATAAAGTCTGCCCCGTGTGATAGAACTCCAGGCCTATCATCCTTTATTGATACATTTGTTGTGTAGAATTTAGACTCTAGAGGTACAGAGCGGAAACAGGCCCTTCGGCCCATCGAGTCCGCGCTGACCCGCGATCACCCCGTACACTAACTAACACCACCCTACGCACTAGGGGACAATTTACAATGTTACCAAAGTCAAGTGACCTACTAAACCGCACGTCTTTGGAGGAAACCGGAGCACCCGGAGAAAACCCACCTGGTCACTGTGAGAACGTACAAACTCCAGGATCGAACCCAGGTCTCTGGCGTTGTGAGACCACAACTCTACTGCTTTGTTGCGATGTCAATATTGACTGCACTTGTACTGAGATGAGGTCAAACTAAGTGCGTTGGTCTCAAAGGATAAATCTGAAAGCTAGTAGATTTACACCAGCGAGGTGCCCATTTCATTAGCCTGTGGGAAATCAGATTGCATTTTAATCTCCAATTATTTTTAATATTTACATTAGCATCTCCTATTGAAAGTAAACACTTAGTGCTTCCCCTAACACAAGCTGCAATTTGTAATATGCGATATCATCAAGCATGGCCTCCAATATATGAGATGCATCGAAGAGCTCTCACTTGCCCAGTGAGGGCGGATATATATTGTTCAGGGCACACAAAATGCTGGAGAAACTCAGCGGGTGCAGCAGCATCAATGGAGTGCAGGAGATAGGCAACGTTTCGGGTGAAACCCTTCTTCAGACTCAAGAAGGTTTGAAGAAGGGTTTTGGCCCGAAACGTCGCCTATCTCCTTCACTCCATAGATGCTGCTGCACCCGCTGAGTTTCTCCAGCATTTTGTGTACCCTCAATTTTCCAGCATCTGCAGTTCCTTCTTTAAAACTATATATCGTTCAGGTTGAGCATAAATGATAACTTTTGGCCGCGGAGATTTAAGTGGGGAAGATTGGATGGCTTTAATGGAGCCCGGCCGTTAATCATCTCCTGAACACTTTGCCAGACTGATTACTTTACTTACATCCAGTAAGTGCTAGAGAGCGCAGATTCTCGCATCAATATTTTGTTCCAGGAGTTGAAGATATTTCTCCTTGCCATTTTCCCAATTTGCTGAAATTGCAGAGCGTTTTACCCGAGACAAAGCCTGCATCATTTTCATCAAATCTTTCCCAGCTCCTGCTGGGTTCAGAGGTTTGCACCATGCTCAGGTTGGGGTGCGTGGGCGGTGGGTTTGGTGGAAAGGTCAACTGTGTGTCCTGTTGGACCATTCCCTGGTGTAGGGACTTACGTGGCGCCCTGGCGTAAGGACGTGCTGTGCTTCAATGTAGAGACCTGTACCCTTCTCTGGTTTGGAAAATGTATTGTGATCTGATACAGGTGATTGGGCTGTGTTGGCCCAAAGGTTTATTGTGTTCTGATGCACCTTTCCCTAGCCTGGGGGCTTCTATCATGCTCTGCTGTAAGGACCTGTGTTATTCTCTGATATAGAGACCCCTACCATGCACTAGTTGGAATATGTATCATGTTCCGATACTGATGCCTATGCTGTGCATTGGTACAGAGGTTTACTGTGTTCTGATGTACCTTAAGGGCCTGTCCCACTTGGGCGACCCAAATCCGCGAGTTCTGGCGAGTTTGCCCTCGACACGTACTCGCAGCGTGGTCGACACGAGGTCATAGGAGGTCTGCGTAACTCTCCTTCATGCTCGAGAGTGGTCTCCGCGTACTCGAGGCTCTCAGCTGAGGTCGCGGCGTTTAAAAAAAATATGTGGTTAAAAAAATGCCCGCGAGTAAAAAAAGGTCGCCACGGAAAATATCGATACTTTTTTTACTCGCAGGTTCAGTCGTAGTAGGTCGGCAACTTAATCGTAGGTAATCGAGGGTAGTCGAAGGTAGTCGTAGATAGTCTTCATCTTAGTCGAAGGAGGTCGAAGGAAGGATAGAAGGAACAGGATAGGTCGTCCCTTCACTCTCCATTATTCGTTGTCCCCAATTTTCCCGAAGTTATCGTAGCGTAGCTGGTCATCACACAATAGTCGGAAGGAGGTCCTTCAACATGTCATATTTTCAAAACTCTTCTAAACTCGCCAATCAGGTCTCAGTTCGCCCAAAGTGGGACAGCCCCTTTACTCTGATATAGCGACTTCTATGAGGCCACTTGGTTGGTTTTGTTATTGTGTAAAGAAAGACCAGAATAGGTGCTGAGATAATAGAGGTCCATACCATGCTCTGGTTTGAGATGTGTACTGTGCTGTCATATAGATCTCTACACTTTAGCTCTCATTAACGAGAGCCTATGCTCCCAGTTTAGTTTAGGCAATTGTCATGTAATACTGAGGTACAGGTGAGGGGGGGGGGGGGGGGGGGGAAAATATTTTTGTTGCGTGCTTCCATCCAGTCGCAGAAAGACAATACATTGATTACAATCGAGACATTTACCAGTTGACAGATACATGAATAAGGGAATTAAGTTTAGTGCAATGTTAAGTCAGGCAATGTCCAGATCAAAGATTAGCCCGAGGGGTCACTCCAAAGAGGTGGATAGCGTAGTTCAGCACTGCCTCTCTCTGGGTTGTTGGTGGAGTTGATTCAGTTTTTGCCTGATAACAGCTGGGAATAACTGGTCCCTGAATCTGGAGGTGTGCGTTTTACAGCTTCTATAAACCTTATTGCCCGATGGAAGAGGAAGTGTCCCAGGGTGTGACCCGTCCCCCTCGATTTAAGCTGCCGGCCTTGCGAACGAGGCAGCGTCTGAGCATAACCTTCGCTCTGTAATTAGGTATCCGTTTACTATACTGCACTGGGCCTCCATTCCCGTCTTCTGGTATTGAGGCCTGGGGTTTAAGAAATAAGGGGTAAGCCATTTAGAACGGAGTCGAGGAAACACTTTTTCTCACAGAGAGTAGGCGAATTGTACTGTGGAAGTCTCTGCCTTCAGAGGGCGGTGGGGTGGCTGGAGGCCAGGTCCTTTGGAATGCTTTCCAGTGAGATCTAGGTAAGGGCTCTTAAAAATGCGGAGTCAGGATATGGGGAGATAGGCTGGAAAGTGTCTGGTTGTATTGGGGGGGGGGGGGGGGGGGTGGGGTACTGATTGGGGATGATCAGCCATGCTCAACATTAAATGTTGGTGCTGGTTGGCTCGAAGTGCCATAATGTTCCTATCCGTTGCACCTATTTGTCTATTTTGTATATTTGGCCCATTGTCTCTGAATGGGAGAAAAACTTGGGTTGCTATGCAATGGGGGAAGCAATTTAAACTCATTGCAATGGTAAATAACCATGCCTTTGTGTCACATGGTGCATACCGACAAGTCCAAGTATTTTCTTAACAAGCAGCCAGCAAAGCCTTGTCCATACTTCAAACACAAGTACTTGATCATCAATAATTGAAGACAGATAAAGCGCCTACCGGGTTCCGCTTGCAACGATTGCAGGGGTTTGGCCGCCATTTTCGGAGTCCATCTGCGGGGAAAAAACTAGGCTTCTGAGCGTTGCCGGAATCCTTAGTAGCCCCCAGACTGCTGAGGCATCTCCAGCCTTAGCCTTTCATAGTTGGTGCATCAACCGAGCGATACCCCGTCCCTCTCCTCACCCTCTTCCAACCTTGTGTGCCACCCACAGCCGAATCCTTATTGAGGGGCGTCTTAGGCCAGCAGCCCTGTTCCCAGCTCTCTACGTTAAAGGATGAGGGTGGGTGGTGGGGTGGGGGGGGGTGGGTGAGGAAGAGTGAGGAGGCCTGGACAGGTGGGAGGGGGGGGGGGGGTGGGGAGAGTCTAGGGTAGGGGAGGGGTCAGATGGCCAAATTAAAAAACCAAACTAAAATTGGGGGGGGGGGGGGGGGATGGGGTGGATGGCAGAAGCAGGGTCCCATGGGTGGGAGGGTCTAGGATCGGGGGTCAGCGGCCTCTGAATTAAAGGACTTTCCTTTAGGAAGGAGATGTGGTGGGAAATTCTTTATCAGAGGGTGAGAATCTGTGGAATTCATTGCCAACGGAGGCTGGTAGAGGCCCATGTCAATGGATATACTTTAAGGTAGGATGATAGTTAGATTCTTGATTAGTGACGGTGTCAGGAGTGTACGGGGAGAGAGAAGGCAGGAGAAGAGTATGCGGTTGTTCGGAGGGGAGAGATAGATCAGCTCTATGTTTTTGAACGGCATGAGTGAGACCTCGATGGGCCCGAATGGCCTAATCTCTGCTCCTATCACATGACCTTATGAACTACCCTGGCCTCCGCTCCTCGCCCTGTCCCTTCAACTGAAGGTCTAAGTAGTTACACAGAGAATCAACAATCCCACCACTGACACTGGAAGCCTCCAGGTATGTTTGAACCCAGCCTACTCAAGGCTTTTCCTCATTGGGCTGGAGGCTGGAGTAACTCAGCGGGACAGGCAGCATCTCCGGAGAGAAGGAATGAAGGAGAGGGTGACGTTTCGGGTCGACCCGAAACGTCACCCATTCCCTCTCTCCAGAGATGCTGCCTGTCCCGCTGAGTTACTTCAGCCTATCGTGTCCTACTTTGGTTTAAACCAGCAGTTTAATCTGCAGTTCCTTCCAACACTTTTCCTCGTGTGTTCACTTTGCTGCTTTCTGTTCCGTTCATGCACTCCGTAAAACCTATTGCTTTGAGTAAGACTCTGGGTGAAGTGTGAAGCCAGAAATGGGAAGACATGATAGGATAGTGGGTTATTAATCTAATAGCTTTGGACTGGTGTGCTGCAGTGCGTGAGAAATTTAATCTCTGTTAATTAAATAAATGATTCTGGCATCAAATTGTTAGTCACAATACTGGAGATGAAATTATGAGAGCATTGTCAAAAAACGACTACTTTACTAAT
Organism: Okamejei kenojei; assembly: GCA_035221665.1. Classification (NCBI taxonomy): domain Eukaryota; kingdom Metazoa; phylum Chordata; class Chondrichthyes; order Rajiformes; family Rajidae; genus Okamejei; species Okamejei kenojei. The sequence goes on along the minus strand of CM069153.1, from coordinate 45,003,054 downwards.
TGCTCGTCCGCTTAGTTGTGTCCACAGATTTGATGAAACAATGTCGTAGACTTTTAAATTCTTCCGAAATGGCGCAGAAATCACTCAATTCGAGGGTCTGAAGAAGGGTTGCGACCCAAACCGTCACCCTTCCTTTTTTCTCCATAGAATGTCCCCAGGAATGACTGGGTTAACGTGTATAGAGACCTTGACGGCACTGGGCCTGGAACTTCGATGGAGTGTTATAAGGATGAAGGGAGACCTCCATTGAAACTCACTGAATATGTGGAGAAGGTGGGGCCTGGATAGAGTGAATAAGGAGAGGATGTTTCAGCTAGTGGAAGACGTCTAGGACTCAGAGCCAACGTTCAAGTTCACATTTATCTGTCACATGCATTCCATTAAGCTAGTGATATTGATGAAACATATAGCCAGCAAGTAACAGAATAACATGCAATACACTAATAGAATTTAACATAAATATCCACCACAGTGGAAATGAAACATAGAAACAATAGAAAATAGGTGCAGGAGGAGGCCATTCGGCCCTTCGAGCCAGCACCGCCATTCTTGTGATCATGGTCTGATCGTCCCCAATCAATAACCGGTGCCTGCCTTCTCCCCATACCCTTGACTCCACTAGCCCCTCAGAAGCTCTATCCAACTCTCTCTTGAATCATCCAGTGATTTGGCATCCCACTGCCCTCTGTGGCAGGGGAATTCCACAAATTTCACAAACAAAATCTCTGGGAGTGGAAACGTCTTTTTCTCACCTCAGTCTTAAATGACCTCACCTTTACAAGTCTACGACTTGTGTGGCCCCTGGTTCTGTAGACTCGCCCAACATTGGGAACATTTTCCCTGCATCTAGCTTGTCCAGTCCTTTTATAATTTTATGTGTTTCTATAAGATTCCCCCTCATCCTTCTAAACTCCAGTGAATACAAGTCCCAGTCTTTTCAATCTTTCCTCATATGACAGTCCCGCCATCCCAGGGATCAATCTCGTGAACCTACGCTGCACTGCCTCAATCACATGGATGTCCCTTCCTCAAATTAGGAGACCAAAACTGTACACAATACTCCAGATGTGGTCTTCACTGTGATGGAAGGCAATACAGTTCAGTCATCTTCCTCCTTGTTAAGGCCATGGCCTTAAAATAAAGGGACGTACCTTTAGAAAGGAGATGAGGATGAATTTCTGCTGGTCAGCAGAGGGTGGTAATGAGTCATTGCCACACAGACGGCTGTGGAGGACAAGTTCAATTGGATATTTTTCAGGCAGTGATGTCAGATTCTTGGATTAGTACGGGTTGCCCAGGGGTTGGGGAGGAGGCAGGATCGGGATGTGGTTGTGAGAGGAAAGATAGAATCATCCCATGATTGAACTGGCAGAGAGACTTGTGTTAAGAAGTGCTGCAGCATGCTGGTTTAAACGAAGAATAAGATAACAAAACGCCTAGGAGTAAACCCAGCGGGAACAAGGCAGCCATCTGAAGAAGGGTCTTCGACCCGAAACATCTCCCCATTCTGAACTGAATTCCTGCGGATGTCAGGACTTTCTGATGAGGAAAGACTGGATAGACTTGGGCTTGTCTCTTAGAATTTAGAAGACTGAGGGGGGAATCTTATAGAAACTTACAAAATTCTTAAGGGGTTGATAGAGCTAGATGCTCAGGAAGATTGTCCCTGATGTGGGGCTGAGGGCCAGAAACATGGGGTCACAGCTTAAGGAATAAGTGGTTGAATTCCTATAGACCGAGAAAGGTAAAACCATTTTTCACACAGAGAGTGGTGAGTATCTGAAATTCTCTGCCACAGAAGGTAGTTGAGGCCAGTTCATTGGCTATATTAAGAGTGGTGTGATGTGGCCCTTTACAAGCTAAGGGATCAGGGGGGTATGAAGAGAAAAGACTCGATGGCCGAATGGGGGGGGCCTAATATTCTGACTCTATCAACATGACTTATGAACAACCGGCCGTCTGCTCCTCGCCCTGTCCCTTTCACTGAAGGACTTAGTTACACAGAAAATCAACAATCCCACCACTGACCATGAAGCTTCAGGTAGGTTGAACCCCGCCTCTCAATGGCTTTTCATCATTGGGCTGGAGGCTGGAGTAAACTCAGCGGAAGGCAGCAATCTCCGGAGAGAAGGAATTGGTGACGTTTCGGGTCGACCCGAAACGTCACCATTCCTCTCTCCAGAGATGCTGCCTGTTCCCGCTGATTTCCTTCGCTACGTGTCCTACTTTGGTTAATAAACAGCATTTATTAATCTGCAGTTCCTTCCAACAACTTTTCCCTCGTTTGTTCACTTTGCTGCTTTCTGTCCCGTTCATGCATCCGTAAAACCTATTGCTTTGATTAAGACTCTGGTGAATGTGTGGAGCCAGAAAGGGAAGCAATGGATAGGGATCGTGGGTATTAATCTAATAAGCTTGGACTGGTGTGCTGCAGTGCCGTGAGAAATTTAAAAATCTCTGTTAATTAAATAAATTGATTTGCATCATAATTTGTTAGTCCACAATATGGAGATGAAAATTATGAGAGCATTGTCCAAAAAACGATACTTTACTAATCTGCTCGGTCCCCTTAGTTGTGTCCAACAGATTTAGAATGAAACATTGTCGTAGACTTTAAATTCTTTTCTTCCGAAAGTGGCGGCAGAAATCACTCAGATTCGAAGGGTCTGTAGAAGGGTTTGCGACCCAAAACCGTCACCTTGCCTTTTTCTCCCATAGAATGGTCCAGGAATTGACTGTGTTAACGTGTGATGAGCACTTGACGGCACCTGGGCTGAACTTCGCTGGAGTTTTATAAGGATGAAGGGAGACCTCATTGAAACTCACTGGAATAGTGGAGAGGCGCCTGGATAGTGTGAATATTAAGGAGAGGATGTTTCCGCTAGTGCAAGAGGTCTAGGATCAGAGGCCAAGTTTCAAGTTCACAGTTATCGTCACATGCATCATCCCATTAAGCTGTGATATGAGATCATATAGCCATGCAAGTAAAAGAATAACCACCATTACCACATAGAATTTAACATAAATAATCCACCACAGAGGAATTGTAACATAGAAAACATAGAAATATAGGTGATGGAGGAGGCATTCGGCCTTCGAGGCCAGCACCCCGCCTTTTCTTGTGTTCATGGGCTGATCCGTCCCATCAATAACCCGTGACTGCCTTCTCCCCATACCCTTGACTCACTAGACCCCTAGAGCTCTATCCAACTCTCTCCTCTTGAATCCCATCCAGTGATTTGGCATCCTCTGCCCTCTGTGCTGGGAATTCCACAAATTCACAACTCTCTGGGTGTTGAAAACGTTTTTTCTCTCTCGTCTTAAATGGACTCACCTTTACTCTACGTACGTGTGGCCCCTGCGGTTCTGGACTCGCCCAAAACATTGGGAACATTTTCCATGCATCTAGCTTGATCCAGGTCCTTTTATAATTTTTAGTTTCTATAAGATTTCCCCCTCATCCTTCTAAATCCAGTGAATACAAGTCCCGTCTTTTCAATCTTTCCTCATATGACAGTCCCGCCATCCCAGGGATCAATCTCGTGAACCTACGCTGCACTGCCTCAATCACATGGATGTCCTTCCTCAAATTAGGAGACCAAAACTGTACACAATACTCCAGATGTGGTCTTCACTGTGATGGAAGGCAATACAGTTCAGTCATCTTCCTCCTTGTTAAGGCCATGGCCTTAAAATAAAGGGACGTACCTTTAGAAAGGAGATGAGGATGAATTTTGCTGGTCAGAGGGTGGTGAGTCATTGCCACAGACGGCTGTGGAGGACAAGTGGATATTTTTCAGGCAGAGATTGTCAGATTCTTGGATTAGTACGGGTGCCAGGGGTTATGGGGAGGAGGCAGGTGAATGTGGTTGAGAGGGAAAGATAGATCAGCCATGATTGAATGGCAGAGTAGACTTGTGTAAGAAGGAGCTGCAGATGCTGGTTTAAACCGAAGATAGATACAAAACGCTGGAGTAACCCAGCGGGACAGGCAGCATCTGAAGAAGGGTCTCGACCCGAAACATCTCCCATTCCTGACTGATTCCTGGGATGTCAGGACTTTCAGATGAGGAAAGACTGGATAGACTTGGCTTGTACTCGCTAGAATTTAGAAGACTGAGGGGGGAATCTTATAGAAACTTACAAAATTCTTAAGGGGTTGGATAGGCTAGATGCAGGAAGATTGTTCCCGATGTTGGGGAGGGCCAGAACAAGGGGTCACAGCTTAAGGATAAGGGTGAATTCCTATAGGACCGAGATGAGGAAAACATTTTTCACACAGAGAGTGGTGAGTCTCTGGAATTCTCTGCCACAGAAGGTAGTTGAGGCCAGTTCATTGGCTATATTTAAGAGGGTGTTAGATGTGGCCCTTACAGCTAAAGGGATCAGGGGGTATGAAGAGAAGGCAGGTACAGGATACTGAGTTAGATGATCAGCCATGATCATATTGAATGGCGGTGCAGGCTCGAAGGGCCAAATGGCCTACTCCTGCGCCTATTTTCTATGTTTCTTTGTTTCTCTGCCTGTCCCGCTGAGTTACTCCAGCTTTTTGTGTCTATCGGCAGAGTAGACGATGTTCTGAATGGCATAATTCTGCTCGGAGAACTTATGAACCTACGAACCTATGAGATGCGGCCTGACCCGCTGAGCTGCTCCAGCACTTTGTGTCTGCCTTCAATTCAAGACCAAGATGAGATGGACATCAAATTGTTGTCTTACTTGCTGCACCTACACAAGATACTAGTGGATGCTGAGTTAAGGGCCTGTCCCACTTATGTGATCTTTGCAGGCGGCTGCCAGCACCCGGCGACCAGAAAGATGCTTAGACTCTTTGGAGACCTCTCACAACCAGAGGAGACCTCTCACCACCTCGTTCGTGAGAGGTCTCCTAGGAGTCATGGCGTCTTTCTGGTCGCCGCTGAATTTTCAACATGTTGAAAATTTCGGCGACCTATAACGGGTGCCGGCAGTCGCCTGTAAGGGTCGCGATAGTGGGACAGGCCCTTTAATTGGTATTTTCAAGGTTGCTTCAGACAGAGTTAAGGATTACAGGAGATGTAAGACCAGATCACCTATGATTTTATTGAATAGAGGAATGTGCTTGAGATACCTGAGCAAATTTCCCCCCCTTCCTCCTCCACCCCCCCCCCCCACCAACACCCTTCCCCTTTCCTCCATGAGTTCACACCAACATTTACCTGTTGTCAACCTGCTTCTATCTCCCTATCTCCCTATCTCTCATTTGCCTTGGGTATCAACCTTTGCTCATACTACCCTCTCCTATCACATGAACTCTACAGGGACGCTGTCCCCTATCAGGCAACTGACATCTACCACAACCCGAGAGAGCGCCTGAACAACTTATCTGAGACCAAGCGGACTGATATCGCTGAAACAACCTCGCTCGTCCGCATTTAACCAACACCTCCCGGTAGCTCAGCACCTCAACTCCCCCCTCCACGTCCGGACCTTCTCCCTCCCCTCCACGGCAAGAGTGAGCAACACCGCAAGTTGGATGAACAGCATCATCATATTCCGCTGGGAGTCTGCGTCCATTGGGCTGGCAACTGTTAACCCTTGCTGTCATCCTCTCCTCAGCTCAGCATTTTCCCTCTCTCTCTCTATTCTCCCTCCCCCACCCCTAGCGCACTGCTTTTATCTTTTTTTTCTTGCATTTACTCACCGCTTTTCTTTTCTTGCCTTGTACACAGCTTTCCAGCGTACTTAATGGCATGTTAGCTGCTTCTTTTTTTCAGCTTGTTCCCCTTTAGCTTGCTTCAATACTTGCTCTGGCTTAGCTAGCTACTTTGTTCATTTTCCACACCACAAACATCATTCATTCATTGTTCTTTATCTTGTTCCCTTTATCATCAATATCTTTTTTCCCACATCACAACTATCTGACCAGTCTGAAGAAGGGTCTCGTCTGACGTCGCTACTTCGCTCCTTAGATGCTGCTGCACCCGCTGAGTTTCTCCAGCTTTTTGGTCGATTATCTGCAGTATCCTTCTAACAACTATGATCGGCGGTGCCACAGCGCAGCTTCGCCAGCGGTGTCCACTTTTTTTTCCACTTTTTTTTTTTTATTATGTCTAAAAGTATGTATTAATGTTTCTCGGTATGTTTTTATGTGGGGGTGTGTGGGGGGGAATAGGGGGAAACCGTTTCCAGTCACTTACCTCGACCTTTCTCCTAGTCGCATATTTCGCCTCCCCCCCCCCCCCGCGCCCCCCCCCCCCCCGGCCTAACAACTTGCATTGGTGCGGCCTTTCCCGGAGACCGGCCCAGAGCTTCAGCAGCGGGCGCGGCGCGGCGCGGACTTTAACATCGCGGAGCCGGAAGAAAGGCTCCGACCGTGGCGTGGGCTTACCATCCCGGGGTCAGGGATCCCTTGCCGGGGATCACCAGAGAAGAGCGCCGACCGCTGGCCTGCCTGCGGCCTGTAACATCGACAAGGTACATCCGGTAAGAAAGTGGCCGATTCGGGCACTCCAAGCGGCGTTCCATCCGTCCCGACGTCGGAGCTTCAATCATCCCGACGAGAGGGCTTGTGCATCGGGCCATCCGTAACGGCGACTACGGAGGGTCAAGGACCCAAACACGGGTGAACAAAAGGTGTAAGACTGACTGAACTTTATTGCCTTCCATCACAGGGAACTCTGCAAATTGTCCTTGAATTGGCCAGTTGACAGCCTAATACTACAGCCCGCAATACATGCGATGTACACAAAAAGCTGGAGTAACTCAGCGGGACAGGCAGCATCTCTGGAGAGATCTCTGGAGACCCTAAAGGGTCTCGATTCGAAACGTCACCTATTCCTTTTCTCTGGAGATGCTGCCTGTCCCGCTGAGTTACTCCAGCTCTTTGTGTCTATCTTTGGTTTAAAAAAGCATCTGCTGTTCCTTTCTGGACATGAGTTGCAGTTGCTGGTCCCCTGCCTACACACGATAACTTTGAATGGTTTCATACTGTAGATCTGTGCCCCGGATCAATTAGTCTCGAGAGTCCTCAGCAGCGGACTGCAGCATCCCAAAGGAGGGAGTTAAAAGTTGGTCCTCTCAACGTCCTCAAGTGTTCCAGTGTACGAACAAGTACAAAGGTCCGCCCGTGCCCTCCTGGTGAATGCAGCAAACGGAACTACAGAGGAAGCAAAAGAGGAAAAGAAAGCTAAGTTTAAAAAGTAGGCAGGCTAATTATATAGAAAAACATTGGCACAGGTCGTGAACAGCTGTAGCTTAGCATTAGATAAGAATCGTAACCATGTTTAATTGCAATTAGTGTGAAATATGTCATCATAAGTTTTTACCAGATTAGTCGGAGAACGGTGTACAAATAAAATGAAGGAACATGGTGCGTCATTTGTTAATCAGAGTAATATTCAGATCACTAAGTGGTTTATCAGGGGTAATGGGGAGAAGGCAGAAGAATGGGGTTAGAGAGGAGAGGGGGTTATGCTGGAGGAATCAAGGGAGGCTGGAGAAACTCATGGAGCACTAAGGAGCATAGCGTTTGTCGAAGGGTGAATGGAGTAGCAGCTTTGACGGGCAGAACGGCCTAATTCTGCTCCTATCACTCATGAATTTTTCTTTAGAACGAATATCAGATTAGAAATGAAAACATTTGCAAACACACAAAAGCTCAGATGGCGAAAATTCAATGATACTCTTTAATAAATAGACAGGACAGGATTTGGAGGGGACAAGAGACCAAACGCGGGCAGGTGGGACTGGTGTAGGCTGGGAGCATGTTGGCCATTTTGTGTGGGCAAGTTGGGCCGAAGGGCCCTGTTTCCACACTGTATCACTCTGTGACTCTACTATAGCTAGATCTTCCAAGCTATTAAACACCTAATTGATTGAAAGTATGGGGTTTTGGAGTGCTTTTTCTTTAAATAAATTAGATTTTAAAAGTTCTCTCATCATCTTTTATTTCAGTGATAGGTCAGAATGTGAAATTCACTGATAACAAACCGTGTGAGTTGTCATACAAAATGGATTGAAGTTTTGTCACACTTTACTATTGTCACTTATACTGAGGTACAGTGACCCAAGCTATTGTTTTTTGGATGCCATCTCATCAAATGACACAATGGTAGCTGGGGGGAGTACTCTGGCTGGTCAGGCAAGCAATCAATGGAGAACATGGATAGATGACAATAGACAATAGATAATAGGTGCAGGAGTAGTGCCATTCTTCAGCCCTTCGAGCCAGCACCGCCATTCAATGTGACGTCGGGCTGATCATTCCCAAATCAGTACCCCCCCTCCCCCCGTTCCTGCCTTCTCCCCCAGATCGCCTTGTCTCTCGCTATTTTTAAGAGCCCAATCAAGCTCCTCCATCTCTGAAAGCATCGAGAGAACTGGCCCTCCCACACCCGCTGAGGCAGAGAATTCCCACAGGCTCACCACTCTGTTGATAAAAAGTGTTTCCTCATCGGTCTCCCGTTCATAAATGGCTTACTCCTTATTCTTAAAAACTGGTGGCCCCTGGTTCTGGACTCCCCCAACATCGGGAACATTGTTTACCTTGCCTCTAGCGTGTCCAAACCCTTAACAATCTTATATGTTTCAATGAGATCACCTCTCATCCTTCTAAACTCCAAAGTGTACAAGCCCAGCTGCTCCATTCTCTCAGCAAATGAAAGTCCCCCATCCCGGGAATTAACATACGCTGCACTCCCTCAATAGCAAGAATGTCCTTCCTCAAATTAGGGGACCAAAACTGTACACAATAGTCCAGATGTGGACTCACTAGGTTTCAGGTGGAGTCCCATCTTCAGAAAAAAACTGAAGGTGAGAACAAACCAAAACAAATCAGGGCTGGCGACAGATGACCTCAAGAAGGGTGGAGTCCATAATGGCCCATTGTTGGCTGGGGTAGAAGTGCTAATGAGTGGGATACATGGATGGGAACAGTGGAACTGGCAGGACTATTAGGGTGGGATAGAGGTGGGGATGGTGAAGGAATGCAGGGGTTACTTCACATTAAAGAAATCAATGCTTATACCGATGGGTTATAAGCTGCCCAAGCGAAAAATGAGGTGCTGTCCCTCCAATTTGCGTGTGGCCTCTCTCTGACAGTGGAGGAGGCCCAGGACAGAAAGATCAGTGTGGGAATGGGAGGGGGAGTTAAAGTGTTTGGCAACAAGGAGATCGCGCCGGCCAAGGCGGACTTAGCGTACGTTAAGCGTTGAACAAAACGATCGCTACGTCCACGCGTGGTCTCGCCGATATATAGGAGTCCACACCTGGAAGAGCGGATACAGTAGGTGTTGTTGGTGGAGGTGCAGGTAAACTTCTGCCTCACTCGAACGGACGGTCTGGGTCCCTGGATGAAGTCGAGGGAGGAGGTACAAGGATAAACACAAAACCTGGAGTAACTCAGCCGGACAGGCAGCATCTCTGGAGAGGAGGAGTGGGTTGACGTTTTGGCTCAAGACCCTTCTTCGGAGACAGTTGAGGCTGGGACTAGCGCAACGTTTAAGAAATAGTAAGACAGGACAGGTTTGGAGGGATATGGACCAAACGCAGGCAGGTGGGACGAGAGTAGCTGGGACATGTTGGCCGGTGTGGGCAGGTACGAGGACAGGTGTTGCTTTGCCTGTAGTTTTCCGAGGAATGTTAAAGGTTAGGGCATGGTCCTATGCCCTCTGGGCCGTGATGAATCCCCTTAAGCCAGGGCTCACATTCCATCAGAGGCCTTAAATGTTGAACAGTTGGTATGGGCTGTATAAATCACGAAACCCTTTGCAGATCAATAAATCCTCTCTTTGAATTCCTTGGCATGCTGTAGCACATTAACTTCACGACAAACATTAAATATGTCGATGATGTCAGCATATTTTTAGGAAAAAAAAATAACTATCATCATTTTACCTGGTGCACTTTTAAACCAGATTAGTCAACTTATTTCCCCCTAAGAGTTTCCCCCTAGGCTAGAGGCCAGGACTAGAGGGTGTGAGCTATAGGGAGAGGTTGAGTAGGCTGGGACCCTATTCCTTGGAGCGCAGGAGGATGAGGGGGTGATCTAATAGAGGTGTATAAAATCATGAGAGGAATAGATCAGGTAGATGCACAGAGTCTCTTCCCAGAGTAGGGGAATCGAGGACTAGAGGACATAGATTTAAGGTGAAGGATAAAAGATTGACGGGTTCTGATGGGTAACATTTTCACACAAAGGGTTGTGGGTGTATGGAACGAGCTGCCAGAGGAGGCAGTTGAGGCTGGGACTATCCCAACATTTAAGAAACAGTAGGACAGGTACATGGATTGGACAGGTTTGCAGGGACATGCACCCAATGCGGGCAAGTGGGACTAGTGTAGCTGGGACATGTTGGCCGGTGTGGGCAAGTTGGGCCGAAGGGACTGTTTCCACGTTGTATCACTCTATGACTAAAGCCCCATGCTCTGGAGGAAAAAGCCAGCATCATTAGAGTCCCACACCACCCTGGCCACACACTCATGTCACCCCAGCCATCGGGAAGAAGGTACAGGAGTCTGAAAACTGTAATGTCCAGGTTCAGGAACAGTTTTGTCCATACAACCATCAGGCTCTTAACTACTACAACCTCCAATAAGCTCTAAACAACATAGACTATTGTTGTTATTATTGCATTAATATTGTATGTTTGTTGTTTTATGTGTACATATGTGTGTGTGTATATATGTATCATATATATATCATAAGATCATATGTTCTTAAGTGATAGGAGTAGAATAGTAAGATAAAATGAGAACTTACCAGTTTGAAGTTTGATCTTGATTTCATGAGGAGGAACGTTGGTGATTACGTGAAGAAGGCCCGCCAGGACGTATGCGCAGCAAACTTCAAAGCAGCGGTGTGAAATCACAAATAAACAACACTGAAGTAAACAGTAAGATCAGTGACTCGAGAACTACCAGATGATCTTTTATGAGAGAGGGTTGGGCGTGGTGGGCACGTAATCAACAACATTCCTCCTCATAAAATCAAGATCAAACTTCAAACTGGTAAGTTCTTGTTTAATCTTACTATTTTACTTCGGAGTCACGTGAGTGATTCCGTGAAGAGTTCAAAGCTCTGTGATTTCATGTCGCAGATTACAATCTTGGCATCCCACTGCATTAGATTGACTCGAAAGAGAAATAAATGCATTAGTAATAACATTGTATTCAATGTAATGATAGGGTTTATTTAACAGTGTAAACAAACAACAGTACCCCTAAAATTTAGGTACTTAAAATGACATTGGCAAACAGCCCTGGATTGACAATTGGCCGATGATACATTTCTGAAACATCAGCTCATCCGATGGCCACTAAAATTTGGTTGAAGGACACATCCCTCCATTTGACCGCCAACATAGCTGCTGCCCTAGTATAATGAGATGTAAACACACTCTCTAATTGATATACTGACGTTGATGCTGACCTGGTGGAATGAGACATACAATCATCAATGTTAATACCTGTTGCAGCCACCTTGAAATAGTCTGAACCGACCTTTTCTTGTGTAATTGTTTATTAACGAATACACAGTGCTGAATCCATACTTCTAAGGATTCTGGTGGCCTTGATAACATAAATTGAGACAGTGGGGTATTCAAATGATCTTAAAACCATGCCACCCTGGTCAGCTCTGCTATTGTAGACCCGAATGAAAAATGTAATGCATGAACAGCCAATTCCATCCTGTCCAGCCACAGCATTTGCAAAGTTTGCCATCGTTGTGCTGATATAGAGTCATGACTAAGGATGTAGCTGGAACCCTTGGTGAAATAATGTTTACACATTTACAATAACCAACTGCATAATCTTGTGATGCGAGTACTTGTATCAAGATCTTTTTAACAGCTTGATATCCGGGTTGCACCCGACAATGTAGTTCCCTTATGTTACAGCTGTAATTTCTCTATAACTGAACTATTGTCAATATCACTTAAAATGAACTGGAAATGTCAGTAATTTGTATCATATCAAATGTATCATAATATTTAACAACATTCCTGATCCCCTCAATAGAGATGTACGGCTTTTTTGGATGCTATCCATGCACACTGCAGTGAACACCCTCATGGCTAAATGTGACAACATGAGGCATAAGTTAATCCATTGAAAATGTGTAAGTCAATAATCGTTTACTGTGCAAAGACCAGTCTCCTGAAGCACAGTTTCAAACAGCAAGTTCTTGCTTTTTGGCATAACTGCATACCGTTGTGCCATAATGCCTGATGAAGCAGGCAACATGGACGCTTGGCCAGTCCGATAGTATGAATCCAAACAAGGTCTAGCTGACTGTTTTAAGACCTAGCTAATGAGGAAGACATAAAGTCCATTCCTCCTATTGAAACGAGAATATATTTCTCTACACTGTGTGTCACATATTTTTGCAAACAGTGAACATGCATAAACATGACAAACATTTGATAAAGAATTGAATCATGCTTTCATCATACTTTGAGATCCAACATCTATTCTGTGTTATCATCAATCTAAACTGGACGATACACCAGTGTTAAGGAGATTAATTACAGGATATTCTTCCTAATTACCATGAGACTAACATATGTCACCATTGTCGAGCAGCAACTTAACTTTGTGCATGAAGAATATGTATATTCACTCAAAACCTTACTCAACGGTGCATTAAGTGTATATATTTAGTTGATACCAACAACTGAAGAATTGGTACTCATGCAATCTCCACTACCTTTGAGTAGGTGATGGTATTTGGAACTTCTCATCTTAGAGCTCTAACATCAGTTCATAATAACTGAATTCAACCGACCACACTACTGTAGCAAGTTTCAAGTTCAAGTTCAATGAGTATTGTCATGTTCAGCAATGCTGAATACTGTTACTTCATCATTGTGGCTGAAGTAGCCTCAGCTGACAATAACACAAGGTTGTTAGCAATGATCTAATTGCTACTTACACAATATCAGTTCCTTGATTAGCTCAGCTGCAACCCAGCTGCAATATTGCCAATTACTTTAATCAGTTTAGTAACAGATTGGTATAACGCCAAGGTGGAGCCAAGGCTAATAATAATTACAGGTAAATCCCAATGACCAACAACAGTTTATCCCATACTGCAAAGCTTACTGTTACAGTACAGTTATATTGTCTTTGATAACCTTTGTAATAGGATTTGTATAACATGAATCTCTTACCTCATGAACCTGTTGAAGTCAGGAATACATTCTTTACATACTGAAGTTCAAATGCCAGATACTGATCATTGTTCATAATAACATGCCAATCCTGCCTTTTGCATGGGTGGTTTGCATGAGACCTTCTGCCCAATTTCCAAACCCTGGCCATAATCAACTTGCTTGGAATGCTCCGGCTGTGCCTCAACCAAACATTTTACCCCTTGTGTGTTGTATAAACAAATATAAATATTACAACTTGTCAACGGTGCACTACCCAAATATTGGAAGTGCTAGAGCCATTTAGTTGAGCATGATTGGAAGGTGCATGGAATTTCTGCAGCTATCATGCTGCCCCCAGCTCCAGTGAACCGCTACTGCCGATGAGCACCTGGGGTGCGTTCTGAACGATGACTTCTGCCCGTTCATGGCCGAATTAATTCATCTGCCAGGCTTCTTCCCTTGTTGAGCTGAATAACCGATTCAGCGGCTGGCTCTCACATCCCCCTGTTGGCGTTGTTCACTGCCGGCACATATGTGCTTGAGTCTGTTGTATTGACATCTTAAGAGCCCGGAGTCATCTTGATCTTTTGCTCTTCCCTTCTTAGAAGGGTGTTTCGTAGGCAACTCTAACAGGCGCTACCGCAGGCCGTAGGATACAATACTGATATGAACCCATTGGCCTAACCCCAATAGAATATTTTACTGGGATGGCAACTTATTGTCAGGAAAGGTACCTCTGACACGTGCCTTTCATCCCTTTGGGTATGCCCCACGGCCATGCACTGAGACTCAGTGTCAGCAGGATACTGACCCATCTTGGTCTCTGTCTCCGAGAGGGAGACCTTTGCAGTACTGTATACAACAGTTGCTGTATAAGGATAGTCGTTTCAATGCACCTATCCAGCCACGGTGAGGAATTCATCCCCCGACATCCGTGGACCTTGCTCTCTAACCCCGGTGGAGAATCATCTCCCGACTCCGTGGGCGAGCAGATGTGTGTGAATTTCAGCAACCCTCTGCCAGGCGTTGCTGGCGCCGCCTTTCATAAAGGCCGGCGCTTTTGTCATGAACAGCCCTGCATCAGGCTCTGTTGGCACGGCTCTCCCGTAGGCCGGCACTTCACACATGAAGCAGCCCTGTCAGGCGCTGCTGATACGGCTCTCCCATAGGCCGGTAATGTCATAAATGAAACTGCCCTGGATCAGGCGCTGCTGGCACGGCTCTCCCGTAGGCCGACACTTTCATATGTGAAGCAGCCCTGTCCCATAGGCCCGCACATTTTACACATGAAGCAGCCCTGTCTGGTGCTGCTGGTGCGGCCTGTCCCATAGGCCCGCTCTATTGCTGTGTAAGCTCACTAAATCAACATTTAGTGTACAGCTTTACCTGTGAAAATTTAAATCATAGCAACCTGTGCTAAACAATATAACATTGTCAGAACAATATCATATAACAATAACTTGTTACTTTCCTTTAGTTTTTTACTCAAAGAAAAAACACCATAAAATACATACTTTTAATTATAAGGAGAATCCTTATATCCCAACTCACCTGAGGGCTGAATTAGTCCCAGTAATTTTTGACTGGGGACCAACGTCTGTGAGCCACTGACCCCACTGTCAGTGGCTCCAGCGTTGCTTCTTTGCCGTTCAACGGCATCCCACAGGCTGGGAGCCGCTGACCCCCCCTGTCAGGTTGCGACTCTGCTTTATTTCATGCCGTTTTTACGCCATCCCTGCAGCTGGGGAGCCGCTAACTGCACTGTTAGCTGCTCCTTATCTCGCAACCCGATCAATTTTGCCGGTTTTTCCGCATTTGCGGTCGGACTGAAATTTCACCACAGTCCATAACCGGCAAGTTGTCTGGCTGCTAAACTGGCAGGAAACCTCTGTAAAAAGAGGCTCCTGCCTAAACCCCTGGTCAGTTAAAATAAACTTACCTTAAAGTCAACTAACCACAGGCAGGAGCTCAGTCCTGCCTGACTGGTGCTTGCGCCAATGCGGCTGACGTATTTTCTATGTTTCTGTTTCTATGTTAATGTAAATGGGTGGTCTATAGTTGGTGAGGAGTCAGTGGGTTGAAGGTGTGGGTCGGAACTGCAGATGCAGGTTTACACCGAAGATAGACATAAAAAGCTGGAGTAACTCAGCGGGACAGGCAGCATTACTGGAGAGAAGGAATGGGTGACATTTCGGATCTTCAGACTGAGATTCAGGGGCGAACTGTAGATATCAGAGCCGGAACTGATGATCAAAAAAGGTGAAGCCCACAATGGTCCATTGTTGGCTGGGGGTGTGAAGGGGGGGGGGGGGGCTAGGTGATAAACGAGATCCACAGACAATGAAATGCAACAAGATGACAATGCAATTATCAGGTTGACTAGGGTTGGGGAGGGACGGAGAGAAAGGGAATACTAAAAATTAGAGAAATCAATATTCATACCATTGGGTTGTAAGCTGCCCAAGCAAACTATGAGGTGAAGTTCCTCCACTGACTGTGGAGGAGGCCCAGGACAGAGAGGTCAGTGTGGGAATGGGAAGGGGAAGTTAAAGTGTTTGGCAACCGGGAGCTCACATAGGCATAGGCCGACTGACAATAGACAAAAGGTGCAGGAGTAGGCCATTCGGCCCTTCGAGCCAGCACCGCCATTCAATGTGACCATGGCTGATCATCCCCAATCAGTACCCCGTTCCTGCCTTCTCCCCATATCCCCTGACTCCGCTATTTTTAAGAGCCCTATCTAGCTCTCTCTTGAAAGCATCCAGAGAACCGGCCTCCACCGCCATATGAGGCAGAGAATTCCACAGACTCACCACTCTGTGTGAAAAAGTGTTTCCTCATCTCCGTTCTAAATGGCTTACTCCTTATTCTTAAACTGTGGCCCCTGGTTCTGGACTCTTCCAACATTGGGAACATGTTTCCTGCCTCTAGTGTGTCCGAACTCTTAATAATCTTATATGTTTCAATAAGATCCCTTCTCATCCTTCTAAATTCCAGAGTGTACAAGCCCAGCCGCTCCAATCTCTCAACAAATGATAGTCCCTCCATCCCGGGAACTAACCTTGTAAACCTATGCAGCACTCCCTCAATAGCAAGAGTGTCCTTTCCTCAAATTTGGAGACCAAAACTGCACACAATACACCAGGTGTGGTCTCAGTTGGGCTCTGTACAACTGCAGAAGAACCTCTTTGCTCCTATACTCAACTCCTCTTGTTATGACGTTCCAACATGCCATTCGCTTTCTTCACTGCCTGCTGTACCTGCATGCTTACTTTCATGGACTGATGAACAAGGACTGAGCGGATGCGTTTCGCGAAAGGATCGTCCAGTCTACGCTTGGTCTTGCCGATATATAGGAGTCTGACGGTCTTGTTTCCGTGCTGTATCTCACTCTTTCTCTCTCCATCTCTCCCTTTCTCTCTCTCCCTGTGAGGACTAAGTGTGGAGAAGGAATATAGCTAGGGGTATAAAGAGGAACGAGTGGGGAGAGAGGGGTCTATCTGTCATCCTTCACCCCACCTTGGTCCACTACTCGTCCACTGGTCGAGTTTCAGCCCAAAACGTTGACATTTCCTTACGCAATAACACCCTCTCCAAATGCTGCTCGTCCCGCTGAGTTCCTCCGGCACATTGTGTTTTGCCTGGAAAGGAACTGCAGATGCTTGGTTTAAACCGAAGATAGACACAAAAGGCTGGAGTAACTCAGTGGGTCAGGCAGCATCTCTGGAGAAAAGGAATGGGAGACTTTTCGGGTGGGGACCCTTCTTCACCCATTCCTACTCTCCAGAGATGCTGCCTGTCCTGCTGAGTGAAACCCCTGTCCCACGGTACGAGTTCATTCCAAGAGCTCTCCCGAGTTTGCCCTGATTCTAACTCGGAGATTTACGGTAATGGCCACTCATAGGTACTCGGGGCTCTCGTGGACATTTTCCAACATGTTGAAAAATCTTCACGAGTCTTCCCATTTTTACCTGCCGTTAGCGAGTCTTCACGAGTACCTGCCGTTAGCGCTAAGAGACGTCCCCGAGCTCCGACGTACCCGCTACGTTCATTCTCCGTGCTTAACACGAGTTTGATTTTTATTTTAAACTCGGGAGAGCTCTTGGAATGAACTCGTACTGTGGGACAGGGCTAGTGCTCCAGCTTTTTGTGTCTATCTACTTGTTTTCTTAATTTGTTAAGGACACCAATCTCAATCAGTACCAAAGCAAATGAGAATGAGTTATCGATGGGAGACTAACTTCACTGTGTGTAGACAGTAACTATTGCAGCTGTGGGCAATCAAATCAATAATTAAGTTAATTGATCGTCAATCCTTTTGAACGCAGGAGTATAATTTGACACAATAGAGATGCAAAGCAAGTGGCAATGGAATATGTTCTCTTGACGCACACCTTATTTCACTGCAAAACAAGATAGATATAAAATCATAGAGTGATACAGTGTGGAAACAGGCCCAACTTGCCCACACTGGCTAACATGTCCCAGCTATGATCGCTTTGGTCTGTAGAAGGGTCTCGACCCGAAACGTCACCCATTCCTTCTCACCAGAGGTGCTGCCTGTCCCGCTGAGTTACTCCAACATTTTGTGTCTATCTTGGCTTTTATATGATTGCTCACAGTTAAAAAAACAAATTTCTAGAGAAGTGTCTTTGTTAAACTGGCGCAGTGGGGCAGCTGGTAGTGTTGCTGCCATACACCGCCGGAGACCCGAGTTCCATCCTGACCGCATGTGCTGCCCGTGTGGAGTTTTCACATTCTCCCTGTGACCATGTGGGTTTCCTCCGGATGCTCTGGTTTCATGTTTATAAGTGATAGGAGCAGAATTAGGCCATTCGGCCCGTCATCTATCCCGCCATTCAATCATGGCTGATCTATCTCTCCCTCTCAACACCATTCTCCTGCCTTCTCCCCATAGCCCCTGACACCCGCACTGATCAAGAATCTTAAACATATCCATTGTCTTGGCCTGCATAGCTTCCCACAGAATCACCACCTTCTGACTAAATAATTTTGCTTCTCATCTCCTCCCACATCGCAAAGATGTGTGGATTTGTAGGTTAATTGGATGTGGAGAGGATGTTTCCACTGGTGGGAGAGTCTAGGACTGGAGGCCATAGCCTCATAATTAATAGGCGTTCTTTTAGGAATGAGATGAGGAGAAATTTCTTTAGTCAGAGGGAGGTGAATCTGTGGAATTCTTTGCCACAGAAGGCTGTGGAGGCCAAGTCAGTGTATATTTTTAGGGCAGAGACAGATAGATTCTTGATTAGAACGGGTCAGCGGTTAAAGGGAGAAGGCAGGAGAATGGGGTTTGGAGGGAGAGATAGATCAGCCTTGATTGAATGGGAGAGCAGACTTGATGGGCCAAATGGCCTAATTCTATTCCTATTCCTTCTGACTGTAATTGGCTTCTGTAAATTTCCCCCTCCCCTAGTGTGTAGGGAGTGGATGCGAACGTGGGATAACATAGAACTGGTGTGAACGGGTGACCGATGGTCGGTGAGTATTTGGAGGGCCTCAGTGCCTGTTTCCATACTGTACCTTCCAATTCAATTCAATTCAATTCAGTTCACCTCCAGGGGGTTATAATATTAAACCTGCTACCACGTGGCGCTGCTGAACCACATGGTGCTGATGTATTTAGTACAGAATGACAGAGGGTCTGTAGATTAGACATGGCGAGCTGGAACACATATGTGTGAGGACCTGCTGGGTCAAATGATCGAATAGGATGGGGTATAGGTTTAAGGGTGGCACGCTGGCGTAGCGATAGAGTTGCTGCCTTATAGCTCAAGAGACCCGGGTTTATCCTATCCTTGGGTGCTGTCTGCACGGAGTTTGCGTGCTCTCTCCTAAGGTTGTGTGGGTTTACTCAGGGTCCTCCCATATTCTAAAGACGTGCAGGTTTGTAGGTTAATTGGCCTCTAGAAGTTGTCCCTAGTGTGTAGGATAGTGTTAGTGTGCAGGGTGATCGCTGCTCGGCACGGACCCAGTGGACCCAAGGGCCCGTTTCCACACCGTATCTCTAAAGTTTAAATATTTAGTTTGGTTTAGAGATGCAGCACGGAAACTGGCCCTTCGGCCCACCGGGTCCGCACCGACCAGCGATCCCCGCACGCTTACACTATCCTGCTCACACTAGGGACAATTTTACACTAACACCAAGCCAACGAACCTGCAAACTTGTACGTATTTGGAGCGTGGGAGAAAGCCCACTCGGGTCACGGGGAGAACGTACAAACTCCGTACAGACAAGCACCGGTGGTCGGGATTGAACCCGGGTCTCTGGTGCTGTAAGGCGGTACCGTTACGCCACCCTTGCATTAAGTTACACTGGTGTCTATGATATTTTGAGTAGCATATTCAAATCTAAGGCTTATAAGCAAAGAAGACTGCAGAATTAACTATCTCTGCCTCATGGATTCATAAAATGGAGGGTGCAAGTTTGAAGTGCCAACGGCAAGAACATGTGACATATTTATAATAACAATAATTTGGTCAAATACGTCATATTGAGAAATGATTAAACTTTGTGGACAGGAAATGTGTGCATGTGGGAAATTATTTAATATTATGTCCAAAAATAGAGTCTTAAGCCCTTGGTTTGAATACGGTGTGGGCGGATGTGCAAACATTATCTGGCAGTTTAATCACCTTCCACATCTTTTAGTTTCATACTTAATCTTATTTTTGGGTATTAAAGGGAGAAAAGAACTTGGATTTTTCGTAGAGTGCTGCGTCTATAGACTGCTAAAACTGATTAAGTCTCACCTGCGTTTAGACATGGAGCTTAGTCGAGTGCAGGAACAGGCCATTTGGCCCACGATACTCATGTCAAACATGATGCCAAGTTGAATTCATCTCCACTCCCTGAATGTGCCACAGATCCCCTTCCATTTCCCTGCCTATCCGTGTCCCTTATCCAAAAACCCCCATCATATCCAAAAACCATTATCATGTCTGCCTACGCCGCAGGCCAGAACGCCACAGATCATTTTTTCCCTGTGGCTATCAAACTGTACAACTCCTCCCCCTTTTGTCGTGGGGTAGACGGAGACTAACCCCCCCCCCCCCCACGCCAGTCCTTGCACACCCCCAATCCTTTCCACTCGTCGCTTTAATTTCATGTATTTTGTGTTTTTGTCTTTTTATGACTGT
Source organism: Okamejei kenojei (assembly GCA_035221665.1). Taxonomy (NCBI): domain Eukaryota; kingdom Metazoa; phylum Chordata; class Chondrichthyes; order Rajiformes; family Rajidae; genus Okamejei; species Okamejei kenojei. Next base: position 44,982,760 of record CM069153.1, on the reverse strand, counting down.
CAGCAGATCAATTTCCCTCCAGGGATAAATAAAGTTCTATCGTATCGTATCGCCTTCAGAACCATCCCTTGAGAAACCATCCCTTGTATAACACCGAAGGTAGACAAAAGTGCTGGAGAAACTCAGCGGGTGCGGCAGCATCTATGGAGCGAAGGAAATAGGTAATGTTTAGGGCCGAAACCCTTCTTCAGACTGACCAGTCCGAAGAAGCGTCTGAGTTTCTCCCGCACTTATGTCTACCTACGATTTTCCAGCATCTGCAGTTCCTTCTTAAACAAGTTATATCTGACCCCCCCCCCCCCCCCCTCCACCCCCCTCCCCCCACTCTCCCCCCCCCCCCCCACCTCTACTTTCCGTCTGAAGAAGGGTTCCGACTCGAAACATCACCTATTCTTTTTCTCCAAATCTGGATGCCAAATATGGCGACTGTATGCTGAATCAGTGTACTCCTGCTATACACTTGTACTGTATCTAAATGAATTTCATTACAACTCGGTATATGTGGCAAATATAGTCCCATTGATACAATGGCCATTGACATTTAGATGGGGCATCTTGGTTGGCATAGACAAGTTGCACTGAAGGTCTTGTTTCCATTCTACATCACTCTATGACTAAGTATAGATCTTCCTTAATTGTCACAACTTCACAAGTTACTGAGGTAGAATTATACCATTCGGCCCATCGAGTCCACTCCGCTATTCAATCATGGCTGATCTCTGCCTCCTGATCCCATTTTCCTGCCTTCTCCCCATAACCCTAGACACCAGTTCTAATCAAGAATTTGTCCATCTCGGCCTTAAAAATATCCACTGACTTGGCCTCCACAGCCCTCTGACTAAAGAGGTTCCTCCTCGCCTCCTTTCTAAACGAGCACCCTTTAATTCTGAGGCTATGACATCTGGTCGTAGACTCTCCCATCAGTGGAAACATCCTCTCCACATCCACTCTATCTATGCCTTTCATTACTCAGTAAGTTTCAATGAGGTCCCCCCCTCAACCTTCTAAACTCCAGTGGGTCCAGGTCCAATGCCTCATCATATGTTAACCCACACATTTCTGGAATCATTCTTGTGAACCTCTCCAGAGCCAGCACATCCTTCCTCAGACATGGGGCCCAGATTTGCTCACGGTGCTCCATATGCAGCCTGACCAGCATCTTACAGCCTCAGCTCCACTAATTCTACAGGCACTGGGAACTGTGCCATCTAGTCTTTTATTTCAACAACCTAAAAAAGGATAATGCAACTATGAAAAAGGTTCGGTGGAAGGTCTCCTGTTTGCAAGTTAAAATGGAGCTCAAGAGGCAGTTTCGTGACGGGAGCAGAACATTTTTTTTGGACTTGCCACTCTGGCTAAAGAATGCCGTGAAACCTGCCCTCGGGATCATGTGTGAAGCTGCCATCTACAGAGGTGGATGATTGAGTGAGTGCTGACGGCTTTTGTAAAGCATAAGTGCATTTAGGAACAGGCATCTCTGCCGATAAAGATCATAACAAATGGTGCTCTCCTTTGTCCGAAACACGCAGAAAGCATCTTGCGATTCACGGGACAAGTCTGTCCCGCAATTTCAACACACGAGTGCGTTTAACATCAATGAACCTTGAAGGCGGCACGGCGGCACAGCTGGTAGAGTCGCTGCCTCACAGCGCCAGAGACCCGGGTTCGATCCTGACCGCGGGTGCTGTCTGTGTGGAGTTTGCACGTTCTTCCCTGTGACCATGAGGGTTGCCTCCAGGTGCTCTGGTTTCCTTCCTCATCTCAAAGACGTGCGTATTTGTAGATTCATTGGCCCTTGGTAAATTTTCCCTTGTGTGTAGGGAGTGGATGAGAAAGTAGGATAGCATAAACGGGTGATCGATGGTCGGCATGGTCTCGGTGGGGGTGGGCCCAATGGCCAGCTACCATGCTATACCTATGTGCTACACTATACCTATGCCATGCTATACCTATATAGAGTCATATTAGAGTCATACAGTGTGGAAACAGGCTCTTTGACCCAACTGACCAACATGCCCCATCTACACTAGTCTCACTCACCTGAGTTTTGCCCATATGCCTCTAAACCTGTCTTATCCATGCATCTGTCTAATTGCTTCTTAAACATTATGATAGTTCCTGCCTCAATTACCTCTTCCGGCAGATCATTCCATACACACCCCCCACTTTGCATGGAAAAGTTACCCCTCAGATTCCTATAAAATCTTTCCCACTTCACATTACACTTATGCCCTCTGGTTCTCGATTCCCCTACTCTGGGCAAGAGACTCTGAGACTCTGGTATATATTTATATAGACAGAAGATTGACACAAAGGAGTAACTCAGTGGGACAGGCAATAAAGAAGGAATGGGCGACGTTTCAGTCGAGATGCTTTTACTGACAGTCTGAGGAAGGATCTCGACCCGAACCATCGCCCATTCCTTCTATCCGGAAATGCTGCATGTGCCGCAGAGTTACTCCAGCATTTTGTGTCTATCTTTTTTTTTGTAATAATATTTTTATTAAAAGGAATCCATCATAACAACGGTATTAAACTTTTCAAATACACAACCAACTTATTTCAATAAGTATAACGAATGTTACGAATAGTTCTTATAAACTTCTATTTTTTTGAAAGTAGAAAAAGAAAAGAATAGATTTTAATCAATAAGAATGGTGATAAATAATAATTTTGATTATATAGAAAGAGAAAGAGAAAAGAGAGGAGAAAAAATATATATGTATGTATATATTCTTGTTATATGTATTTAATTAAAATAAAGTATTATATAGAAAAAAAAGAGATTATACTATACATCTTAATAGTGAATAACACAATTTCAAATAGCGATATTTTTGTGTCTATCTTCGGTGTAAAACCAGCATCTGCAGTCCCTTCCTACACACACACACACACACACACACACACACACACACCACACACACACACACACACACACACACACACACACACACACACACACACACACACACACACACACACACACACACACACACACACACACACACACACACACAAACACACACACAGAAGATGCTGTTGCCTCCTTAGTTCATATTATCTCTAAACAAGCCCAATCTTAGACAAACCCAACACCTATGCAAGAGGCATCTTTCATTTTGGTGTGAAAAATGGTCCAGCAGGAACTAAATCCCTATCTGATTCACTGGTATGCTTCCTTTCTCACTAACAGAGTACAGATAGTAAAGGTGAATAAAACCCCTTCATCTGCCATCACAACCAATGTCGGGCACCCTAGGGGTGTGTGAGATCAGCCATGCTGTTTACCTTTTATACTGATGACTGTCATACAGATACACCAAATTACTACATTCGAAAGTACTCAGATGATACAGTTCTATTATCCATTTTAAACAACTCGACGTGAACAAATCGGTCGAGTGGACGGAAAATAATGCCCTTGAGATGAACATAAAGAAAACAGAAGAGATTGTATTTGGCTCACCATCTGACTCTCAGAAAGTTTCACTTGTGACCAATAACAAAAAATCAAGCAGGTGTCTTCATTTAAATACTTGGGGGTAACGATAGACTATCAGTTATCATGGAATAACCACATTGATAAGATTTGCAATAAGACAAAACAAAGAAACTGGTTTCTCCGCCAACTAAGATCATTCTGAGCAAGTAAACAAATCCTTTTATTATTTTTTACTGCTGCGATAATGAATGTTTTGCAGTATTGTAACGCTACATGGAACAAGAGTCTGTCTGCCACTTCTAAATCAAAACTGCTCCAACAAATAAACATTTGCTCAAAGGTTGTAGGTTCATCACCACAGAAATTGTATCTATCATCCTACCTTAAAAACATACTACGGATGGCCAATGACATTTACTCTCACGCCAACCACGTTCTGAATAGTGAGTACAATTTGTTACCATCAAACCGGAGATATAGGGTTCCAAAATGTGATAAGGTTAGAATGAGGGGCTCTTTTGTACACCAGTCAATCCTTGAACTAAACATGGTGCTTTACCCCAGATCAAACGTACGCTGACGGGCCATAAATGTGGTCTTCTGTTGGTGTAATGTCTTGTCGAATGTGGGTGTTTGGGGGTCCTGTCTTGATATCTTGATGCGTGTCGTCTTTTGCCCCTCGTCCCTTTTTTGTGGTGCTGTAAATGGAGCTTCTGTGATGCAAAACTAATTTCAGACTCGCTCTGGCAATAAAGTAATATGGTATTGTATCGTATATACACACACACACACACACACACACACACACACACACACACACACACACACACACACACACACACACACACACACACACACACACACATACACACACACACACACACATATATATATATATATATATATATATTTATATATATATATATACACACACACACACACATCCACACAATCCCACTCACACATATATATACGCACACATACGTGCACATATATAGATGTATAATATATATATATAACCTTATATATATATATATTATATATATATATATATATATATATATATATATATATATATATATATATATATATATATATACACACACACAGTGGCTTGCAAAAGTTTTCATACCCCTTGAACTTTTCCACATTTTGTCACGTTACAACCACAAATGTAAATGTATTTTATTGGGATTTTATGTGATTGACCAACACAAAGTGGCACATAATTGTGAAGTGGAGGAAAATGATACATGGTTTTCAAATTTTTTTACAAATAAAAAACTGAAAAGTGTGGCATGCAAAAGTATTCAGCCCCCTTTACTTTGATACCCCAAAATAAAATCCAGTGCAACCAATTGCCTTCAGAAGTCACCTAATTAGTAAATAGAGTCCACTTGTGTGTAATCTAATCTCAGTATAAATACAGCTGTTCTGTGAAGGCCAAAGGGGTTTGTTAGAGAACTATTAGTGAACAAACAGCATCATGAAGCCCAAGGAACACACCAGACAGGTCAGGGATAAAGATGTTGGAGAAGTTGTGGGGGTATATAGATATATGCTAAATCTCTAAACTAAACTAAAGGTTCCCTGCTACTGCAGGTCGTTCGAATGAGCTATTTTGGTTCATTTTACCGGGTTAATGTGGTTGAGGTTCTTTTTCCCAATTTACCCTCTTTGGAATAACTCCTCACAGTATTTTCTCGGAAGCAACTTGTTACAATCTATTACGCGGTTCTACGTGGGAGCTGGCCGAGTTTCTGTTTGGACGCTTATTGCAGGGGACGGGGCAGAATGACGGTGGGGTCAGATGGAGCTTTGAGGTTGGCTCAGCATAGTCCTTCTCATTGAGATAGATGATGCTGTGATGGGGATGAATCTGCCCGCGGGAGAAATTAGAATGCGCATTAATTTTGCAGAGCATTCCAGTGCAGGTACATTACAGAGTGTTATTCTTTACAGGAGGAACCGTCACCACTGCATGTGAATGGATTGCAACTTGCATCGGTGGCAGCGCACTGGACCACCGCCCTTTGTGTGAAAGAGTTACCCCTCAGGCTCCTAGCTTTCCCTCGCATCTTAAACCTATGTCCTCTGGTCTTCGATTCCCCAACTCAGGGAAAAAGACTGTGCATTTACCCGATCTATCCGCTTCACAATCTTGTGACTGTGATGCGTTTTTTTACATACTATGACTACTTTATAGAGTGGTTTCCAAAACACTGATGGCTCTGTTCATAAATTCCAGGAGCAGAATTAGTCCATTCGGCCCATCAAGTAAGTCTAGTCCACCATTCAATCACGGCTGATCAGAGATTTCCCTCTCAACCCCATTCTCCTGCTTTCTCCCCGTAACCCTTGACACCCGTACTAAGTAAGTAAGCAAGTTTATTGGCTAAGTATTCACATACAAGGAATTTGCCTTGGTGCTCCGCCCTAATCAAGAATTTATCAATCTCCACCTTAAAGATATTGATTGACGGCCTCCGCAGGCATCTGTGGCAATAAATTCCATGGTTGGAAATACTATGGGTCAGACTGTTACCATTAACGTAAATCAAAGTTGATGAACACTTCTGTAAATATAGTCTATTTCTCCACTTTGTATACATTTGTTGACAATTTGAGGTCACGGTGGCGCAGCGGTAGAGTTGCTGCCTTACAGCGAATCCAGCGCCGGAGACCTGGGTTCGATCCCGACTACGGAGTTTGTACGTTCTCCCCGTGACCTCTCGTGGGTTTTCTCCGAGATCTTCGTTTTTTTCCTCCCACGCTCCAAAGGCGTACAGGTTTGTAGGTTAATTGGCTTGGTAAATGTAAAAACTGTCCCTAGTTTGTGTGGAATGGTGTTAACGTGCGGGGATCGCTGGCCGGCGTGGACCCGGTGGGCCGAAGGGCCTGTTTCTGCGCTGCATCTCTAAACTAAACTAAACTAAAAATACTACTTTCTTAAGGTTGGGAAAAATATAGAATGCAATAGCAGAGGAATAGATCGCGTAGATGCACAGCGTCTCTTGCCCAGAGTAGGGGAATCGAGGACCAGAGGAAATAGGTTCAAGCTGAAGGGGAAAAGATTTAGTACGAATCTGAGGGGTATCTTTTTCACACAAATGGTTGTGTGTGTATGGAACGAGCTGCCAGAGGAGGTAGTTGAGGCAGGGACTATCACAACGTTTAAGAAACAGGCAGGTACATGGATAGTGTGTTGGAAACAACTGCAGACGCTGGTTTAAATCGAAGGTAGACACAAAATGCTGGAGTAACTCAGCGGGACAGGCAGCATCTCTGGAGAGAAGGAATGGGAATTCAGACATAAGGGTCTCAACCCGAAAGATCACCCATTCCTTGTCCCCAGAGATGCTGCCTGTCCTGCTGAGTTAGTCCAGCATTTTCTGGTTAGGTACATGGATAGGACAGGTTTGGAGGGATATGGGCCAAAACGCGGGCAGATCGGACAAGTGTAGTTGGGACATGTTGGCCAGTGTGTGCGTAAGTTGGGCTGAAGAGACAGTTTCCACGTTGTATGACTCTATGATTGGAAACACTGGGTAATACTCTTACCATTAACGTAAGTGAAACTTGAGAAACATACCTGTAGATATGGTCTGTTTCTCCACTAAGTGTGCATTTGCTGATAATGCCACTTTCTTAAGTTTGAAAAAAAAAAGAAAAAATGTCACAGCAAAGGTCACCGAGCAATCTAATCGAAATATCTATCTGCGGGCTGTTGGTGTAACTGACATACTTGTATCCTTTTGTTCCTTCAGGCCAATGTGATTTGTCGGGGAGATATATACCGGTTACTGCAGGTGGAGTTAAGAGACTTAACGTCCCAGAAGGTGGCCCTACCGTCAACTGCAAGCAGGTCAACAGAAGAGTCAGGATGAATTTCATCAATCTGAATTACCAAACCGTGTGCTCGGATGAAGACCGGAAAAGATTTTTTAAGAATGGCTGCTACATGCAGGTGAGCAAGAAGAAATACCGGAGGCGCTTCCTACGGAAGGATGGGAACTGCAACATCCATTTTAAGCGGGCGTTTGGAGAATGGGAGAATTACTTCTCTGATATTTTCACCACCCTGATAGACCTGAAGTGGAGGCAGATGTTCCTGATCTTTTCCCTCTCCTACATCCTGTCCTGGTTGTTTTTTGGCTTGGTGTTCTGGATCACGGCCGCTGTCCACGGGGACCTGCTGGGCGGCGGGGGGAGCCGCACGCCCTGCGTGGAGCAAGTCCACAGCTTCACCGCCGCCTTCCTCTTCTCCATCGAGACCCAGACAACCATCGGCTACGGGTCCCGGTGCGTGACGGAAGAGTGCCCCTTCGCCGTCACCATGGTCACCTTCCAGTCGGTCATGAGCTGCCTGATCAACACCTTCATCATCGGCACGGTGGTGGCCAAGATGTCCAAGGCCAGGAAGCGAGCCCAGACCATTGGGTTCAGCAACAACGCCGTGATCGCCGTGCGCAACGGGAAGCTGTGCGTGATGTGGCGCATCGGGGACTTCCGAGAGAGCCACATCATCGAGGGCACGGTCCGCGCCCAGCTCCTGCGCTTCAAGGAGCACGAGGGTCACAAGTTGTCCATGGTGCACCAGGACCTCAACGTGGGCACCGGCAACGTCATCCTCATCAGCCCCGTCACCGTGGTGCACGAGATAGACCAGGGCAGCCCGCTCTACAAACTCGGTAGGAAAGACCTGGCCGAGGAGGACTTTGAGGTCATCGTGACCTTCGTCTACTCCGAAGACTCGACCGGGAACACCCACCAGTCTCGGAGTTCCTACACTCCCTTGGAGATCCTGTGGGGTCATCGCTTCAACGACATCCTCAAGGACAAGGCCAGCCATTACAAGGTCAACTACTCCCAGTTTCACAAGACGCACGAGGTGGTCATCCCAGACTGCAGCGCCGAGGAGTTGGACTCGACCCCCGAGCGAGCGGTCAACGTGCTCACCGTGGCCGGATTGGACAGCGAGGACGGCAAGTGCGACAGTGCCATCGGCCCCTGTGAGGACGCGGAGCTGGAAGATGACCTGTGTGTGTACCAAAGGCCCGAGTTTGTGTTCAGGACCCTCTCCATGGAATCGGAAATTTAATTCCAATGCCAGACGCCCTCTGAACGCACAATATGACTACGGCAGCAATCGTGCCAATGCCTCCTAAGCCATGTTAATGCAGCTTTAGACCGGCACAAAACCATGGAGTAACTCAGCGGGTGGAAGCCACCCCGAGCACCACCGACACGGATAATCAAACACAGCAATCAATCGCAGACACTAAAAGCTGGGGTAACACAGCGGGCCAGGCAGCACCTCCATAGAAAAGGAATAGGTGACGTTGTGGGTCGGGACCCCTCTTCAGACTGAAAGGACACCTATTCCTGTTGTGTTTCACTGTTGGTATGACTCGTTATCACCTACCCCACAGCCAACAATGGACCATTGTGGGCTCCACCTTTCCTTAGTCGTCAGTTGATTTTCTGCAAATATATTCCATCCACGTATTCCATGTACTGCCTATGTCTCTTGTCTCCCTCTCCCCGCACTCTCAGTCCAAAGATGGGTCCCATCCCGAAATGCCACCTATTCCCTTTTCTCCAGAGATGCTGCCTGGCCCGCTGAGTTACTCCTGCACTTTGTGTTTATCTTCGGTGTAAACCAGCACCTGCAGTTCCCTCCTACACACTATTGCAGCTTAGCCTCCTGACACTTCCGGAACTGGTTTATAATGAACAGAGGAAACATTGCGAAAGGCAGGGGGCAGTTAGTGGGTGGACAAAAATGCTGGAGAAACTCAGCGGGTGGGACAGTCAGTGGGACTCCCTCCTGCCCTCTGCCCTGAAAGATGTCGACGAAAATGAGGGAACGTTGCGACATGATCTTAAATGCTCTGTCATTTCCAGCATCTTACTCGTTGAAAAGTGCTGGAGTAACTCAGCGGGTCAGGCAGCATCTCTGGAGAGCATGGCTAAAGGGCTGTCCCACTTTCACGACCTAATTCACGACCTTTTTTACGCGTGGACATTTTTCATCCGGCTAGAAAAACGCCCCGACAGGCCCTTTAAGTGATGTGCCAGGTCGGGACCCTTCTGTCAAAAGACGGCATGATCTCCACCAAGCAAAAAATATATCGACTGCCCAGTTAAGGACCATTTCTGCACACAGCAGTGAATCCATTTTGATAAAACGCTATTAAACAGTCTCTGTGTCTGTGATCCAGCTTGTTGTAAGCAGCAATAAAACGTTTTCATTAGAAATGTTTTAACATGGGCATGACTTAGAACTTTTACAATTGTGCAACAGGTTCTAATAATGTTATCAGCATGAAACCTCTCACAGTGATACATCTTTCTACAGCCTGGAAGGTCCCACTCTGCACCGGAAACTACCCAAAGTGTTGGAGCAACTCAGCTGGTCAGGCAACATCTGTGCAGGCAATGGATGGGTGATATTTCAGGTCGGGACCCTTCGTCAGACATGGACCAGAACCGTCATTATCGCAAGAGGGGACACATCCAGGTTGATAGGCATCTGGTGGTCAAGATCCAACAGAAGTGAGAACTGAAATGTATACGATGCACAGAAAGAGCACAGGAAATTCCGAGCCGCGTGTTTAATTTAGTTCAGTTGAGTTCAGAGTTACAGAGTGGAAACAGGCCCTTCAGCCCACCGAGTCCGCACCGACCAGCGACCCCCGCACGCTAACGCAAGGGACAATTTACAATAATACCAAGCCGACTCGCCTTCAAACCTGCACGTCTTTGGAGTGTGGGAGGAAGCCGGAGATCCCGGGGGAAACCCACGCAGGTCGCGGGGCGAACGTGCAAACTCAGTACAGACAGCGCCCGTAGTCGGGATGGAACCCGGGTCCCTGGCGCTGTGAGGCAGCGACTCTGCCGTGAGCTTCATGGCTTGATGGTGATGTCTCCAGAATTTGAAGGCAAGGGCTGTGGCCTGAATTCTTTCATTCATTCCTCTTGCTGCTATTTTCAAGTTGGATGAAGTCTCTCGATAAAGATCAAAAAACAGCTCGGAGGAAGTAATAAAGTGCTCTTACCTTTTGCTGCGAGCCTTACTGGAGATGGGAAAGTGGCGGTCTGGACAAAGTGCTTTTGCCTCTGGGTTCAACATATCTCGGACCGGAGTCTTAGCAAAATCACTGCGACTAATTTGACAATCTTTTAACTAAGCAACATGCATATTTCCTTCCTGGACAATGCCATCCTCATCTCGGTATTAACCGTGCTACAGAAAAAAATGCTCTGTTTCTGAAAATTTAACAAAAGATATTGGAATTGAAATTCCAAAATCAAGATAATGATTTTCAGGAATCACGCAGCAGGTTAGACATCGTCAATGGAAAGAGAAGCAGAGTTAACATTACAGGTTGAAGACCCTTCACTAGAACCGATGTGGCATGGTGGCACAGCGGTAGAGTTGCTGTCTTACAACGCAAGGGACCCAGGTTCAAACCTGACTCCGAGCACTGGCTGTATGGAGTTTGTACCTTCTCCCTGCGACCTGCGTGGGTTTCTCCAGGAACTCCGATTTCTTCCCACATTCCAAAGACGTACAGGTTTGTAGGCTGATTGGCTTGGTAAAATTGTACATTGTCCCAAGTGTAAGGGATAGTGTTAATGTGCGGGGATCGCTAGCCAGCACGGACTCGGTGGGCCGAAGGGCCTGTTTCCACGCTGTATCTCTAAACGAAAAAACTAAAGATGTTCCTTTTCTATTTTTATCTATTTTTGGGAGATTTTAAGTAGACACATGGAACTGCAGATGCTGGAATCTAAAGACACAAGGAACGGCAGAAGTTGAAATTTTGACATAAGGCACCAGGTGCTCGGTAACTGAACAGGTCAGGCAGCAACTCTGGAGGACATGGAGACACAAGGAACTGCAGATGATGAAACATGGAGACACAAGGAACTGCAGATGTTTGGAATCTTGAGACACAAGGAACTTGGAATCTTGAGACACAAGGAACTGCAGATGTGGGAATCTTGAGACACAAGGAACTGCAGATGTGGGAATCTTGAGACACAAGGAACTGCAGATGTGGGAATCTTGAGACACAAGGAACTGCAGATGTGGGAATCTTGAGACACAAGGAACTGCAGATGTTGGAATCTTGAGACACAAGGAACTGCAGATGTTGGAATCTTGAGACACAAGGAACTGCAGATGTGGGAATCTTGAGACACAAGGAACTGCAGATGTGGGAATCTTGAGACACAAGGAACTGCAGATGTGGGAATCTTGAGACACAAGGAATGCAGATGTGGAATCTGAGACACAAGGAACTGCAGATGTTGGAATCTTGAGACACAAGGAACTGCAGATGTTGGAATCTTGAGACACAAGGAACTGCAGATGCTGGAATCTTGAGGAACTGCAGATGCTGGAATCTTTGAAACAAGGGAACTGCAGATGTTGGAATCTTGAGACACAAGGAACTGCAGATGTTGGAATCTTGAGACACAAGGAACTGCAGATGCTGGAATCTTGCGACACAAGGAACTGCAGATGGTGGGAATCTTGAGACAGAGGAACTGCAGATGTGGAATCTTGAGACACAAGGAATGCAGATGCTGGAATCTTGTGGACAAGGGAACTGCAGATGTGAATCTTGCGACAAGGGAACTGCAGATGTTGGAATCTTGAGGCACAAGGAACTGCAGATGTGGGAATCTGAGACAGAGGAACTGCAGATGTGGAATCTTGAGACACAAGGAACTGCAGATGTGGGAATCTTGAGACAGAGGAACTGATGTGGGAATCTTGAGACACAAGGAACTGCAGATGTTGGAATCTTGAGACACAAGGAACTGCAGATGTGGGAATCTTGAGACACAAGGAACTGCAGATGTGGGAATCTTGAGACACAAGGAACTGCAGATGCTGGAATCTTGAGACACAAGGAACTGCAGATGCTGGAATCTTGCGACAAAGGAACTGCAGATGCTGGAATCTTGAGACTGAAGAAACTTCCCAACCAGAAACCTTTCCTATCTATGTATTCCAGAGATGCTGAGTTACTCCTGCACTTTGTGTCTTTTGCTTTGGAAGATCCTAGTGCCTACTTTGTGGAACTTACCAGTCTGGTAACTCTTAGTTTTTCATGTAATACCAGTGAAATTAAATTCTGAATGACCATTTTAAATGTAATAAAGGCTGTTGGCGTGATGCTTGTAGTACAATGAGAATATTATACACTGTAAAGAGTTTTTTTCAATTGGTGAAGAAACTGATAGCTCATGAATGACTAACTACTGATGAATATGTATTTTCATTGATGATTTAAATTGAACATTGTTGTTACAGAAATGCAAATAAAAAGTTAACAACTGGAATACGAATATTGAATATTAATTGATTGAAAGATACATCATGGAAACAGGCCCGAGGCCCGAGGCTAATATGATAAGTTCCAAGTTATCGCACCATCTCATCCACTCCCTACACATAAAGAGCAATGCACAGAGGACAACTAACCGACAAACCCGCACATCTTTGGCGTGTGGGAGGAAACCGGGGCACAGAGGGGAAGCCTGTGCGGTCGCAAGGAGAGCATGCAAACTCCACATAGACAGCATCTGAGGTCAGGATCGATCCCGAGTCTCTGGCGCTGTGCGGGAATAGATCTACCAGCTGCGCCATTAAGCGCGCCCATTAAATATGTAGATTATGTTCTCAGGCTTTCAATATGTTATTTCTCAATCGCCGAGCAACATCAATTAATTGATATTTTAGTTTAGTGCAGTTTAAAGATACGGCGCGGAAACAGGCCCTTCGGCCCACCGAGCCCGCGCCGACCAGCCATCCCCGAGCACTAACCCTATCCTACACACACTCGGGACAATTTACAATGTTACCAAAGACAATTAACCAACAAAACTGTACCTCTTTGAGGCGCGGGAGGAAACCGGAGCGCCCGGGGCAAACCCACGCAGGTCACGGGGAGAAGGTACAGGCAAGCGCCCATAGCGAGGATCGAACCCGGGTCTCTGGCGCTGTGAGGCGGCAACTCTACCGCTGCGCCACCGTGCCACGCCACGTATACGATCCAACTAAGTCATTAGTGGATCACTAATTTTTGTGCCCAATGTTACATCCAATTCATAAGCCTTTTGGGCTGGTTTGTTAAGATGCCCTGTTCTGGAGTTTCCCCACAAAGTATCGCATGAGCATTTGTTTTTTTTAATAAAAAGGTGGAAGACGTGATTAGGAATGGTGAGTCAGTGAAGTAATTCCTACAACAAGCAAATTCAGGATGCAGCCAACCTTTTGAAGACAAAAATCATCCTGACCTATTACAAAGGAGAGGTATGTAATCTCTCTCTCTCTCTCTCTCTCTCTCCCTCCCTCTCAATGACACAAAGCCAAAACTAGGTTTAAAACATCTGTTCAACATTTTCGGTGACCTTGCTATGGGGCTAATATTGAAGTGTAGATTTTTTTGATCTTGGAAATAAGCATGTTGCTCACAAATTCCACGAATGTTAGTCATTGTTTTCCCCACCACTCCACCAAATTATGAATTATTACTTATTCGGTTTGCTCTGAACAACACAGGTTCATGTCACGGCTTTTTCTGTTCAGTTTATTGCCACGTGTACCGAGGTACAGTGAAAAGCTTTTGGCGCGTGCTAACCAGTCAGCGGAAAGGCAACGCGCGATTACAATCGAGCCGTCGCAGTATAAATTCTTATTGTGTGATTGTTCAAGGTGAAGAAGAGATTTTTGCAATGCAGCGGACTCAGGAAGTTGAATATCCCTGAGCGTTTGCATCAAGAATTTCGCAAGGTTAAGGGTGATGTTTAATGTCACTTGCCCTGTAACCTTGAAGGAGCGAGCAGATCTCTCTGTGTCACAATACGCAGAGATGTTGGAGCAACGGAAATGTATGATATGTCGAAATGCACCCTCGGGACCCGGTGGCAGCACGGAGGCGCAGCAGTAGAGTAGCTGCCTTTGTTCTCCCCGTGACCGGCGTGGGTTTCCGGGTTTCCTCCCACACCCCAAACGCGTACAGATTTGCAGGTTCATTGGATTGGGATAGATGCAAGTTGGAAACATAGAAAATAGGTGCAGGAGGAGGCCATTCGGCCCTTCGAGCCAGCACCGCCATTCATTGTGATCATGGCTGATCGTCCGCTATCAACAACCCGTGCCTGCCTTCTCCCCATATCCCTTGACTCCACTAGCCCCTAGAGCTCTATCTAACTCTCTCTTAAATCCATCCAGTGATTTGGCCTCCACTGCCCTCTGTGGCAGGGAATTCCATAAATTCACAACTCTCTGGGTAAAAAAGTTTTTTCTCACCTCAGTCTTAAATGGCCTCCCCTTTATTCTAAGACTGTGGCCCCTGGTTCTGGACTCACCCAACATTGGGAACATTTTTCCTGCATCTAGCTTGTCCAGTCCTTTTATAATTTCATATGTTTCTATAAGATGCCCCCCTCATCCTTCTAAACTCCAGTGAATACAAGCCTAGTCTTTTTAATCTTTCCTCATATGACAGTCCCGCCATCCCAGGGATCAATCTCGTGAACCTACGCTGCACTGCCTCAATCACAAGGATGTCCTTCCTCAAATTAGGAGACCAAAACTGTACACAATACTCCAGGTGTGGTCTCACCAGGGCCCTATACAACTGCAGAAGAACCTCTTTACTCCTGCACTGAAATCCTCTTGTTATGAAGGCCAACATTCCATTAGCTTTCTTCACTGCCTGCTGTACCTGCACGCCAACTTTCAGTGACTGATGTACAAGGACACCCAGGTCTCGCTGTACCTCCCCCTTACCTAACCTAACCCCATTGGGATATTAATCTGCCCGAGTGTGCGTAAGGTAGTGTTAAAGTGCGGGGCTCGCTGGTCAGCATGGTCTCGGTGGGCCAAAGGGCCTGTTTCTGCGCCATATCTCTAAAATAAAATAAAATAAATGAAGGCAGGCGAAAAAAATGCCAAAAATGTAGGTCAATTTAGACTTTTGGACTTTAGAACTTCAGAGATACAGCACAGAAACAGGCCTTTTGGCCCACCGGGTCCGCACCAGCCTGCAATCACCCCCTGCGCCAGCACTTTCCTACACACTAGCGACCATTCACAATTCACCTGCAACCCTCCCTGTACGTCTTTGGGCCAATGTGCCGCCCCAGTTAAAGGGAAAAGATTTTGTTACTTCTAAGTGGAAAGAATATGGAAAAGAACATTAGTGGGTAGCACCGTGGCGTAGAGAGTTGCTGCCCTACATTGTAGGAGACCCAGGTTCGATCCTGACCACGGGTACTGTTTGTACGGAGTTTGCACGTTCTCCCTGTGACCCATGTGGGTTTTCTCCGGATTCTCTGGTTTCCTCCCACATCCCAAAGACGTGAGGGTTTGTAGGTTAACTGGCTTCCGTAAATTGTTACTGGAGCGTTCGATAGAACTAGTTGGTCGGCACGGACTGGGTGGGCCGAAGGACCTGTATCTCTAAACTAAACTAAACATGAGAGGAATAGATCGGGTAGATGCACAGAGTCTCTTGCCCAGAGTAGGGGAATCGAGCACCAGAGGACATCGGTTCAAGGTGAAGGGGAAAAGATTTAATAGGAATCCGAGGGGTAACTTTTTCACACAAAAGGTGGTGGGTGTATGGAACAAGCTGCCAGAGGAGGTAGTTGAGGCTGGGACTATCCCATTATTTAAGAAACAGTTTAGACAGGTACATGGAAAGGACAGATTTGGAGGGATATGGGCCAAACGCGGGCAGGTGGGATGAGTGTAGCTGGGACATTCTTGGCCGGTGTGGGCAAGTTGGGTCGAAGGACCTGTTTCCACACTGTTTCACTCTATGATTATAACACTGAACTGAACTAAACTAAACTAACCTAAATTAAACTAAATGAAAGTAATTTTTAGATAATTTTTAACTAATGTTTAGATAAGCTCAGGTGCTTTTTCATCAAGATCAAATTGGGACAAAGCTATAACTTCCTACGATGATCATTCCTTATCTTCAGTGGCTGCTGATCTTGTCACTTGTTTTACGCCAATGCTCATTGTGAGTTTGCTGTGACTAAGATGACCTTGCGATGCTTTCGAACAGCAAACCTTGGACTTGCATAGACCAGTCAAGCAGATGCGTGAAATAAATGATAGCTTTGTCGTGGCGCTGGGTCACACTGGTGTCACGGGTCACCAGAAAGGCCCAACTCTAAGAGCATGCTGGCATTCCAGAGCGTGTCTGGCATGGTGGCAGTCAGACTGATGTTCCACTGGGTGAGACGGTGGCACATTGGGTAGAGTTGCTGCCTTACAGAGTCAGGGACCCCGGTTCGATCCTGACTACGGGTGCTGCATGTTACATAGAAAATATAGAAAATAGGTGCAGGACAAGGCCATTCGGCCCTTCGAGCCAGCACCACCATTCATTGTGATCATGGCTGATCGTCCCCTATCAATAACCTGTGCCTGCCTTCTCCCCATATCCCTTGACTCCACTAGCCCCTAGAGCTCTATCTAACTCTCTCTTAAATCCATCCAGTGACATGGCCTCCACTGCCCTCTGTGGCAGGGAATTCCACAAATTCACAACTCTCTGGGCGAAAAAGTTTCTTCTCAGCTCAGTCTTAAATGGCCTCCCCTTTATTCTAAGACTGTGGCCCCTGGTTCTGGACTCGCCCAACATTGGGAACATTTTTCTTGCATCTAGCTTGTCCAGTCCTTTTATAATTTTATATGTTTCTATAAGATCCCGCTCATCCTTCTAAACTCCAGTGAATACAAGCCTAGTCTTTTCAATCTTTCCTCATACGACAGTCCCGCCATCCCAGGGATCAATCTCGTGAACCTACTCTGCACCGCCTCAATCACAAGGATGTCCTTCCTCAAATGTGGGCGTTCTAGGGGTTTCTCCGGGTGCTCCGTTTTCCTCCCACACTCCAAAGGCGTAGAGGTTGCTAGGTTAATTGGCTTGGGTACAAAATAGTAATTTGTCCCTCATTGTGTAGGATAGTGCTGGGGTTGCTGGGCGGCACAGACTCAGTGGGCAGAATGGCCTGTTTCCAGCTCTATCTCTGGACTAAACTAAACCAATAAAATTAAAAAGAAGAGAGACCCAAATAGTTGGAGGAACCTCAGTGGGTCAGGCAGCATCTCTGGTGCAAAGAAACAAACGGGCGACGTTTCAGGTCGAGACCCTTCTTCAGACAATAAAAAAATACGTTTCAATGGTCCGTTTGGAAAGTATCTGACTTCAGGAGGAAGCAGGGCTGAATTTGTGTGTAAATGCCGCTCTTAAATAGGAAAACGAGATTGTTTTTATTCATGTGTCTTTTTCTCATGAAACAGGAAAGCGGAGTACATAAATCTCAAACTGGAACGCTGTTTCCCATGGCCGATATCAATCTGCTTGCCTAAGATGTAATGCCGAGACTTTCTGTATCAGGTGCTGGGGGTCAGATACAAAACGAAGGGGGAAAAAATGGTTGGAATTTGCTTCGACAGCATTCCAGTGCCCATTAGCGATTTACCGCTGGTTTCAACTGACCCCTTGAAATACTCTTTATCTTTGCCGAGGCCAGTTTGGCTACATTCAAATTCCTTCTGCTGACAAGGGATTGGAGACGCCATGAAATAAACCAGCTTTGTTGCCTACCTGAGAACTGTGGTGAGCAGATAAAATCAGCCCGCAGAAGAGTTTTTGTGCAGCTGAACTACCTACCCCACCGCACAAAAGGCTCCCATCAATAACGTAGCTGCCTTTGTAATGGGAATTAGGGAACTGAGGACATTCCTGACATGTCCCTTGTGGAGTGGCTTTGACCCTATGGGGCTCCATTGTAGTTATTACATTTAGTTCAGTTCAGAGATAGGGGTGGAAGACTGCGACCTTCACGTGGTCCGCCCTGTTTCGACTAATGCAATCAACTCGACGTGCACAAACGGACGATCAAATAGAACAAGTTGTCCGACAACTTTAGGCTGCGCACGTCACACGAAAGAAGAAGAAGATAGAGTCATGGAGTCATACAGCGTGGAAACAGGCCCTTCGGCCCAACGAGTCCGTGCCAACCAGCGGCCACCCCGTACTCTATCCTGCACACGCTGGGGACAATTTACTATTTTCGACCAAAGCCAATTAGCCTACAAACCTGAACGTTTTTGGAGTGTGGGGAGGGGGGGGGGGGGGGGGGGGAACCTGGAGCACCTGGAGAAAACCCACGCGGTCACGGGGAGAACGTAAAACTCCATACACGTAGTCAATCATTAATTCTAGTGCTGCTTGACGCTCTATGTTTCACAGTTAAACACAGATCTAAAATAATGTTGAAACAAGGTGCTGTTTTATAAAAAAGGATAAAAGTTGCTCGAGTAACTCAATGGGCAGACAGGATTTCTGGAGAACATGGATAGGTGATGTTTTGGATTTTCCACTTAGGACCCTTCTTTAGTCTGAAGAAAGGTCCCAAGCTGAAACGTCAACCATCCATGGATGCTGTCAGACCCACTGAATTACTCTAGTACTTTGTGTCTGATTTATCATTAGTTCTTCAAAGGATTTATTTTATTGATGGATGTTTTGATGAAGAATCTGGGAATATTTCCAATTGATTGCTCTTTGACCTAAACGGAAAACAAGGTGTTGGAGTAACTGCAGATCGGGCAGCATCTCTGGAGAACATGGATAGGTTGGGACCCATCTTCCCATCGAGTAGTTGCTCTGTGCCAGAGTCTGTGCATCTCATGGCGACCCAAGGAACTGCAGATGCTGGTTTACAAAAAAAAAAGACACAAAGTGTTGGAGTAACCCAACTGGTCAGCCAGCGTCTCTGGAGAACGGAGAGGTGACATTTCGGGTTGGGGCCCTTCTGATGCTGCTTGACCCGCTGAGTTTCTCCAGCACTTTATGTTCGTGGATGCCATATTGTCTTCATCGGTCACTTCCGATCAGCCTTGACTCCGATACACTACTGAAGAAGGAGAAGAGTAATCTGAGTAGCCATTGCTGCCATTTGAACATCAGAAAGATGAATGGCCATTTTACTCCTCAACGTTCTTGCCTGGCTAAGGCTGGAATGTTGGCCGGCAAAGCTGGAATGCTCGCTGCTCTTCTTCAGGGGATTTTAAAATGAGATAACAAAAGCTGACAGACCGGCGAGCTTGTGTGTAACCTGCCAATAGTATCACATATCCCCTTGAATCCTCATAAAGCTGCCAATGAATTTCCACAACACTTGACTGCGGAGAGTTAGAATAAGGGGGGCATAGCAGGAAAAGCAATGGGAAATGAAACCTGCAATCTTTGGAAATAAAATAAAGTTAAGGTTTTCCCCACCTGAACCAGGCATTGGATTCATCTGAAGAAGGGTCTCATAGGTTCATAAGTTCAAAAGTGATTGGAGCAGGATTAGGTCATTTGGTCCATCAAGTCTACTCTGCCATTCAATCATGGCTGATCTATCTCTATCTCTCAGCCCCATTCTCCTGCCTTCACCCCATAACCCCAGGCACCTGTGCAAGAATCAAGAATCTATCTATCTCTCTCTGCCTTAAAAATATCCATTGACTTGGCCTCCACAGCCTTCTGTGGAAAACAATTCCACAGATTCACCACCCTCTGACTAAATACATTACTCCTCATCTCCTTCCTAATGGAACGTCCTTTAATTCTGAGGCTGTGACCTCTGGTCGTAGACTCTCCCACTCTGCCTCAGAGGGCGGTGGAGGCCGGTTCTCCGGATGCTTTCAAGAGAGAGCTAGATGGGGCTCTTAAAGATAGCGGAGTCAGGGGATATGGGGAGAAGGCAGGAATGGGGTACTGATTGGGGATGATCAGCCATGATCACATTGAATGGCGGTGCTGGCTCGAAGGGCTGAATGGCCTACTCCTCCACCTACTGTCCATCTCTATCTTTTCTTTTCTTATTTTTTTTTCACCTGCACTTCCTTGGCAGCTTAGGATCTTTTTCCTGCTCTCTTGTATTTTACTTTTTTTCCTTCATTCTTTTCTTTCTTTCTTTGTTTTCCTTGTTTTCCTCTCTTCTCTAGTTGTATAACTGTTATGTCGATCGTCTTATCTTTGTACAATTACTTCTAATAAAATAAATTCCCCAAAAAAAAGATAGATTGATAACCAATCACACACCAGCCAGCATCTCTAACTCCACCCCACCGTAATACTTATACTAACACTATTTCCCAGCACCGACAGTTGGAGCAGCCAGGATGTATTGACAACTAATCACCCTTCATGCTTCAAGTTCCAGCCGCCTTTTGCAATGTCTACCACCCGTCCCCGCATGCCTTGCACCCCTCCACGTCCCGCGGTCTCCACTAACCACGGGGCCTCACCCACCGCATGTTTCCCCTTTTGGACACCACAGGCCTCCACCAGGTCAGTCTCGCCTCCAGGCTCTCCGTCTCATCTTTCAGGTGAGGGGGGGGGGGGGGGGGGGTGGAGGGTTTAGTCCGCACGCGCTCGGGCCGTGTTAGTAGACCACCAGACAGATATGGCGAGTATGTCTAACCCCATGGCATGGGTGCTCTTCCACACTTAATCTGTAGGGGGAAGGATGTAGATTGATGTTGCATGTTAACCAATCACACACCAGCCAGCAACTCAACTCCACCCCACTGTAATACTTATACTAACACTGGTTTCCCAGCACCGACAGTTGGAGCAGCCAGGATGTACTGACAACTAATCATCCTTCATGCTGTTAAGTTTCAGCGCTGATTAAAGATGTATTTGAATCACATACTGAGTCTGTGGTCATTTGCAGCGGAATCAAGGGATGCGGGGAGAAGGCGGGAACAGACTCACAACTCTTTGTGTGAAAAAGTGTTTCCTCATCTCCGTTCTAAATAGCTTACCCCTTATTCTTAAACTGTGGCCCCTGGTTCTGGACCCCCCCAACATCGGGAACATGTTTCCTGCCTCTAGCCTGTCCAAACCATGTAATAATCTTATATGTCTATATGTAATACCAGTTAATCCAGACAGGGTGATGATAAACCTCTTGTGCAGCCCTCACCAAAGGCTCCATACCCTTCCTGTAATGTGGTGACAAAGGAGAATGTTTTCTTGAAATGGTAAAAAGTTCCTCAGAGAATGAAATGCGAGTGATTTCAGCTGAGACTTTGGTATTCCACAATTTCCGCTAAACCTCTGCATCTGACATTTGAATAGTAGCAATGAGACACTCTAGGAGAACTTTGATTATGAGCCAATCTGTTTTAGCACCAGTTTACTGTATAAAGCAAGATAAAAATGAAAAGTCATTTTCTATTGAAAGGTCGTTGGTATCGCAAGAGACCTCTCCTATGCACTAACTAGAGGCTTGTATCACAGTCATAGAGTCAGAGTCATACTGCATGGAAACAGGCCCTTCCGCCCAACCTGCCCACACTGAAGAAGGGTCTTGACCCGAAACGTCGCCCCTTCCTTCTCCCCAGAGATGCTGCCTGTCCCACTGAATTACTCCTGCATTTAGTGTCTATCTTCGGTTTAAACCACCATCTGTCCTACACTCAATTGTCATTCCACTGTTGTGGAGAATTGAATAGAGATAGGGTGGTTTATATTATGGGCTAATTTCCAAGCACCCAAAACGTCACCTATCCGTGTTCTCCAGAAATGCTGCTTGACCAATGGGGTTACTCCAACACTTTGTGTCTTTTGTTGTAAACCAGCATCTGCAGTTCCTTGTGTCTCATTGTTTCAGACTGAAGAAGGGTCTCGACCCAAAATGTCATCCATTCCTTCTCTCCAGAGATGTTGCCTGTCCCGCTGAGTTACTCCAGCTTTTTGTGTCTATCTTCCTCAGCAAGTTATATTGTGGAAGTGTTAGAAGCTTACAATGGGTTCCACAACAGGCAATCTCCCACCGACAGCCACAGACCAGGGGTCCTCGGGTCATAAGGTATAGGAGTAGAATTAGGCCACTCGGCCCATCAAGTCTACTCCACCATTCAATCGTGGCTGATCTATCTCTCCCTCCTGAGCCCATTCTCTTGCCTTCTCCCCATAACCTCTGACACCCGTACTAATCAAGAATCTATCCATCTCTGCCTCAAAAATATCCACTGACTTTGCCACCACAGCCTTCTGTGGCAAAGAATTCTACAGATTCACCACCCTCTGACTAAAGACATTTCTCCTCATCTCCTTCCTAAAACGTCCCGTATTGTCAAAGTTGATGTGTCATCCGCCTAGTCCATAGTTCTCATAACATTCCCAAAGACGGTGTAATTACCTGAGACAAAAACTTTCATCAAAGTATGAAAGGAGTCCTTCCAGCAATGAGTTGCAATTCATGACAAAAGTAGACCGCACCATTCATTGAGCATTCATCTTCATATGTTGCCCGTTTGTTTAGTTCTAAGCATATATTCAACTGTTCTTTTAGTCTTTGGGATGTATCACTTTGATTAATACCAATAACTACTATTGGTAGTCTGAAGAAGGGCCTCGACTGTAAAGGTCACCCATTCCTTCTCTCCAGAGATGCTGCCTGTCCCGCTGAGTTACTCCAGCATGTCGTGTCTGTCTTCGGTGTAAACCAGCATCTGCAGTTCCTTCCTGCAAACAACACTATAGATAGCAGTTCTTCACCACCCCTCCCATTCCACCTGCATTCCTCCCTCTAACTTCACAATTCACAACTCTTCAATCCTTTTGTCTCGCACCTTCTGCCTTTTCATTCCTGGCCTTTGTCAACCCCTCCCCCCCCCCCCCCCCCCCCCCCCCCCCCACCCCCCGCCCCCTGCCATCACCTGTATCATCCTATTAACATCCAGGGTTTGTCCTGCCCCTCCTCTCTTTACGGTTTTATCTCATCCCCCCCCCCCCCCCCCCCCGCACCTCCAATCAGTCTGAAGCAGGGTCCCAACCCGTAACGCCACCGGTCTATGTTCTCCAGAGACGCTGCCTGATCCGCTCACTTCAGCACTTTGTTTCATTTTCTTTTGTAAATCAGCATCTGTAGTTCCTTGTTTCCATGGTTACGACACAATTGAGTCAAAATATAACAAATTTGAATTTAGTTTAGTTTAGAGAGACAGCACGGAAACAGGCAAACACTGAGTGCAACGGTAGAGTTGCTGCCTTAAAGCGCCAGAGACCCGGGTTCGATCCTGACAACGGGTGCTGCCTGTATGGCGTTTGCACGATCTCCCCGTGACCTGCGTGGGTTTACTCTGGGTGCTCTGGTTGCCTCCCACACCCAAAATGAAGGGCCTGTTTCCACACTGTATCTCTCTATGACTCTATGATTAGCCTGGGTTTTATGGGTTATGGGGAGAAGGCAGGAGAATGGGGCTGAGAGGGGTGGGGATAGATCAGCCATGATTGAATGGCGGAATAGACCTGAATGGACTAATTCTGCTCCTATAACCTATTAGTTTATGACATAAACCTACTGGGATTTCAGAAAAGCATTGAGGATCCAAAGTCACTGTAATATGGGTCAAAATGATGGTCACGTTAGTTACAAAGCAGGGAAAGCGTTTCTTGGTACATCGAGAGCTGTTTACATCTGTATGCATAGCAACGTTGCCTTGTCTATCATCTTACACAAAGAGACTGCTTGAATAACATCTCAAAGCTTTTCAAAGTGAGAGGACATCTTTAGAAAACCCTATAAATGTCAAGGCAAGAACATTCGGATTATCAATTTGTATGAAAAAGAACAGGTCGGACTCTTTGGCATTCAACATTGATACATTTCTCCCAGTGATTGTAATCACATAACGCCTTTAAGGGCCTGTCCCACTTAAGCGATGTTTTAGGCGACTGTGGTGACAGTCGCTGTCGCGGCGTGACGCTGAGAAAACGGGCTTCATGCACCCAACCCCACGACAATGTCCACCTATTCGATGTCAAGCTACGTCAACAGGCGACACAAATTCCTTGCGACACAAATTCCTACATCCACCAGCGACAAGCTACAACCCTGTCAATAGACAATAGACAATAGGTACAGGAGCAGGCCATTTTGCCCTTCGAGCCAGCACCGCCATTCAATGTGATCATGGCTGATCATCCCCAATCAGTACCCCGTTCCTGCCTTCTCCCCATAATATCTCCTGACTCTGCCATTTTTAAGAGCCCTATCTAGCTCTCTCTTGAAAGCATCCAGAGAACCGGCCTCCATCGCCCTCTGAGGCCGACAAATGAAGACAACGGGAGACTTCTCTTGACGCCGGAACTGTCGCCGGTTGACGTAGGATGACGTAGGTGGTCGCCAATGGAATTCACCGAGGTCATGACCCGGCGACAACCCAACGTCACCTGCCGCCATCCTGGCGACAACCTACGACAGCCCACTGTCGGCGAGAGGTTTCGAACATTTGAGAATCCAGCGGCGACAAGAAATAAGTAAGGACTTGAGGGGACGGCTCACGACGATGCAGGCGTCACCCCGCGTGCGGCCACAGCCTAAGTGGGACAGGCCCTTTACACGGGCTGGTCAGCACACAACAAAAAAAGCTTGTCACTGTGCCTCGGTACATGTGACAATAATAAATTAAACTAAACCATGATACAGATACAGACAGACACATTGGAAAATTCAATTCCCTTCACGCCCAGGTTGTGTCGAAAGGGTCCGATTACCGATGTATCATTATCATGAAATGTAACAAATGGCGGCACGGTGTTACCCAGCGCTACAGTTGCTGCTCGCACGGAGTTTGCACGTTCTCCCCGTGACCGCGTGGGTTTTCCCCGGGGTGCTCCGGCTTCCTCCCACACTCCAAGGATGTGCAGGTTTGTCGGTTAATTGGCTTTGGCAAAAATTGAAAATTGTCCCCAGTGTGTAGTAGAGTAGTGTTGGTGTGCGGTGACTGCCGGTCGACACGGACTCGAAGGGCCGAAAGGCCTGCTTCCTCGTTGCATCTCTCAAGCTAAACTAAAAGTGCGTGAATCTTTCAGCCTTTACATCTCGTATCATTATTTACAGACACACAGTGCTGGAGTAACTCAGGCAGCATCTCTGGAGAGAAGGAATGGGCGACGTTTCGGGTCGAGACCCTTCTTCGGAAGAAACGACACCCATTCCCCCTCTGCTGAGTTACTCCAGCATTTTGTGTCTTTCTTTGGTCTTAAAGTAGCATCTGCAGCTCCTTCCTACTCATAACATTATTTGTTAGCAATCTATCACCGTCCGCCTACCTTATTTGGGCTTAGGTTTAGGTTTATTATTGTCACGTGTACTGAGGTACAGTGAAAAGCTCAGTATTGGATACTATCCAAGCAGATCAGATAACACTGCTCATAAACACAACTCAAGGACAAGAGGTAGAGGAAAGGAGAAGATACAGAGTGCAGGGAATGAAGAACACCACTGTTGCTAAATGAATTGAATATAGTCCGTGGGCCAGAGGGGCATACCATGCAACCCCCCCCCCCCTATGATCCTACTTCTTGGATGTAATTTTGTTCATTGGTATCTCTTCTGTCGGAAAAATGATGTTCCCAAGAAAAAACTCATTTGGACTATGTTTTTTCACCCCTTATTTCATTCTGTTTTTTCCCACGTTGCCCTCTTTCTCGCGACCCTCTTCCTTCATCCTAGCACTGGAAGTGTGATGATGGGGATGAAGCATTCACACGGTGTACAAGTAGAGATCTGGCATGGATGCTTTCCTGGAAAGCAAGTGGTGAGAAAGGTCAAGAGCTTCCAGCTTGGGCTGGATTTGCCTCAGCAACAGGTGAGGTGGCTTCGAATGTGACCACAATTGACTACTATCCCGTGATCAATCATCCCATCACGGGATTTTGTACAGTTCAAGAGTGTTTACGAGCTGTTTCTGAAGAAGCAAGTCATGAGGTTGGCCAAGAATATGTCATTACAACAATTCAACTTGGGTGTCTGCATGAAGGTGTGGCGCACCTAAGACAGGGTGCCCACCTTGATTTAATTTCTTTGATGGTGCAGTGGCAGTTTATAATGTGCAGCAGTGAGGGGGGACGTCTGTGTCACTCCAGTTGCTGCGGGGACTGGAAACAGCTAGGCACTTCCCCCCATCTCGGCAGAAGCGATCTGGGGATGAATTAAGACGCACTGTGTCCTCATTTGCTATCTCACACCTGCTTTTATACAGGTCGGTAGACTGTCAGGACCACAACATTATGCACTTTTGGGGTTTGAATATGGTCGGGTGAAGTTTCTGTGTTGTTTTGGGTGTTAAGAATGTTGAAGTTAGTGGGTTACTGGTTGTTAATGTTTGTGTGTGTGCTGTGTTGGAAGATGTAATAACGTGTAGCATGGGCATGTTTCTTATTAGGTCATTCCATAACCTGTGGTGGTTGCAGGCGTTGTCACGAGGAGATGGCATGGAAAAAAGGCCAAATGTCAACTTTTAACATGTTGCTGGAAATGTGCAGTGAAGGTTAATTAAGTGCCTAATAATATTTATTGAAGTGTAAAATCAAAAATACAAAAATACAATAGTGTGTAAATCGCACAGAGAGTGTATTAAGTACAAGGGAAACATAGGAAAGAATGGGCTGTGAGTGAAACTGTGACAAAATGGGTGTGTTAGGGAGAGACAAAATGGATGACTGAACCAATGATAAGAGCAATGTTTTGTGTTTACATAATTATTGAATAAAACAACCAACAGAAGCAACCTTGGGATGAATTAAGACGCACACGTGTCCTCATTTGCTATCTCTCACCTGCTTTTATATACTCCCGCTATTTGTCCTATCTTGCTGGGTTCTTGGCAAACATCGAAGAATCACATCCCGGTGCCCTGGCTTTCCTCGAAAGAGGTGCCATCAGTGTCGCTAGGTCGTTCATACCAGGAAACCGATGTGCTGTTGACAAAACGATTGAGGAGACGATCGTGAAGCTTGGCAAATCTTCGCGGTGGTTGGGCCCTCTGGCATCTTGGAGAATCACAGTGCTGATCAGAGATGGGTTCGAACTTCAACAGAAAGGGCACACTTTCTCTCTGCAACTCTCAGCCTCGCAGACATGACCTCTGGTACCAATCGCGGAAGCAAACGCAGAGATCAACAACCAACTGAGATAAGGAAAAGTGAGGCGTGCGTAAAGAAAGCCATTGCTCCTGTAAAGAGCTTCCTGAATCCTTTTGATGTAGATGACAAGACTGGGTTGTATGTCCTCTCTTCTGGTGCACGTGTTCCGGCTGAAGTTGGTAAAGATGTCATAAAGGTACTCACCACAGGGAAAGAACAGAAAGAGAAGTTCATCAGAGAGCGACTCGGGGAAAAAGACAGCATTCTCCAAACCCATCAAGAATCTGAAGCTCAGAACCATGGCAGAAACAAAGAAAAGAGTGAAGCTGAGAACATCTGAACGAAAGGTCACAGAGTGCAAGCAACAAGGAGATATTGTGTTTCAACTGATGGTCAAGGCACAAAGCTCTGGCTGTCAACTCAATCTACGGGGGATTATGAAGTACTCTCTGACCCCTGCAACCTACTCCATTGGTACATCAGACAACTTCTTTGCAAAGACTGATAAATCCAAGCACCTACACTACCTTTTGAAAGATGTAGACAACTCACAACCTCCTGCCAGTAACAAGACATTGATGGTGATAGGTGGCAATGCTGCATTCTACTATCTCAAAGAGATTCCTGCAAACTTCAAAGAGATTGGCATCAAAATCTTCAATGCATTGTCATCTAGTGATGTAGTCTTCAGCACCGATGCGTGCAAACCAGATTCAGTGAAGTCAAGTGAACGGACACGGCGTGGGTGTGTGGGGAAGAGAATAATCAAAGGAGGAAAGGCCAGAAAGAGACCAAGAGATTGGAAGCAGTTCTTGACCAATGATGAGAACATGAAACAGCTCGTTGAACTTCCTCTTGATGTGTGGAGTGAGCATGCCATGGCAAAGAGGCTACATGGAAGGAAGGTGATCTTCATTAAGGAAGGAGAGGCCACACTTCTTACTTCTCAGAATGGGAAAGAGACACTGCAGTCTGAGATTCAATCCCTGAAGTCAAACCAAGAAGAAACAGACTCGCAAGTCATCCTATATTGCAACTATGGCAAAGAGCAAGGATATGACCACGTACGTCAAAATGAGTTTTCATATGAGGAAGGACTGGGTAGACTTGGCTTGTACTCACTAGAATTTAGAAGACTGAGGGGGGATCTTATAGAAACTTACAAAATTCTTAAGGGGTTGGATAGGCTAGATGCAGGAAGATTGTTGGGGAGGTCCAGAACAAGGGGTCACAGTCTAAAGATAAGGGGGGATTCCTTTAGGACCGAGATGAGGAAAACATTTTTCACACAGAGAGTGGTGAGTCTCGGGAATTCTCCGCCACAGAAGGTAGTTGAGGCCAGTTAATTGGCTATATTTAAGAGGGAGTTAGATGTGGCCCTTGTGGCTAAAGGGATCAGGGGGTATGGAGAGAAGGCAGGTACAGGATACTGAGTTGGATGATCAGCCATGATCATATTGAATGGCGGTGCAGGCTCGAAGGGCCGAATGGCCTACTCCTGCACCTATTTTCCATGTTTCTACGTTTCTAAAAGCCCAGACAGCGATATCTTTGTCATACTGCTTCACTATGCAAACAGCATTCAAGACACCACAGTGTTCTTTGTCACAGGGAGAGGCAACGGGCAAAGGCTAATAGATGTCACCCATTTTGCAAAGCAGTCATCCTCGGAATACTGCTCACCGTTACTTGGACTGCATGCGTTCTCAGGCTGTGACTCAACAAATGCCTTCAAAGGAATCGGCAAAGTCAAGTCAATCAAACTGATGCAACAGCGTAACATCTTCATGAAACCTCTGGCAGAACTTGGTGATTTTCACAAGAGTCGAAGATGATATGGTCCTAATTTAGTAGATTTTTTATGTCTCTTTACTGAGAAACAGACTCAATTGCAAGTGCCAAATTCACAGACCCCAAGAAAGAGGGCAAAGTGTGAAAAAACACAACTTTGACACATATTGAAATAAGGGTTAAAAAAACATCGTCCAAATGGGTTTTTTTCTTCCCTCTCTCATCATTCATGAAACAGAGATTATAAGGCGTTTATCACATCATCTCTGTTTTTTGGAAAGTTGCTGTGTTCAAAGTTGGATGTTGCATTTTCTGCACTCCAACAGTGACACCTTCAAAAATATTTCTCTCTCCTCAGTGTGGGATGTTCCTATAGGAACAGCAAAGGTGTCAGCTCAATGTAATTAAAAAGGAATGGCAGAAGTTGGTTAATGCCAAAGATAGACACAAAATGCTGGAGTAACTCAACGGGTCAGCCAGCATCTCTGGAGAACATGGATAGGTGACGTTTCCGAGTTGGGATCCTCTCCAGATCCTGTCTCTATAGGGATTTGATTTTGTAGTTTGGGCTATAGAGAGATATGTGCTGGAGTAAATCAGCGGGTCAGGCATCGTCTCTGGAGAACATGGATAGGTGACGTTTTGTGTCAGGACCTTTCTTCAGACTGATTGTGGGGGTGAGTGTGGGACGGGACAGGACTGGAAGGAAGAAAAGACCAGGATAAATCAGGGTTGGCAACAGATGATCTCAGGCAGGGTGGTTTCCTGAGAGGCCAGTTGTTGGCTAGGGACAGTGTGATCTGTACATCGTTGTGAGCTGCGGAACGGGTTACCTCAATATGTCTGTCCCATTCTTAATGATGGGAGGTTTTGGCATGTGTTTGTCATGTCTATAAACCACAGGTTTTTGAGAAGTTTACATTTCAGATTCACTTGGAAGCTTTCAATGAACAGATCCTGTTTCACACCTTAGAACATGGAGTTGAGAACAAAACGAATTATGTTGGCAAGCCAATTTTCTTTTCTACTCTTTTAATATTCTTTCCCAACCTTGCTTGCTGTACAATCATTGCACTTTCTTCCTTTTCAGGATGAGCCCAGCAGGTATCCACTCATGAAAAAAATCACAAAGTGCTGGAGTAACTCAGCGGGTCAGGCAACATCCCTGGAGAACAGGGATAGGTGATGTTCTGGGTCAGGACACTTCTCTTTCGGAGAACATGAATAGTTCATGTTTCGGGTCGTTCCCCTTCTCCTCCGTAGAGAACATACGTAACGTTTTGGGTCGGGATCCTACTTAGTCATCTTCAATCCTAAGGGATTTTGTTCTCCTGTGAGTCTTCACCTTATATATTACCAATCCCCAATGTTGACTTTGTTATGGTTTGTCCATCAGTTTCATCCTGTCGTGTGAAAACAATCCACCCTTTAGCTTAGGTGTTGGGTCTAATAACCCTTCCAGGGATGTGATGTTGGGAACAACAGAAGGGTACTCAACAAAATGAACAACCAGCAAGAAATAGGAGAGCTAACAGATTGAAGATTGAAGTGATAGAAGATAGACATAAAAAGCTGGAGTAACTCAGTGGGTTACTCTGGAGAAAAAGGAATGGATGATGTTTCAGGTCGAGACCTATTCCTTTTCTCCAGAGATGCTGTCTGACCCAGTGAGTTAATCCAGCTACTTGTGTCTATCTTTGGTTTTAAACCAGCACCTGCAGTTCCTTTCCTACACTGAGGTGATAGACACAGATAACCTTCTGAACCTTCTGAATTTTGTAGTGGGCAGGGCAGCACCCTGCTAATCGCCAACTTGGACAATTTTAAATTTTTACCAAGCCAATTAATCAAACCAATTAACCTACAAACCTGCACGTCTTTGGAGTGTGGGAGGAAACCGAAGACCTCGGCGAAAACCCACGCAGGTCACGGGGAGAACGTACAAACTCCATACAGACAGCACCCGTAATCGGGATCGAACCCGGGTCTCTGGCGCTGCATTTTGCTGTAAGTCAGCAACTCTGCCACTGTGCCACCGTGACAGCTGTGAACAGTGATCAATAATAGCAGAATGTAAGGGCTTAGGCTTTCTCAAGTCATCAGCCACAAACCCAATTCACTGCAAAGTTCCCATGAGCAAGCCCTTCATCAGTTTCCCTGAACCCTGTCCCAACTTAGGTGGCTGGCATTTCCCATAGCATCATGTTACTGAACTAAACTGAAATGTTTCCAATTCTGGGGCAATGCATTTAGACAACACAGCACCGGAGCCCCTGAGTGATTGTCGATAGCTTGCAAGTAGGACTTCTCCAGCAATGCAGCCACACAAGCACTGGGGCAGCAGTCCAAGTGGAAGTCATTGAGTCATGGAGTTATAGAGCAAGGGAACAGGTTCTTTGGCCCAACTTGCCCATGCCGACCAAGATGCCTCCCCCCCCTTCACTCCATCAGGGCAACACAGTGACTCAAGGGCGGCACAGTTGCTGCCTTACGGAGCCAGATATCCAGGTTCGATCTTAACCACGGGTGCTGTCTGAGCAGAGTTTGTACATTCTCCCTGTGACCGTGTGGGTTTACTCCGGGTGCTCTGGTTTTCTCACACATTCCAAAGACGTGCAGGTTTGGGAGGCTAATCGGTCTCTTAGTTTATTTTAGAGACACGGCGCAGAAACAGGCCCTTCAGCCCACCGAGTCCGCAATGACCAGCAATCAATTCACACTAGTACTATCCTACACACCTTGGGGCAAATTACAATTTTTACTGAAGCTAATTTACCCTCAAACCAGTACGCGTTTGGAGGAAACCGGAGCACCCGGAGAAAACCCACGAGGTCATGGGGAGAACGTACAAACTTCGTACAGACAGAACCCGTAGTCGGGATCAATATAGACAATAGACAATAGGTGCAGGAGTAGGCCATTCGGCCCTTCGAGCCAGCACCACCATTCACTGTGATCATGGCTGATCATCCCCAATCAGTACCCCGTTCCTGCCTTCTCCCCATATCCCCTGACTCCGCTATTTTTAAGAGCCCTATCTAGCTCTCTCTTGAAAGCATGCAGAGAACCGGCCTCCACCGCCCTCTGAGGCAGAGAATTCCACAGACTCACCACTCTCTGTGAGAAAAAAGTGTTTCCTCGTCTCCGTTCTAAATGGCTTACTCCTTATTCTTAAACTGTGGCCCCTGGTTCTGGACTCCCCCAACATCGGGAACATGTTTCCTGCCTCTAGCGTGTCCAAACCCTTAACAATCTTATATGTTTCAATGAACCCGGGTCCCTGGCACTGTCAGATGTAGCATGTTCTCAGAGAAGGGTCTCAACCTGGAACATCACCTATTCCTTTTTTCCCAGGGGTTTTACCTGACCCGCTGAGTCGCTCCAGCACTTTGTGTGTTTCACAATGGGAATAGCTTGTACCTCCCCCCATCCCTACAGCGTTCTGAACACTCTCCCACCCATCTCAGAGAGCTGATAATCCTCCTTAATAGTTTCCAAAAACACAGCATTTCAGATATTGCAGTCTTTTCCCCAATCCCACTTGGATATGTTCCTCTTTCGCTCAGTGTTCGTCTCTCCGAGGAGGAACCTTCAAGGTCAAAGATGACCCAAGCAGACACATGCATCATCTGAATCGCTCATTCAATTGTCCAATACAGAATTTCCCCCACAGCCATACACGCTTTAAACAAAGTTAATTCCTCTCGGAAACTCAGAAATCCTTTGAAAACACAACTTTGACGTGCCTTTCAGGTCATCAAAATTGCCAGATGCAGGAACGGGTCCTTAATTCCTCACTCGCACCATCTGGCGGTATAATGCTGCATTGCGAGGACCACAAAAGCGAGTCTATCTTGAAGCATCTCGGAAGTACCTTGGTTACCAAGGTGTAACACTAAAGACAGGAAAATATGAGAGGCTGGGGGTGGATATGAAGACCACCATGCCTGCCACGATGCCTTGCTCATGGCAATCTTTATATCTTTGTATGTAGGATGGAACTGCAGATAGAAGATGCTGGTTTAAACCAGTATCTTTGGATTAAACCGAAGATATGGCACAAACATGCTGGAGTAACTCAGCGGGCCAGGGAGCATCTCTGGAGAGAAGGAATGGGTTCCTCAGACCGAGGGACTGACAGGCTGAGAAGAAAGGTTTCCCTCTTCCCTGGCTCTCAGACTGAAGAAGGGTCTGGAAGAAGGACTATTTGTATATGTGCATGTAGCCTGCTTGTATATTTATACCTTATAACAAATGTAAAGCGCTTTGGTCAACGAGAGTTGTTTTTTAAATGTGCTATAGAAATAAATGTGACTTGACCCGAAACATCCCCCTATTCCTTCTCTCCAGAGATGCTGCCTGACCCGCGGGTGTCTTCAGTGTGAACCGAGTTCCATCGGGGACATAGGACATTAAAACACTGTTGACTGTTGACTCTGGACCTGCTCGTTCCTTCCCACACGTTGCCCGTGGACCCGGCTCCGTTCATCTCTCGGCAAGTGCGGTGTGATGGGTGCGTTCAGGGCGGATTTGGCTTTGAAGAGTTTTATAACACAGCCCTGCCAGGCGCGATATTGGACATGACACAATTATGAACAGCATTCTTTGCGATCTGTGACATAATGCCGGTTAGTTCAGGAGCTGACCGCTTTGCAGGGCAACCTTACTGAGTCTTAATTATGCTTACAATTGGAGGGTGTAATCATCTGTTGCTCATGTACGTAAATACATTTTAAATATGTGTGTGTGTGTGTGCATTAGTGAGTATCTGTACACACACACACACACACACACAGATAAGTTTTTTCCTCGTCCATTATATGGTTCACAGTGTACTATGTTCACTGCTGCAAGTAAACAGAATGCCATTGTTCCATCAGGGACATTTGACAATAAAACACTCTTGAGTCTTTCAGGGCAGAGCCGACTTCCAACGCGCATGATGCAGTGTGGTGTGGTAGTCCGCCTTCCACACTGCCGGGGCAAAGTCCGCTGCGGTCGGTCATTCATTCGGTGAACCGTTTTCGCATCGGTTTCGGATTATCCGCAGGGCTATGACCTGCTGGGTCGGCAATGGAGGGTGGGAGGGGGGGGGGGGGGGGGGGGGGGGTGGGGGGGGGGGGGGGGGGGGGGGGGGGGGGGGGAGGGGAGAGGTGGGGGTGGGGGAGGGGAGGGGGGGTCCGATGTAAAGACCCGGTCTCTGTACCACCCTTTAACCCAGCATTTCACGCCGTTCCCTGACTAAGCATAGCTCCGTGACAACACTGGTTATCAAACCGGTTACATAGAAACATAGAAACATAGAAATTAGGTGCAGGAGCAGGCCATTCGGCCCTTCGAGCCTGCACCGCCATTCAATATGATCATGGCTGATCATCCAACTCAGTATCCTGTACCTGCCTTCTCTCCATACCCCCTGATCCCTTTAGCCACAAGGGCCACATCCAACTCCCTCTTAAATATGGCCAACGAACTGGCCTCAACTACCTTACAGGATCACCCATCCACACGACACCAGGCCATTCCATCCATCCACTGGCCAACCTTTGCTAGAACCTTCCAATTACTCCCAGTTTTGGGGGTTCTGCCATTTAGTCATAGAGTCATACAGAGTGGAAACAGGCCCTTCGGCCCAACTTGCCCACACCGGCCAACATATCCCAGCCACACCAGTCCCACCTGCCCGCGTTTGGTCCATATCCCACCCAAACGTGTCCTATCCATGTACCTGTCTAACTGTTTCTAAAAAGGTTGGAATAGTCCCCGCCTCAACGACCTCCTCTGGCAGCTTGTTCCATGCACCCACCACCCTTTGTGTGAAAAGGTTACCCCTCAGATTCCTATTCCATCTTTCCCCCTTCACCTTTCCCCCAATGTCATTTCGATACATTTTCCAAAACTTATCAAATTCCTTTCAAAATGTGCTAGTTAACTCAGCTTCCGCCGCCTGCTTTAGACATTGCAGCCGGATTATAACTTCCTATATTTATAAATTTATGTTCCTCTTCGCCCCGTCTCTTCGGGAAACTAAAGGAGTGCGCCATCTCTTTCTGTCAATTCTGGAATATATAAAAACACACCGCCCATAAATAACGATGAGCAAGCGGGTTTAAGGCATTGGGTGGCTTTCAATTGAGTCCGAAGAATATCCTCGACCCGAAACGTCGCAAGTACTTACACATCCTCCACAGACAGACACGAGAAGCTGGAGTAACAGCATCGTGGCTACATTCGCTTTAAACCAGCATCTGCAGTTCCTTCCTCCACATGTCCTCCAAGGATGCTCCCGATGAGTTACTCCAGCACTTTGTGTTTTTTTTAAACCGGTATCTGCAGTTCCTTGTGCCTCCATATCAATTCTTCAGATCGCACACTTACAATCCGTCTCTCTCAGAGCAAGTGTCAACAGTTCCAAAACATTGTCTCCAGTCTGTAGATCGATGAGAATCAAGAACCAGTCAGAGGGTGGTGAATCTGTGGAACTCTTTGCCACGGAAGGCTGTGGAGGCCAAGTCAGTGCGCTTTTTTAAGGCAGAGTTAGACAGATTCTTGGTTAATACGGGTGTCAGGGGTTATGGGGAGAAGGCAGGAGAATGGGGTTAGGAGGGAGAGATAGATCAGCTATGATTGAACGGCAGAGTGGACTTGATGGGCCGAGTGGCCTAATCCTCTCCTATCACTTATGACCTTGTGAACCATTGGCGGCAGATTTGTAACATGACTTTCAGATACAATTCTGGACTCACGTATGTGAATTTCACACAAGTTCCTGGTATATGTCGAGTGCGTCCACAAAACACAAAGCTTCTCACTTCATTGCCCATTTTATTACCAATTTCATAAACAGTGTCCAACAGGTGTGAATACCGAAAACACCAAAGTGTTAGTTACACAAAAAAGCTGGGATAGCAGCGGCCTAACAGCTCAGGAGAAATGGACGAGGTGACCCTTGCTCAGGCCCCACACATCTAAATGTCAACCCATTTTCAGATTTGGATGTCCTTAACAATCATTTATTTATTTATTTTTTGTTAAAGAAGAACTAGCAAATACCTTGTTCAGTTTAGTTTAGAGATACAACGCAGGAACAGGCCACTCGGCCCATCGAGTCCGCGCCGACCAGCGATCATCGTGCTAAGCATAAACCAAGTACCCAACTAATTATCTCATTTAGAAACACAGAAACATAGACAATAGGTGCAGGAGTAGGCCATTCGGCCCTTCGAGCCTGCACCGCCATTCAATATGATCATGGCTGATCAAATTTGTTTCTTTGAAGGACTTTTAACTTCTCGGGTTGTCATTTCCCGCACATTCTCGATAGTCAACTGTTAATGGGCTGGAGAGTGTCCTATCTTTTTTTGTTGTTGCATTGTAACACCGTCACTATTTAGAAAAAAAAATACATTAAAAAACTGACTGCTTGAACTGTGCCGAACATACAATTAACGACAAAGTCCGCCTGGAAATATCTTTAAATACTGGTAGAGGAGATAGATTGGAAGAGCAGCGAAAGAGAGTTCTTGCCAGCGAACATACTGTGGTGCATGTGCACAGCTCAAGAAACACTTGCGTGTAGTTCCACCATTCAGAAGGTTCAGTCATTGTTTTAGTAGGTGTTTATTTAGCTTAGTTTAAGAGATACAGGCCCTTCGCCCACCGAGTCCGGCGGACGTGTCATGAAGAGCCCCCGCGCAAGCACTAACACTATCCAACACACACCACCCCCACACACTGGGACCATTTTACAATTATTAAACCTACAAACCTGCACGTGCTTTTGAGTGTGAGAGGGCGAAAATCCGGAGCACACCCGGAGAAAACCCCACGCGGTCACTAGAGATGACAGGTAAAAACAATCGTCGTACAGACACAAGCACCCTGGGTAGGAAGCCGACCCCTGTGTCAGGAATCTGGAACCCCAGGTATCAGCGCTTGTGAGGCAGCGCTCTATACCGTGTCCGCTAAATAAACCAAATAACATGATCCGATAAATTGACATAACATTTGGAGATGTGGCCACTTGTGGCTAAGGTGAGGGGCTCAGGGGTCAGGAGAGAAGGCAGGTACGGGATACTGATTGGATGATCAGTTTGCGATGATCAAGCCTAAGATTCATATTGAAGGGCCGAAGGGCTGATGGCTGCACTCCTGTCCTGCCACCACTTATGTCTCACCATTTCGCAACTTAAAACACACATAATGTGACTTGATTTGGGGTCCGGCCCGATGCAGTGTTTCCCCCTCCACAGATGCTGCCTGACCAGCTGAGTGCTTCCCCGGCGGTTTGAAGGAGGCTCCCGACCCGAAACGTGGCCTGTCCGTGCCCTGGCCCATCCGCTGTGTCACTCCAGCAATCTGTGTATCACTCAGTATTCCTGCATCTGCTGGACCATATAGCTAGACACAAATTGCCGGAGTAACTCAGCGGGTCAGGCAGCGTCTGTGAAGGGAATGTGGATGGGTGGCGTTTCTGGTCGGGACCCATATTCCTTTCTTTGCCCCGACCCGAGAGGTCACTCATCCGCTTTTTCTCCACAGATGCTGCCTGACCCGCCGAGTGACGCCAGCACTTTGTGTCTACATTTGGTGTAAACCAGCATCTGCAGTTCTTTGTTTATATTTATCTACCGAGCACGTAGTTTGTGTTGTATAGGAAGAAACTGCAGATGCTGGTTTACGCCTAAGAT
The DNA here is from genome assembly GCA_035221665.1 of Okamejei kenojei. Classification (NCBI taxonomy): domain Eukaryota; kingdom Metazoa; phylum Chordata; class Chondrichthyes; order Rajiformes; family Rajidae; genus Okamejei; species Okamejei kenojei. Next base: position 44,944,847 of record CM069153.1, on the reverse strand, counting down.
AGACACACGCACAACTGGAGTAACACAGCGGGTCAGGCAGCATCGCTGCAGAGCAAGGAATAAGGTGTCGTTTCGCGTCGAGAACTTGCTTGGTACTGAGTGAGAGTCAGGGGAGAGGGAGACAAGAGATATGGGCGGTACAAGGAACACATGCATGAAACATGTGCAGAAGAGCAACGAAATGTGGAGCCCACAATGGTCCGTTGTTGGCTGCGGGAGGAGGTGATAGCGAGTTTATACCAAACAGTGAAACCGGCTGAAGAAGGGTCTCCACCCGGGACGACACCTGTTATTTCTCTCCGGAGAGGCTGCCCTGTCCCGTTGAGTTACTCCCAGCTGCTTGTGGTCCATCCTCGGTTTAAACCCACATCTGCAGTTCCTTCCTGCAGAGTGAAACCAGTGCGGCTGCTGTTTGTTGCTTCTGACCGTTGAAAGCGCCGGTGGGAATCCACAAAAGTATTCGGCGGGGACAATATCACGTTAACTCGGGGTGGGGGGTGTGGGGGGGGGTGGTGGGTGAGGTTTCCTATCAAACGTATGAAGTAAAAAGTGCTCGGTTTTTTGGGGGTGCAGTCTGGCCAATACCCAATTCACTGAAGAAGGGTTTCGGATTTCCTTCGCTGTTGCACCCGCTGAGTTTCTCCAGCACTTGTGTCTAACCCGACTCACTGAAGTCGACCGATTTCATGTGTAGGAAGGAACTGCAGATGCTGCTTTGTGCTGAAGGTAGACACAAGACGCTGGAGTAAGTCAGCGGGTCAGGCAGCGTCTGTGGGAAGGGGAAGCAATAGGTGAGGTTTCGGGTCGAGACCCCCCTTCAGACTGTGAGACTGAGACACTGCGATGATGGCGCAACTCCGCGGGACATCCCTCTGGGGGGAAGGAATGGGTGACGGGTTCGGGGTCTGAAGAAGGGTCTCGTCGCCCAATTCCTTCTCTCCAGGCGATGCCGCCCGCCCGCCCGTCCCGCTGAGTTGCTCCATCTGTGGCCAACTTGGGTTTAAACCCCCCACCCCCCCCCCCCCCCCCCAGCATCTGCAGTTCCTTCCCACACAAACCGAGCTCCGAGATTGTTTCAGTCTTGTTTTCTGTATTTCCAACATCGGCCTGTCCTGTGTGTTTTATAAGCACGTTATCACCCAACTCGTGGGACAACTGGTTTCGCTGGTGGGGACAAGTGAGCCCGGCAATTCGCTCCACTTGAAATGGAGTTGAAACGGCGAGGAGGGGAGAGGAGGGGAGAGATGTTGGTGGGGAGGGTGGACACGATACCGTCTGGCCGGCGATTGGGGCGTCTAGCCGCCAGTCGGGCGAGACGCGGGCCGATTGGCAGGAGGTTGCGCTGCGGGCGGGGTCTCGACACAAGCCGGTGAGGTTTATATCTCTGTTGCAGAAGTGAGTGGTGTCAGAACTCGATGAGACACCAGAGAGAGAGGGAGGCAGAGAGAGAGAGAGGGAGACAGAGAGAGGGAGAGGGAGCGCGCAACGGAGCACGGTGTATTTTTGTCCTCTCCGCCCTCCTCCACCGCCTCCCACCGTCTCCAACTCACAGACCACCCCCCACCCCCCCCCCCCCCAAAAAACTTCCCACTCGTACATGTATTTGTATCAAAGGGTTGAGCGCGTCACCTCCAAATGAAGTTGCAACTAACTCGGAACCCAGTGCAGGGCACATCTTCCGGACCTCACTTTTAAAACCACCAGCTGCTGACATTGGAACAGGTAACCAAGGATTAACGTTCAGTCTTTTACTTCTTCTGAGAGCCACTGATATTGAGATTGAATGCGGGGTGCTTGCAGGATGCGTAAAGAAAAACGACCCCCCCCCCTCTCCCTCCCCTCCCTCACCCCCTCTCCCCCCCCCCCCCCCCCCCGGCTTCCCAACAGAAAACACCTCTTGCCATTATTACCCATCCAGCAGTGCAAGTGAAGCATATTTTGATCTTGGGATTCATACAGAGCGCCGTGACGGTAGTGGGTGTGTGCGGTAGATGTGGTAAGATTTTGACTTTTCTGTTTGGAGGGGGTTGGCTGGTGGGGGGGGGGGAGGGGGGGTGGGTGGGTGGGAGAGAGAGAGAAGGAGGGACGGATTGCGTTAAATGGATATATGTGTGGACCCCTTGTACGGCGTGCTGTGTTGGCCGGGCGCTGTGTGGTGGGTGGGTGAAGGTTGCAGGCAGGCAAGTTGGAGCCGCCGTGTTGTTGCATCAGATTCAAGCGCTTGGTCTCCCGGGTGGGACATGGCTAGCGCGGTTTGCGATTGACTCACGGCCGGGCCGGGGCTCAGTTCAAGTCAAACTTTGCTTGCTGCTCCTTGCCTGAGGGATCGGTGTTACCCGCAGCTCCCCCCCCCCCCCCGTTTCTCCCTTTCCTTCAACTCCTCCCGTCCCGCTGAGTTACACCAGCTTATTTTGTGTCTATCTTCGCTCAATGAACTGTGTCTTTTTTTTTTGGTTTTAAGGGGGTCGTTTGTACCCCCGCTTCCTGCACCCACCGTTCTCTCCCACCTCCCCTCATTTCTCCGCTGCCTGTTCAGTTCACAGGGCTTGTTGGAAGGGGTGGCCAGCTCAGTTTTGGACCATTGGTAGCCTCTGTCAATTCGCAGAAGCGCACACACACACACACACACACACACACACACACACACACACACCGACGAATTGGCAGTCGAAGTAGGAAGTGCGGAATTTTTGCAGGGCGTTTGGAAAGTGGCATTAAAGTAGGGGTGGATTTGTGTCCCGCGGGTGAAATATCTTCGTTCAACCGGTCGGATCCCGTCCGTCGGTAGAAGAGGTTTCATTTCATTACCTTCCAGTTCTCACGCGTTCAGAGAGTATTTCAGAGAGCGTCGGCGTGACACTAACTACACGGGGATGAAGGTCGCGGGCGGCGAGAGAGCTGTTGGTCTCAGGCGTAAATCAATTTAAAAATGTTCCAGAGATGAAAGCAAGTCCGAGCCCCTAAGCTTATATATGTATAGTGTTAGTATGACTTGCTGCTCAGGCTGTTCGGTTTCAGCGTTGTGTGTGTGTGTGTGTGTGTATGTGTGTGTGTGTGTGTGAGTGTGAGTGTGAGTGTGTGTGTGTGAGTGTGTGTGTGTGTGTGTGTGTGTGTGTGTGTGTGAGTGTGTGTGTGTGTGTGTGTGTGTGTGAGTGTGAGTGTGAGTGTGTGTGTGTATTCGGCGGCAGGAATTGCAAGTGTGATGCACAGGCCGGCCTGTGGCTGCCGGATAACACGTGTGCGTGAGAGAGGGGGGTTTAGGATACAGATTCTCACAAGGTGTCGACTCAATCCGGACCAGAAGTCAAAACTGGGCGGTTGGAAATGACTCACGACGCGTTGTTGTGAAAAAAAAAAACTCGTTTTGCAGACTCCAGAACTCCCGCCTACCTGCTCGGATCAGGTCCTTTGCTCTCTCTACCTGCGATCCTCTCTTTGATTTTAACCTCTCTCCTCCTACCATCACGGTCCCACCAATCCACATCTTTACCCACCCCTTCTCCCGACCCCTTCCACCTCTGGTCTCCTCTCCCCATCCCGCGCCAACCCACCCGAATCTCCTCCTGCTCCCAACATCCTACCTACCCTCCTGCCCCCCCAAACATCCTACCTACCCTCCCTGCCCCCCCAAACATCCTACTACCCTCTCTGACCCCCCCCAAACATCCTACCTACCCTCCCTGTCCCCCCCAAACATCCTACCTACCCTCCCTGTCCCCCCCAAAACATCCTACCTACCTTTCTCTCCCCCCCTCTCTCTCTCGGGGTGGTGAGTCGGTGTAATTATTTGCCACAGGCGGCTGTGGAGGCCAAGTCAACGGATAGAAAGGGATAGATTGTTGATTAGCACGGGTGTCAGGGGTTATGGGGAGAAGGCAGGAGGATGGGGTTTGGAGAGAGAGATAGATCAGCCATGATTGAACGGCGGAGTAGACTTGATGGGCCGAATGGCCTAATTCTGTTCCTACCCCGTATGGCTGTAGTTATAACACCACCGTGTTGCACTCTCCCCCTCCTTTCCCTCAATGCCCTCGGCCCACGGCCATCGCTCTCTGCGATCCGTGTATCCCCTTCACTTCCCATTCCCCTCTCCAACTCCACGTCTTGTGTCCCAACACTACTCCACAATAAACCGATGTTTCCCGCCCTCTCTCTGCGTCTCTCTGTCTCTCTCTGTCTCTGTCTTTCTCTCTCTCTCTGTCTATCTCTCTGTCTCTGTCTGTCTGTCTCTCTGTCTCTCTCTCTCTCTCTCTCTCTCTCGGTCTCTATCTATCTCTGTCTATCTCTGTCTCTCGCTATATCTGTCTCTCTCTCTGCCCCTCTCTCTTTCTATCTCTCTCTCTCTGTCTGCCTCTCTCTGTCTCTCTCCCTCTCTATGTCTGCCTCTCGCTCTCTGTCTGTCTCTCTCTATCTGTGTCTGTCTCTCTCTCGCCTCCCACTCCTCTATTCCTCATTCACCCGGTCCCCCCGCTGCTTGTTCTAGCTCACGCCAAAACTGTTTGGCTGCAGTTTCTTGCAAAGCAACAAGTGCAACAAGTGCAACAAGTGCAAGTCTGATGGCGACACCGGCCCTGGAATCGCGGGCATGTGGAACGAGCTGCCGGAGGAGTTAGTTGAGGCAGGGACTATCGCAACTTGTAAGATGCAATTAGACAGGCGTGTGGATAGGACAGGTTTAGAGGGGTATGGACCGAACACAGGCAGGTGGGTGTTGCTGTTGGTCGGTGTGGACAGGTTGGGCCGTGTGTGAGTGTGTGTGTGAGTGAGTGTAAGAGTGAGTGTGTGTGTGTGAGTGAGTGTGTGAGTGAGTGTGTGAGTGTGTGTAGTGAGTGTGAGAGTGTGTGTGAGTGAGTGTGTGTGTGAGTGTGTGTAGTGAGTGTAAGAGTGAGTGTGTGTGTGTGAGTGTGAGTGTGTGTGAGAGTGAGTGTGTGAGTGTGTGTGTGTGTGTGAGTGAGTGAGTGTGTGTGTGTGCGTGTGTGAGAGTGAGTGAGTGTGTGTGAGTGTGAGTGTGTGAGAGTGCGTGTGTGTGTGTGAGAGTGAGTGAGTGTGCGTGTGTGTGTGTGTGTGAGTGTGTGAGAGTAAGTGAGTGTGCGTGAGAGTGAGTGTGTGAGAGTGAGTGAGTGTGCGTGAGAGTGAGTGTGAGTGAATGAGTGAGTGTGTGCGTGTGTGTGAGTGAGTGTGTGTGAGTGAGTGTGTGTAAGTGAGTGAGTGAGCGTGTGTGTGAGTGTGAGTGTGTGCGTGCTTGCGTGAAAAAGTAGCAAAGCTCGGTTGCTCTGGTTTCGGCTGGAATGAACGTGCAGCCGGGGAAATATTGGCGTTAGGTCGGGGAATTGGAACTAATTTGGATCTATAAGAGCCAGGGATTCATCAGCCGAAAGAAACAAATAGATACCTAAGTGAATAGGAATCGGAAACAGGCAGCGAGAGCGAGCGGCCTGGCACGGCACGGAATACATTGCACGATTCCGGAGCGGGATCATAATTTGCAAGGCAGCTCTCTGGCGGACGACAGTTGAACAGGGGTCCGCACATGTAGTCTAGATTAGAACAACGCGAATGTTTCACAGATGCTGGAGTAACTCAGCGGGACAGGCAGCATCTCTGGAGAGAAGGAAATGGGTGAAGGATGGTCTCGACGCCTATTCCTTGTTCTCTCTCCCGAGATGCTGCTGTGAGTTCCGCCGTAACTCAGCGGGCCAGGCAGCATCTTGCCCAGAGTAAGGGCAACAATTAGACAGGTACATGGATAGGACAGTCTGTAGAAGAGTTTCGACCCTAGTTCCTTCGCTCCATAGATGCTGCCTCACCCGCTGAGTTTCTCCAGCATTTTTGTCTACATGGATAGGACAGGTTTGGAGGGATATGGACCAAGCGCAGGCAGGTGGGACTAGTGTAGCTGGGACATGTTGGTCGGTGGGCAGGTGGGTCGAAGGGCCTGTTTCCACACTATCATTCTATGACTAATCTCCGGAGAACATGGATAAGTGACGTTTCGGGTCTGGACCCTTCTTCGGGAATCGGAGCCGAAACGTCACCTGGCCACCATCTGCCCGAGTTACTCCCGCACATTGTGTCTTTTTTTGTTGTTTTGTAAACCAGCATCTGCAGTTCCTCCTTTCTACATTTTGGTGACCGGTCATTTTGGCTTCTCCGCCCCAGGTGCTGCCTGACCTCTCGGGTATTCCTACCAGTGACCTTCTTGCATTTGCCGCGTCTGGGATAGAAGGGACGGGACGGGCCGAAAGGCAGTCTGTGAATGGATGGGCTTTGGCGAGAGTAATCGGGAACCCCCACCCCCCCAAAAAAAAATTAATAAAAGGGTACATGGGAGCTTTCAATCAAATGAATGGTACTTAGGATTTCACTGTACCTTAATTGGTACATGTTGGTACATTGCCACAGAAAGTAGTTGAGGCCAGTCCATTAGCTATATTTTAGAGGGAGTTAGATGTGGGGGAAGTCGAGATGAGAATTTTTTTTTCACACAAAGAGTGGTGAATCTGTGGAATTCTCTGCCACAGAAGGTAGTTGAGGCCAGTTCATTGGCTATATTTAAGAGGGAGTTGGATGTGGCCCTTGTGGCTAAAGGGATCAGGGGGTATGGAGAGAAGGCAGGTACAGGATACTGAGTTGGATGATCAGCCATGATCATATTGAATGGCGGTGCAGGCTCGAAGGGCCGAATGGCCTACTCCCGCACCTATTGTCTATGTTTCTATGTGACAATATACTGACCTTGAAACCTTGAAATGAATGTGATATTGATGGGGAATTCATTGGAGACATACACACAATGCAGAGATGCGGGGAAATGGGTTTGGGCAGAGTGGAGGAATCAAACTAGAAGGCTTTGATGAGTGTGATGCTGGTTTAAACCGAAGTTAGACACAGAAAGCTGGAGTAACTCAGTGGGTCAGGCAGCATCTCTGGAGAGAAGGAATATGAGTGGCGTGATCGGGTCGAGACCCTTCTTCAGACGGAGAGTCAGGGAAAAGCTCACAGCTCACATAAAATACCCTTAACGTGTCACATTGTAGTCGGGATAATGGGGGCGGTGGTTCGGTGGAAGTGCAGCGCGTAATTTGACAGGGAGTGTTGAATGAAGAAGGGAATGCAGATGCTGGTTTACACCGGAGATAGACTCAAAAAAATGCTGGATATGAGCGTCAGCTGCAGGCGTGGAAGCGCTGGCGTGGGGGGGAGACTTGTTAGCCGGGATCCAAACACAAATGACGGCAAAAGCTTGCAAAGGGACGGAGGGGTGGGTGGGCGACTGTGGAGGAGGTGACTTTGCAACAGAGGTCGACAGAAGCGGACAGAACAGATGCCATCCCAAGCACCACCAATGCGAACCATTAAGCATCGTGTGGGAAGGAACTGCAGATGCTGGTTTCAATCGAAGGTAGACACAAAGTGCTGGAGTAACTCGGCGGGTCAGGCAGCAGCATCTCTGGAGAGAAGGCGTTTCGGGTCGAGACCCTTCTTCAGCCTGAGAATCAGAGTGTGTGTGTGTGGGGGGGGGGGGGCAAGTAAGGAAGGGCTTGTCTCTGTGTGTCTCCCCCTCCCCCTGACTTTCAGTCTGAGGACAAGGGTCTCGACCCGAAACTTTTTTTTTTTTTTTTTTTTAATTTCAAAATATACTTTATTCGAATGATAAATATATACAATACATTAACCTTGCGGAAAATCCATCCGACATTTTCGGAGGCTGTACAATAGATCAATACAGTTTAGACATTTTCTTTTTCCCAAGTTTCCACAAATCAGTCCCCCACTCATGCCACAATGGCGTGGGATACCTTCCCTTATATTGAGGGGCGTCTCCACAATACTGTACCCCCCCATGTCCAGCAGCGGAAGGTCTCGACCCGAGACACCACCCATTAGACAGAGGGGCGACGACGTCCAAAACTGGACGGCTGGCTCTCGGTGTAGGGTGTCCCGAGTCCCACCTGCGCCGGGGTGCGAGTGCAGACTGCAGCCGAACAGCAGCGCAGACTCATTTGCAACGCACTCCCCATTCTGATGAGTCAGATGCCCTTTTTAAAAAAAAAAATAAAGTTGTACATGTTAGGACTCGTTCTCAGTGCACATGCATGCTTTCAAAATGTTCTGTGACTGGAGAGCTATGGAGTGCGGTGACCTGCCAACTCAGGCTGGCTGCTTTGCATTGCAAATTCTGCAGGGAGGCTTGTTGCTAAGGTAGTAAGTGGACTCGACGATTGTACCGGTAGTGCGTGAGCCTGTGACTGTATTGTGTAAAGCCTCCGTAGCAAGTCGAATAGTGTATTCTAGCACTAGTGGAGTCAGGCCTGGCCTGTGCAGGTCAATAGATTGAGAACTTTAGAACCAATGCAGGCCCAACTGGCCAACACGTTCCACCTTCACCAGTCCCACCTGCCCGCTTTTGGCCCATATCCCTCTAAACCTGTCCAATCCCGGCCCGGCCTCAACTACCTCCTCTGGCATCTCGTTCCATACACCCACCGCCCTTTGTGTTAACCCTAAGGTTGTTAAGGGCTTGGACACGCTAGAGGCAGGAAACACGTTCCCGATGTTGGGGGAGTCCAGAACCAGGGGCTACATGTTTCAGAATAAGGAGTAAGCCATTTAGAACGGAGACGAGAAAACACCTTTTCTCACAGAGAGTGGCGAGTCTGTGGAATTCTCTGCCTCAGAGGCGGGTTCTCTGGATGCTTTCAAGAGAGAGCTAAATAGGGCTCTTAAAAATCGGATATGGGGAGAAGGCAGGAACTGGGCACTGATTGGGGATGATCAGCCATGATCACATTGAATGGCGGTGCTGGCTGGAAGGGCCAAATGGCCTACTCCTGCACCTATTGTCTATTGTCTATTGTCTATTTGCATGAAAATAGTAACCCCTCAGATTTCGATTAAATCTTTGCACCTTCACCTTAAACCTATGTGCCTCGATTCCCCTACTCTGGGCAAGAGACACAGTGCGCCTACCTGACCTATTCCTCCCATGACTTTATAGATGCACCCCGATAAGATCACCCCTCAGCCTTCTGTGCTTGGGATGTAAAGGGGCTTTCAATTAAATAATTGTGATATTGATTGAAAAATAATGTTCTATTTAATCCAGCCCTGCTTACAAACATGGTCTGATTTTTCTCTTTACCGGGTTCCCTGTCCTCATTTGACTCTTTCTCTTTGTAAGCATCCCTCCATTTCCCAATTAAATCTACTCCACATCATTTTATAGAGGTGTATAAAACCATCAGGGTGAATGCACAGTCCTTTACGCAGGGTAGGGGGAAATTTATGAGCCAGAGGACTTAAAAAAAAAAATATATATTTTTATTAGAGGCATATACATATCATAATCCAAACACATTTTGTTTATCAGTTACATATTGTTAATAGCTGGGATCCCAGCTAGCAAAATAGTTGGGGTACTCATGTATCAATTACATATTGTTAATAGCTGGGATCCCAGCTACCAAAATAGTTGGGGTCCTCATTTATCAATTACTTTTTGTAAAATCCAGAAGACTTTTTAAGGTTTAAGGTGAAAAGAGCAAGGTTTACTAGGAACTTGGGGGGCAACTTTTTCAGTCAGAGGGCGGTGGGTGTGTGTAATGAGCCGCTGGAGGAAGTGGTCGGGACAGGTGCTCTGGCAACGTTAAAATGATACTTGGACAGGTGCAGGGATAGGAAAGGTTTGGAGGGGCCTATGGGCCAAACGTGGGCAAATGGGACCAACTTAGATGAGGCTTCTTGGTCAGCAAGGCCGAGTTGGGCCGAAGGGACTGTTTCCTTGCTGTACTTCTCTGCGAAGCCAAGTGGTTTGTCATATGCTGTGCAGGGATCGTAAGCAATGTTTGGAAACAGATGAGGAATTGGCTGGAAGGCAGGAACAAGTGACGCGAAGATTGGCAAATAATATGAGTGTAATCCAAGAAATTGGGCTCTGTTTTTGTTTCGAGCACGCATACTTCTCCATTGCTACAGTTGGGGAGGAAATCCAGAGAGGAGATGATGAATTTGCACCGGCGGTCATGATTGATATTGGATTTGGTTTAACATTATCAGGTGGAACAATGTACTGGGAAAAGCTTTGCTGGCATTCGATCTAGTCCAATCAGACTATACTGTGGGTGTCACGGTGGCAGCAGCGGTAGAGTTGCTGCCTCACAGCGCCAGAGGCCCGGGTTTGATCCCGACTACGGGCGCTGTCTGTACGGAGTTTGTACGTCCTCCCCGTGACCGCATGGGTTTTCTCCGGGATCTCCGGTTTCTTCCCACACTCCAAAGGCGTACAGGTTTGTAGGCTAATTGGCCCGGTAAAATTGTAATTGTCCCTACTATGTGAAGGATGGTGTTAGCGTGCGGGGATCGCTGGTCAGTGTGGACTCAGTGGGCCGAAGGGCCTGATTCTGCGCTGTATCTCTAAACTAAACTAAACGAAACATGATTCATAGTCACACACAAGTACAACAGGTAGTGCAGAGAGAAAGATACCAGAGTGCACAGTGTTACAGCATTATAGCATTACAGTTACTGAGAAAGTGCAGATTTTACAAAAAAGTGCAGAGGCGACAATGAGGTAGGCTGGAAGATGAAGACTACATCCTTGCTTATGGGAGTACCGTTCACGAGTTTGATAAACAGCAGGGAAGAAGCTGTTCCTGCCTCTGGAATGACACATGCTTCAAAGCTTTCGTACCTCGTGCCCAAAGGGAGAGTGGAGAAGTGGGGATGACCAGAAAGAAAATGGTTTTTGGTTACGTTGGCTGGTTTCCCAGGGCAGCGTGATGTGTCGATGGAGTTGATGGGGGGGGGGGGGGAAGCTGGCTTGTGTGATGAGCAAGGTTATGTCCACAACTCTCTGCGATTTCGTTAAGTCTTGGGCAGAGCTGTTGCCAAACCAATCTGCGATGCTTCCCAACACATGCCTTTTTTCCACGGTGAACCTGTAGAAGTTGGTAAGCGTTGATTGGACACATGCTAACTTTGTCGTTCGTGAAAGGGTTTTATTTAGCCTCCACAGCGCAGTGTGACTGGGTTCCTTATTGAATTGATTCTGCGGGACAGATCGATTAATTTCCCAGCATCAAACGCTGGTGTTTACACAGCTAAGTCTGACCAAACCTAGCCCAACACGCACAGGGAAAGCACAAGGACTCATAGCTCATCTTGAGAGAGTGATGGAAGAGAATTCAATTGTAACTTAAAAAAATAATGAACACAGTATTAAATGGGATTTGTGTGGTGTGGAGAAACGACTGTTTGTTTAATCCTTCATAAAGTTGTTATATGCAATATTATTCTGTGCACTGAAGTGACCTAATTGTATGTGGGACAAAGGTTTAGGTGGCTAGTGAGAGAGGAATGGAGGGGATTACAAGAAACTGGCTACCCAAGACTCTGCAGATGCTGGGATCCTGAGCAAATCACCAAGTGATGGAGTAATCTTCCCAGCTGTTTTCAGGCAACGGGACCATCCTACAACAACGAAAGTCCTGAACTATCTACCTCACTGGAGACCCTTGGACTATCTGTGATTGGAGGTTGCTCGCTTTATCTTGCACTAGACGTTATTCCCTTGATCATGTGTCCGTATACTGTGGATGGCTCGATTCTTATCAAGTGCTGACTTTCCCGCTGACCGATTTGGCACGCAACAAAAGCTTTTCCAATGTACCTCGGTACATGTGACAATAAACCAAACTCAAACTCAACTCGGCGGTTCAGGCGGCATCTGGGGAGGGAGAGGACGGGTGACGTTTGGTTTGTTCAGACTCCCCTGGCTGCTCCCTCCCTGGAGATGGAGCTGGAAGTTGGCGGTGCAGGCAAGAGTTGAGAAAGCACGTCTTGCTGTGGTTTAGTTTAGGGATACAGGCCTTTCGGCCCGCCGAGTCCGTGCCGACCAGCGATCGCCGCTCATTAACAGTACCCGACACACACTTGGGGACAATTATTCCAATTCTACCAAGCCAATTAACCTACAGACCTGGACGTCTTTGGAGTATGGGATGGAACCGGAGCACCCGGAGAAAACCCACGCAGGTCGCGGGGAGAACGTACAAACTCCGTACAGACAACATCCGTAGTCAGTATCAGACGCGGGTCTCTGGCGCCGGAAGGCAGCAATTCTATCACTGCGCCACCGTGCCGCCCTAGGCAGCGAGTCTGAAGAAACGTTGCCTATGCATTTTCTCCGCACAAGTTTAGTTACTTTTAGTTTAATTTCGTTTATTGTCACATTCACCGGAGGTACAACGAAAGGCTTTTGTTGAAAGATTAAAATGATTACCATCGAACCATTTACAGCGTAGAGAGGTACATGATGAGGTGAATAATGTCTAGTGCAAGGTAAAGTCCAGTAAAGTCCTATCAATGACAGTCCGAGGGCCTCCAATGAGGTAGATAGTAGCTCAGGACGGCTCTCTGGTTGTTGGTCGGATGACCCGACCCATTGGATCACTCCAGCACTTGGGGATTAAATGGCTATTGGAGCGGACGAAGCAAATATAGATGTGCAGGAGGAGGAAGACAAATGAAACTTCAAGGGGCAAAAAACAAGTTGCGGCGGGCGTGGAAAGATACGGACAGTCAGTGTTACTCGCTCCACAGGTGCTGCCTGGCCTGCTGAGTTCCAACAGCAGTTGGTTTTTATTTGCTCCAAATCGCAGCGTTTGCAGTTTCTGGCATCTGAACGTGGAAGGCGCATTTTCAAATGCAGATAATTATAGTGTTTCATATATTCAAAGGAGAACAAAAAAGAACAAATTACAAATATCAAACTAGCCAGGGAGAAAATAGCATAGGTGGAATCGATGGTGGTTCAGTCACTAAGGAGAGAGAAAAGACAATCAGAAACACATTGGACACAAAAAGCTGGAGTAACTCAGTGGGTCGGAGAAGAAGATTAGATGACGTTTCGGGTCGAGACCCTTCTTCAGCCTGCTATCTGACCCGCTCACCCATGCATTTGGCCCATATCCCTCTAAACCTGTCCTATCCATGCATCAGCCTAAATGTTTCTTAAATGTTGCTCCAGCTTTTTGTGTCTATCTTTGGTTTAAAACGACATCTTTAGTTTAGTTTAGTTTAGAGATACAGCACGGAAACAGGCCCTTCGGCCCACTGAGTCCATACCGACCAACGATCCCCATATGTTAACACTATCCAGTGTCCGAGGGCAATTTGACGCTTGTGACTAATCCCACTCAGGAGGACTGTAGGCTGCTGTACAGCCATTACTCATCCAAGCACACCGTTGACTCTATGGGTAGACAAAAATGCTGGAGAAACTCAGCGGGTGAGGCAGCATGAATGGAGAGAAGGAAGAGGCGACGTTTCGTGTCTTCCATAAACTCTATGAATGCTTTGGCCTCCGTCGCGTCACGCTCAGGCTCTAAGTCCAGCTCTGGTGTAGCCACGTAATCCCCTCCGTTCCCCTCTCACCCCGACACAACTCTTCGGAATAAAAACACTATTCCCTCAGAACTACCTTGTGACCTTCCCAACTTTTACTTTGGATGTAAGTTTACTAATGCTAGGCAAAAGACACCTTTCCTAATCGCTTGATCTTGGCCTCTCATAATATTATCTCCCCAATTACAACCTTAGACTTTGTGCAAAGGGTTCCAAGGGGGTAAATTTGTTGATTCTGGATTTGTACATATTTTTTTCTCATTGACTGACTGCGTTTGGTTCTGGTTTACCGGTATCTGTTCATCATTAGTTGTTCATAAATACGTGAAATACCATTGTTATGTGCTATTAAAGTTGCCAGGGGTAAACAGGACGAAAAAGGTTGGGAATCCCTGCTTTAGAGATACAGTGTGGAAAATAGGCCTTTAGGCCTACTGAGTCCGTGCCTACCAGCGATCACCAGGACAATCGGCGGCACTATCCTACACACCAGGGACAATTTGCAATTTTTTACCGGCCAGTTGACCTACAAAACTGCACTTCTTTGGAAGGTGGGAGGAAACCGGAGCACCCGGAGAAGACCCATGGGGTCATGCGGGGAGAAGGTACAATCTCTGTGCAGACGGTGCCCGTAGTCAGGATCGAACAGGATTGAGTAGGCGGCAACTCTACCACTGCGTCACTGCGCCACCCTCTCAAAACCTCCCGCAACCAAGACCAATAACGCCCGCATCCGCAGCTCCTGCCTACACATTTTGTCTCCTCAACACGCACTGCAACATTTAAGAAACATTTTGGCTGATGCGTGGATAGGACAGGTTTAGAGGGATATGGGCCAAATGCAAGCAGGTGGAACTATTGTAGATGGGTCACGTTGGTCGGTGCAGGCTTATTTTCATGCTGTATGACCCAATGAATCTATACACCTCTTTATCCATCCTGGCAGTTTCAGTTTCACTGCCATACTTTGGTTTAAATATGTATCTTGCATAGGACTTAAACCTCGGTGTTTGTGGGTTTGCCATTTACTCCAGTAATTTAGTTTAGTTTAGACAGAAACAGGCCCTTTGGCTCATCGAGTCCGTACCAACCAGCGATCCCCGCACATTAACACAAGCCTACACACACTAAGGACAATTTATACCAAGTATACAAACCCAAGCCAATTATCTTACGAAGGGAGGAGACCGGAGATCTCGGAGAAAACCCACATGGTCAGAGGGAGAACATGCAAACACGGTACAGACAAGCGCCCGTAGTCGGGATCGAACCCGTGTCTCCGGCGCTGCAAGCGCTGTAAGGCGGCAACTCTACCTCTGCGCCACCGTGCCGCCAGTAATTACCTGTTAAACCTAGAGCCACCACTTCCACAGTGGCAGGCAAACAGGCAGAGAAGGTTGGGGAAGAAGATCAAATGCAGGCAACAAGAGGTTCTGAGTTCAAACTTCAAAAACGATCAGAGGTTCCACGCACAGCATGTTAAGCCGCTGCTGGCTTGATGTCCTGAAATCTAAAATTAGTTGCATTACGGTGTTTCACCGGTACTCTTTCATTGTGGTTTGAAGGTGCACGGCAAATGCACCATCAATCAGTTCACATCAGCTGAATAGCTTTTAAAAAAAAATCAATCTGGTGTGTACCTTCCGAAAATACCCAAATCCAGTTGTGAATGGCATTTGATAAGGTCCCACATAAGAGATTAGTGGGCAGAATCAGGGCACATGGTGTTGGGGGTAGAGTGCTGACATGGACAGAAAATTGGCTGGCAGACAGGAAACAAAGAGTAGGGATTAGCGGGTCCCTTTCAGAATGGCAGGCAGTGACTAGTGGGGTACCGCAAGGCTCGGTGCTGGGACCGCAGCTATTTACAATATATATTAATGATTTAGATGAAGGGATTATAAGTAACATGAGCAAATTTGCAGATGACACAAAGCTGGGTGGCAGTGTGAACTGTGAGGAGGATGCTATGAGAATGCAGGGTGACTTGGACAGGTTGGGGGAGTGGGCAGATGCATGGCAGGTGCAGTTTAATGTGGATATATGTGAGGTTATCCTCTTTGGTAGCAAAAACAGGAAGGAAGATTATTATCTAAATGGTGTCAAGTTGGGAAAAGGGGAAGTACAACGTGATCTGGGGGTCCTTGTTCATCAGTCATTGAAAATAAGCATGCAGGTACAGCAGGCAGTGAAGAAAGCGAATGCCATGTTGACCTTCATAACAAGGGTAGTTGAGTATCGGAGAAAAGAGGCCCTTCTGCAGTTGTACAGGGCCCTAGTGAAACCACACCTGGAGTATTGTGTGCAGTTTTGGTCTCCAAATTTGAGGAAGGACATTCTTGCTATTGAGGGAGTGCAGCGTAGGTTTACAAGGTTAATTCCCGGAATGGCGGGACTGTCATATGCTGAGAGAATGGAACAGCTGGGCTTGTACACTCTGGAGTTTAGAAGGATGAGAGGGAATCTTATTGAAACATACAAGATTATTAAGGGTTTGCACATGCCAGAGGCAGGAAACATTTTCCCGATGTTGGGGGAGTCCAGAACCAGGGGCCGCAGTTTAAGAATAAGGGGTAGGCCATTTAGAATGGAGATGAGGAAACACTTTCTCATGCAGAGAGTTGTGAGTCTGTGGAAATCTCTGCCTCAGAGGGCGGTGGAGGCAGGTTCTCTGGATAGTTTCAAGAGAGAGCTAGATGGGGCTCTTAATGATAGCGGAATCAGGGGATATGGGGAGAAGGCAGGAACGGGGTACTGATTGGGGATGATCAGCCATGATCACATCGAATGGCGGTGCTGGCTCGAAGGGCAGAATGGCCTCCTCCTGCACCTATTGTCTATTGTCTATTGTCTATTATCTATTATACAGAAAATCTGTGAGGAGCTGCTGAACACATTGAATATTTCTGTGCAAAGCATGGGGAACTATTTTTACAATGCTGCCTCACAGCAAAAGAGACTGGGTTCAATCCTGACTGCGGGTGCTGTCTGTATGGGTTTGCACGTTCTCCCTTTGACTGCGTGGGTTTTCCCCAGGTGCCCTGCCTTCTCCCACACTCCAAAGACGTGCATGTTAGTTGGCCAATTGTTTTCTGTAAATCGCCCCCAGTGTGTGGGATAGTGATCGTTAGTTGGAGCTGACACGGTGGGCCAAAGGGCCTGTTTCCATGCTGTGTCCCGAAACTAAACTAAATCACGCTTGTGTGCCTTGAATTAAATTAAGCCTTTAGTGCGGGAAGGAATGAGAAGGCACAGGACAGGATAGGGGAGGGAAACGGTGGCGCAGCGGTAGAGTTGCTGCCTTACAGCACCAGAGACCCGGGGTTCGATCCCGCCTACGGGTGCTCTCTGTATGGAGTTTGCACGTTCCCCTCCCCCCCGTGACAGCGTGTGTTTTCACCGGATGCTCCGGTTTCCACTCATATTCCAAAGGCGTGCAGGTTTGTAGGTTAATTGCCACTGGCAAAACTGCCCCCTTGTGCGGAGTGTGTGGGTTAATTGTTGGTCTGCCTGAACTCGGTGGGCCAAGGGACCTGTTTCCCCGCTGTATCTCCAAGACTTAAAAAAAAAGACAGCATCACTTGTAGGCTAGCCGCATATAATTACCATGAGATGATTATCTCTGCTTAATCCAAGATTAAACAGAAGTATGAAGAACAAAGCACATTGAGAAACACTGTAATTTCAGCAAGAGTTCCAACACTCGTCTGATAATAATTCTTTACTAGTTTTGACAGTATATCTGATCCATGACCTGTTCAATTGATTTTTATGCCCCAATGTTTAGTGTGTTGAGCTCATCCACCTCTACCTAGCCTTTGGATTGTGCTGAAGTTAATTGGATCGCATTGATCCAACAAAACTGATGTCCTATTTTAACTTGCACTGCAAATGTTTTCGTTGTCCTTGCTGGCAGAATGAGAACATGACATGGAATCTATTTTTGATCATGAATAGCACAGCGAGGACCCGTTTTTTTTTCTTATCTGTGTGAGAATGTGAGAAATGTTATGTTTTGACTATCACGATTTGGGTCTCGTTGCTTTGAGCTGGAGATTAGGTAGGAAGGAAGTGCAGATCCAGCCTTACTCCAATAGATGGACACAAAATGCTGGAGTAACGCAGCGGGACCGGCGGCATCTCTGGAGAGACGGGATGGCTGGCGTTACGGGTCGAGACCCTTCTTCGTACTGAGAGTCAGGGGAGAGGGAGATGAGAGATTATGGACGGTACATAGAACAACTGAATGAAAGTTATGTTTAGAAAAAGCAACGGTGATCAAGGAAAGGTGGAGCCCACAATGGTCCATTGTTGGCGGCTGGATAGGTGGTGCTGAGTAATACAGACAGTGGAATTCAATAGGACGACAGTGAAACTGTCCGAAGAAGGGTCTCAACCTGAAACGTCACCTATTCCTTTTCTCCAGAGATGCTGCCTGACCCACTGAGTCACTCCAGCTTTTTGTGTCTGGTTAATCTGCAGTGTTTCATTATCCAAGGTAGACACAAAATTCTGGAGTAACTCAGCGGGACAGGCAGCATCTCTGGAGAGAAGGAATGGGTGACGTTTCGGGTCGAGACCCTTCTTCAGACTCCAGCATTTTGTGTCTACCTTTGATTTAAACCAGCATCCGCAGTTCCTGCCTACATGATGTTTAATTATTCATATTGGTGATGCTTTGGATGGCTTCTGTCTATTATATTAACATTGATTACGCTTCTTATAAATGACCACGCTTGGTCAATTTATTATCGTCTATTTACAATGGAAAACTTTTGTCTTGTATGGTGTCCACAGTTCAGATATACCATATATAGATACTGTCAGTTCAAACTCAAGTATAATATGTAGAGCAAAGGGGAAGATACAGAGTGCAGTTCCCAGCATTGTAGCACATTAGTTCCATAGATAATGTCTTCAGTGGGAACCAGACAGTATTATGGCTGCACAGTTGTGCAGCTGGCTAGAGCTGCTGCCCCACGGCGCCAGAGACCAGGGTTCGATCCTGACCGTCGGTGTGGAGTTTGCGTGTTCTCCCTGTGGCCGTGTGGGTTTCCTCCGGGTGCCCCCGGTTCCTCCGGCATCCCGAAGACGTGCGGGCTTGTAGGGCAATTGCACGCTGCGATTCACAAGCAAGTTGCCCCTTCTGTGCAGGGAGTCGATGGCAGAGTGGGATTACGTAGAACGTGTGTCAACGGGCGATCGACGGTTTGCGTGGAATGGTTGGCAGAAGCACCTATTTCCACGCGATAGATTTAAATTAAAATTGGGTTGAGGGGCGGGGGAGGGGGGGGGGTATAAATGATTTGGTGGTCAATGTGGTCAGTGGGCCAAAGGGCCCGTTTCTACGCTGTATCTCTAAACTTCTTGAAAGGACTGTTCTGAAACCCGATGACAGGAGGGGTTAAAAAGCTTCTGTACCTCGCACTGAGATTTTTATTTGACATTAAATATTGATTTTTATTTTTTTGTTTCAACAGATCACACACTGATGAGTGCGAACTAAGTATCGAGTCTTGGACAGTCGTCTTCTTTCAAGACAGCTTGGTGGAGGAAGGTGACTGGCAGAGGTCTACCTTGTCAGTCGCGGCTGTGTTTCCCCCACCGCCCCGCCCCGCCTCCCCTCCAGAGGTTCGAAACTGTTTCTTCAAAGACTGCTCCAAACAATTTCAAGACTGTATCCCAAAGTGGAAAAGCAGCAGTCCCAGGCGCCGGCAATGGGAAGCGTGCGTGCCAACCGCTACAGTATCGTGTCGTCGGAAGAAGATGGCATGAAGCTGGCTACCATGGCAATCGCCAACGGCTACGGGAACGGCAAAAGCAAGGTGCACACTCGGCAGCAATGCCGGAGCAGGTTTGTGAAGAAGGACGGCCATTGCAACGTTCAGTTTGTGAACATGAGCGAGAAGGGCCAGCGCTACCTGTCGGACATCTTCACCACCTGCGTGGACATCCGCTGGAGGTGGATGCTGGTCATCTTCTGCCTGTCCTTCATCTTGTCCTGGCTGCTGTTTGGCTGCATGTTCTGGCTCATCGCGCTAATGCACGGCGACCTGGACAAGAGCAACTACAAGGGGGAGCACAAGCCGTGCGTGTCGGAGGTGAAGAGCTTCACGGCCGCCTTCCTCTTCTCCATCGAGACGCAGACCACCATCGGCTACGGCTTCCGCTGCGTGACGGAGGAGTGCCCCATCGCCGTGTTCATCGTGGTCTTCCAGTCCATCGTGGGCTGCATCATCGACGCCTTCATCATCGGCGCGGTGATGGCCAAGATGGCCAAGCCCAAGAAGAGGAACGAGACGCTCATCTTCAGCGACAACGCGGTGATCGCCATGCGGGACGGCAAGCTGTGCTTGATGTGGAGGGTGGGGAACCTGCGCAAAAGCCACTTGGTGGAAGCCCACGTTCGTGCACAGCTGCTGAAATCGAGAATAACCCCAGAGGGAGAGTATATCCCCTTGGATCAGATGGATGTCAACGTTGGCTTTGACAGTGGAATAGACAGGATATTCCTGGTGTCCCCCATCACCATTGTCCACGAGATTGACGAGGACAGTCCCTTTTATGACTTGAGCAAGCAAGATCTGGACAACGCGGACTTTGAGATCGTTGTGATCCTGGAGGGGATGGTGGAGGCCACGGCCATGACCACCCAGTGCCGGAGTTCCTACCTGGCCACCGAGATCATCTGGGGCCACCGGTTCGAGCCGGTGCTCTTCGAGGAGAAGAACTACTACAAGGTTGACTACTCCCGCTTCCACAAAACCTACGAGGTGCCCAACACGCCCCTCTTCAGCGCCAGGGACCTGGCGGAGAAGAAGTACATTCTCTCCACGCCCAACACGTTCTGCTACGAGAACGAGGTGGCCCTGATGAACAAGGACGAGGAGGCGAGTGAGGGCGGGGTTCCCGCGAGCCCGAGCACGGAGACGCAGACCAACACGGACCATAACCAGGCCACTGTCCCCTTAGAACCTCGCCCGCTCCGGCGAGAGTCGGAAATCTAAATACCTAAAAGTATGTTTGTTAAAAACATTTTTTAAGAGAGTATCTTTCTCAAAGCAAACCATGCTTACCGAGGCCGGGAATAAGCCAGCCAGGAAAGGGTACTGTTGACGTTAGGGATTTGCTCAAAGCAAAAATGCTGCTGATTTAGGTGAGGTGAGCGCTCGGCAGAAGTTCAGATCTTTCAAACAAAGCACTAAAGCATACTTTCTGACGCAACGTGAAGGCACATAATAACTAACGTATGCTGGTAGCATGCCCAAACCACATAGCAAAACTTGAACATTGCAGGAAGGACTGGGTGGCATTATTATAAAGGATGGCTTTCAACGGAAACTTGTAAACCTAAGAGATTTCGATCTGCTCTGAATGATTTAACGGAATACCTGAAAGTACAGTGGCCACTACACTAATGATTCTCATAGACAACGGTCTTGCTGTTAATAAGTGAATCTGCAGCTCAGATAATATTTATTTTCTAGGGTTTCTTTGTTGATTTATTGCGAACAAAACAAAAATCAGTATTTATGATTCTTGTGGGGTTTATTTTTGAGTATCATTAATTAGAAAGTGGTTTGGATTTTATTTTCCCACCGACTCCTCAAAAATTGACTCATTTTACGTTCCGGAGAATGGGCTAACTTGGTTCACAATAGTAGTGACCCAGTCACAAATATTGAGATTGCTCCAAAGAATATGGGTCCATTACTAATCAGAAACACTTTCGGGTATCTTTACATAGAAGCATAGAAAATAGGTGCAGGATTAGGCCATTCGGCCCTTCGAGCCAGCACCACCATTCAATATGATCATGGCTGATCATCCAAAATCAGTGCCCCGTTCCTGCTTTCTCCCTATATCCCTTGATTTTGTTAGCCCAAAGGGCCAAATCTAACTATCTCTTGAAAACATCCAGTGAATCGGCCTCCACTGCTTTCAGTGGCAGAGAAATCCACGGATTCACAACTCTCTGGGTGAAAAAGTGTTTCCTCATCTCAGTCCTAAATGGCCTACCCCTCAATCTTAAACTTGTGACCCCTGGTTCTAGACTCCCCCAACATAGGGAACATTTTTCCTGCATCTAGCCTGTCCAATCCCTTAAGAATTTTATATGTTTCTATACGATCCCCTCTCATTCTTCTAAAATTTGGAAAATTAAGAAATTACAGAAAATGTTTGCCATTTTCAAAGAAGCCCAGAAAGATATAAACCTTGTAGTCACATTCAACTGGCTACAAAAAGCATGCCGCACTATCTCAATATCTTGGATGTTGAGATGCCACTTACCCTAATGCAACTCCCATTCCCTAAACTGCTATATTATTGACCGACCTCATACATTCATCTCTACTTTAATCGTTCCCACTCACCATCCCAGAGTAGTAAATTATATCCATTTGGCGAAGGGGGTAACAAGTTACTCTGACAGTAACAGTTGGGGCGCCTCAGTTGGCGTCGCGGGAGAGTTGGTGCCTCACGGCGCAGGAGACCCGAGTTCGATCCTCACTATGGGTTTGTACATTCTCCGGAGTACCCGTAGGAAACCCACGTGGCCACGGGGAGAACGTGCATACTCCGTACAGACAGCACCCGAGGCCAGGGTCGAACCCGGGTCTCTGGCGCTGTGAGGCAGCAGCTCTACCCGCTGCGCCACCGTGCCGCTCTAAACCTATTACCTGCTCTCTGATGGATAGTCAATGCAACAGATCTGTCAGCTCCACACCTGTAACAGGATTTACTAAATTAACACATCAGGCCAGCTCCTAGTTATGATAAGGTCCACTGGACTTTCTGGTATTCACTCTTTCGATATCATTTTGCTTTGAAACATGCACGATTTTAAAAGTAAGCTTTTAAGGTTGTTAATTTGTTAAGTCGAACGTTGTTAAGTCGAACGTCAAGGGCATTGGAAGTAAGAAAACATTTCTCTCTTTTATTAAATTACCAGTATTCTTTGGGGAAATAAATCACGTTAGATTAACTCGGGCTCCTTCTGAATTAGGGATGAAGGGGGTTGCTGACTTACCAAGAGTAGATATTAAAGCGGTTTCTTCAATCACGAGTTGTCTTCTCGTCTAAGTTCAGCTCTGGTAGTTGAGAAAACGCTTGAAATCTCTTGCTCAGGAAAGTGGCAGGCCTTTGCGGTGTCCCCCCCCCCAAGCAATCAACGACCCACTGGAAGCTAAGGGCAACAAAGTGGGTTGGAGTTCAATTGGGGTCAAGGGTGGGATCGGGAGGCAGAAAGCCTTTGGATGAAGGAAGCAACACACACTCACACACTCACACACGCGTGACTGATTAGTTAAAAGTACAGAGAGACAAAACGCACAAGGCACGAAGATGGATGCCAGTCAGTATATTCAATATAGAGATGCAAAAATACTGCACCTGCTGCTAAAACTGGTTCCTCAGAGTGGAATTTAAACCAAAGAGTATTTAAACCAGCAAAAAAAGCAATGGGGGAGAAGAGCGAGACACAAAGGAGCCAGCTAACATCACTTTGGATTCGCCCTGCTAAATGCTGCCATTTCACTGAAAAGAATTTAGCACATTTAAAAAAATAAAAAAATATATATATATATGTTTAAAACAAAAAAGTTTAAAAGAAAAACTTCCTTGAACATTTCGGGTCTCAAAGTCACCCGGCTCATATTTATCAGGAAAACGAAACAAACAGCATTTGTAGAAAAAAAAAACCTCTTGCAATATATATAGTTTTAAAACAAAATGTACAGTTTATAAAAGTTTAACAGATATTTTCATATTTAAAGCCAAATGTAAATAGATTGAACGTAAGTTGCCACGAGGATTAAAACTGGCAGTTTCAGTACTTGTATCAACAGTCAGGACCTAGTAGCTGCTGGTTAGCGCAGGTTATTTGATTTTAAACATAGTTCAAGCCAAGTAAGGCTTGTAACAACTATGAACTTACATTATTTATTATTTAAGCATGACATGAAATTAAAACTCATAGAATATCTTAAAGGCATTTTAAAAGTTTTGAAAGAGAAAAAGAACCGGTTAGAAGACTGACATGGTTCTGTCAGAAGTGGACAAGCTCGTCTAACACTAATGCACTCTTTCTGCGAGATATTTCCACGGAAGATGTTTATTTTCGCCTTCCTACGTTGGGATAACAGAAAAATTGTGAAGTACTGTAAAGTTTATAATGTATAGCTGCTCTCGACCATTTAAATTATTTAGTGCAACGTGGTGGTAAGATTTGTCGTCTTATCAACTCCACAGTGTTCCTCAAACACTTGTAGCTTGGACGAGCTGCGTTTTGGATGATAATTCTTGATTTTATTGTACTTTGTCCCATTTTTTGCAACTTTTTTTTTTTTTATTGATGTCTTCCTACTGTACTGCACAGATCCGCCATTTGTACAGATTTTTAAAAAAATAAAATGTATGTCTTATTTTATGGTTGAAATAAATCTTTTTGTGAAACATTAACGACGACTGACTTTCTCAATTCGCCTTGCATGTTATGACGGTGGAGGATAGTGGGATCGGCGGTCATAAGTGAGAGGAGCAGAATTAGGCCATTCGGCCCATCAAGTCTCCTCTGCCATTCAATCATGGCTGATCTATCTCTCCCTTCTAACCCCATTCACCTGCCTTCTCCCGATAACTCCTGATAGCAGTGCTAATCAAGAATCTATCTATCTCTGCCTCAAAAATATCCATTGACATGGCCTTGTGTGGGGTATATGAGTATTAGTAGAACATAAAACCTAGAAGAGTATGGCACAGGAACAGGCCCTTCAGCCCTCACTGTCCGTGCTGAATGCGATGCCAAGACCAACTCTTATCTTCCGACACATAATCCATATCCCTCCATTCCCTGCATGTCCATATGCCTAAACAAAAGTCTCTTAAATACCATTAAAGCGATATGTGAGGGCATTTTGAGATCAAGAAGGAGGTGATATGGGGCTCTTGAAGAGCATTAAGGTAGATAGGTCACAAGGGCCTGATGGGATCTAGAGCGAAACACAAAGTGCTGGAGGAACTCATGCTAAGTTGATCCAGAAGATTAAGATGCATGGGATCCTCAGTTATCATTTGAATTGTTCATTTGGATTCAGAACAGGCTTACTCATTATTAGATAGAGCATGTTTTTCTATCTGGAGGTCTGCGGCCAGTGGTGTTCAGTAGAGCTCAGTGCTGGGACCCCAGTTGGTGTTGTATATAAATGGCTTGGACTAAGCATGTGGATGGTTTAGTTAACAGCGTTGCAGTCGGCACAAGAATGGTGGGGTTGAGGACAAAGGAGAAGGTGGTCAGGGAATACAGCTGGAGATAGACCTGTTACATGCACGGGCGGACAAACAGCAGATGCAGTTTAATGCAGGCAGGTGTGAGGTGTCAGAAGGCAGTGGAGGCCAATTCACTGGGTGTTTTCAAGAGAGAGTTGGATATAGATCTTGGGGCTAACATAATCAAGCGATATGGGAAGAAAGCAGGAACAAGGTACTGATTCTGGATGATCAGCCATGATCATATTGAACGGCAGTGTTGGCTCAAGGGACCAAATGGCCAACTCCTGAACCTATTTTCTATGTTTCTATGTTTCTATGTTGCAGTTTGTGGAAGGTCGAATGTGAGGAGAAAGTATTCAGTTAATGGCAAGACTCTTAACAGTAACGTGTAGAGCGATCAGAAATTCATAAATTAATAAATGATAGGAGCACATTAATTTATGGGCATTCGGCCCATCAATTCAACTCTGCCATTCAATCACGACTGGTCTATCTCTCCCTCTGAACCCCATTCTCGTGCCTTCTCCCCATAACCCCTGACATTCATACTAATCCAGAATCTATCTATCTCTGTCTCAAAAATATCCATTGACTTTGTCTCCACACTTTCTGTGGCAAAGAATAGAGCAGATTCGCCATCCTCTGACTAAAGAAATTCCTCCTCACCTCCTTCATAAAGGAACGTCCTATAAATTTTGAGGCTATGACCACTGATCTTAGACTCTCCCACTAGTGGAAACATCCACTCCCCATCCACTCAATCCAGGTCTTTCAATGTTTGGTAAGTTTTAATGAGGTTCCTCCCTCATCCTTCTAAACTCATGGGGTCCAAATCCATTGTCCCTGAAAGTAGCAACACCAGTAGTTAGAACAGTAAGGATGGTATGCTTGCTATCATCTCTCAGCACATTGAGCAGAAGTGTTAGGAAATCACATATTCCAGCTTTTTAAACCACTTTAGGAGTCTTGTGTGCAGTTTTGGACAGTTTCCCATTACTGGAAGGATGTGGAAGATTTGATGAAGATGCAGAGGAGGTTTACAAGAATGTTCCCTGGATTAGAGAGTATTAGCTACAAGGAGTAGCTGGTCAAAGTTGAATTGCTTTCTCTGGAGGCCAAAGGGTGACTTGATAGGTTAATAAAAATATAAAAGCATAGTGGATAGGGTAGATTAGCAGAATGCAGAAATAAGTAGCTGCAGATGCTGGCTAATACACAATAAGACACTAAGTTCTGGAGTAGCTCAGCAGGCCAGGCAGCATCTCTGGAGAACACGGATGGGTGCAGTTTCGGGTCATGGCGCGTCATAGAGTGATACATTGTGGAAACAGGCCTTGCCGCCCAACTTGCCACCACTGGCCAACATGTCCCAGGGGATGAAGGGCCCGTTTGTTTGCTGAAACGTCCCATGTTCCATGTTGTTGCACGAGGCCAAACCACGTCCGTGTTCATTCACAAATTCCCAGACATATTCCCCGTGGACCACACTTCCCTATCTTTCTCTCCACGGCAAGTGCCTGAAACTGAACTAGGCCGCTTGTTACCTTGGAGATTTTATTTGAGCGGAAATAAGATTTAGACCACAGAATTTAGTTGGGGCCAAGGCCATTAATGGTTTCAGTAACGCAGCCCAACGCCACAGGTCCCTCCTGCACAGTCGCTGATGCATTCATACCTTTATTATCTACAAAGTTGACAATGTAAATGAGCTTAGACGCAGAAGTAACTCAGCGACTCGGACAGTATCTCTGGAGAAAAGGAACAGGTGACGTTTCGGGTTGAGACCCTTCTTCAGACTGAGAGTCAGGGGAAAGAGAAACGAAAGATATAGACGGTGATATAGAGAGGTATAGAACAAATGAATGAAAGACGTAATGATGATAAAGGAAACGCTGTGTCCTAGGTGAAAACGAATTACAGACAATGAAACTCAACAAGACGGCTTTGAAGCTAGTCCAATGACCTGGGTAGAGGGGGACGGAGAGAGATGGGATGCAAGGATTATTTAAAGTTAGAGAAGTCAATATTCATACCACTGGGTGTAAGCTGCCCAAGTGAAATATGATGCGCTGTTCCTCCAATTTGCGCGTTTGCCTGCCTCGCATGAGCTCCTGGCTGCCCTCCCCTCCTCCGTAGAAAGTAAACTTAATTTACATTTTAGGTCGAAGAACTTTCATCAGAACATGTAAAGTGCACAAGTCCTGGAGTAACTCAGCAGGTCAGTGAGTACGGCACGGTGGGAATAGAATTAGGCCGTTCGGCCCATCAAGTCTCTCTCCGTCATTCAATCATAGCTGATCTCTCTCTCTCTCTCCATTCTCCTGCCTTCTCCCCATAACCTCTGACACCTTTACTAATCAAGAAGTATCTCCAGCATTTACAGGGTAGAGTTGTTGTCATACAGCTCCAGAGACCCGGGTTCGATCCTGTCTATGGGTGCAGACTGTACGGAGTTTGTACGTTCTCTCTGTGACCCGCGTGGGTTTCCCCCGGGTGCTCCGGTTTCTTCCCACACTCCAAAGCCACACAAGTTTGTAGGTTAATTGCCTTCGATAAAATTGTAAATTTTCCCAAGTGTGTGGGGGAGTGATAGTGCACAGGGTAATTGCTGGTCGGCTCAGACTCAGTGGCATGACTCTATAATTACTCCACCTGCAATTGCTCCCTTCCTTAAAATCTCCCTCTTTGACCAATGGTTTAGTTATCTCTCCCAATGACTTATACATGGGCCATTATCAAATTTTATTTGGTACTAGACTAAGTGGGACCAGTTCGGTCCCATGTTCACATGGGATGGCTTGTCCCCCCACGCAATATTCCACCTCTCCAGCAATTCCAATAGTTTCAAGCACAGGGCAGGCCAAACAGCTAATTGCATTTTCATTTCACTTCCATTGCCATTGCAGTTTCAAGCACAGGGCAGGCCAAACAGCTCATTACATTTTCATTTCACTTCCATTGCCATTGCAGTTTCAAGCACAGGGCAGGCCAAACAGTTCATTGCATTTTCATTTAATTTCCATTGCCATTGCAGTTTCAAGCCCAGGGCAGGCCAAACAGCTCATTGCATTTTCATTTAATTTCCATTGACATTGCAGTTTCAAGCACAGGGCAGGTGAAACAACTCATTTCATTTTCATTAAGGGCTAACAAATCATTTATTACAAGTACATTTCCGACTCACAGTTCAGTTGATTCACAGCATAGAATGAGAGTCGTGGCCACTCCCTCGCGATCTTGCAGAGTGACTGAGTCATGTCCAGGCATCCGGGGTTTTATAGTCCTGCCCCCCCCCCCCCCCCCGGAAGGGGCAGTGGTGATTGACAGGCGAGAGGATCTCAAGGTTTTTTAAACACTTATAACTTTTTTATTTTTCATCGATGGGAAAAATCCTCGGGGCCTGCTCAGCAGAGGAGGACTGTGAGTAAGATGGCCAAAAATCATAGTGATATATGGTAGTGTTTTTTCTAAAATCAATATACAGAAGTGGTCAAAATGACACTTTTAATTATATAGATTACACTTATGATCTGCCTCGGGAGCTGTTTGCTATATCAGTGCAAACTGTCTATTTATTCTTTAGATTTCCCTGTAAATGCCAGTGAATAGATAAATCAAAATTTACACGGGGATAAAACACATTGAAAATATGGCAATGATAAACCGCAAATCAAAAAAAATAAAATGCAGATGTGGGGATCCAATATAAATACAGAAAAGGCTGGAAAAACTCAGCAGGTCGGGCAGCATCTGTGGAAAGAGAAACCTCTTGATTAGTAAGGGTGGTAGAGGTTATGGGGAGAAGGCAGGAGAATGGGGTTAGGAGTGAGAGATAGATCAGCCATGATCGAATGACGGAGTAGACTTGATGGGCCAAATGGCCTAATTCTACTCCTATCTCTTATGGCCTTATGAAACGGTCATGTTTCAGTTTGAAACTCCATGGCCAAGTTACCTCCATGTTAAACTGTTGAGGACGGGGGATCTTCAATTTAAAATGCAAACTCTCATTCTTCTAACTATAATTTGTAGTCATCCACATTTTTGCAAAGATATAATGAGCTGTTATGTCAATGAAAAAAGCCAGTTCCTTAGTTTGAGAAATTGATTCAAGGATAAATAATCCTATTAAAAGTGGGCACGGTGGTGCAGCAGTAGAGTTGCCTACGGGTGCCTCTGTACGGAGTTTGTACCATTCGACCCATCGGGTCTACTCCACCATACAATCATGGCTGATCTATCTTTCCTCTCAAAACCATTCTCCTGCCTTCTCCCCTTAACCCTTGACAACCATATTGAGGGGTGGCACGGTAGAGTTGCTGCCTTACAGTGTCAGAGACACAGGTTCGATCCTGACCATGGGTGCCTGTCTGTACGTTCTCCCCGTGACCGTGTGGGTTTTCGCCGAGAACTTCGGTTGCCTCCTACACTCCAAAGATGTACAGGTCTGAAGAAGGGCTTCGGCTCGAAACGTTGCCTATTTCCTTCGCTCCATAGATGCTGCCGCACCCGCTGGGTTTCTCCAGCACTTTTGTCCACCTTCAGGTTTGTAGGTTAATTGGCTTGGTATAAGTGTGAGAAGTGCCCCTAGTTGTGTGTCGGGTAGTGTTAATGAGCGGGGATTGCTGGCCGGTGCGGACTCGGTGGGCTGAAGGGCCTGTTTCCTCTCTGTATCTCTAAAACTAAAAGCTAAAAACTAATCAAGAATAGCTTAAGGGCCTGTCCTACCAGCATCCGACTCCATGCGGTGAGCGCGATCAAACCGGCAGCGGGGGCCGCGCGTGGGTCGGGTGATCCCTGTGCAGGGCCGTTCCCACCAGCATGCGCCTGCGTGCGAAGAGCGCGACCAAACTGGCAACGGGGGCCGCGCGGAGGTGGGGTGAGTGGCGCAACGCATCGCAAAGTGAGGCGAACTTGGAGCGAAGTCTGAAAGGTAAGTTCGCCAGGACAGAGAGGGACACACAGAGAGGGTCACGGAGGCACGACGTCGAGGCGGTGTGTAATGCGTCGAGGCGACTGCGAGCCGACAAGCCGTTGCCGCGTGGAATTTGTGAACATGGTCAGTTTTTCGGAGCCCCGCGCGATGTCGGGACGAACTCCGCACAATTCCGCACGGCTCCGGCGATCGAAGTGGGACCGGCCCCGCGACGCCGGACGGCTCAAGCGACCACGTTAGGTCGCGCTCATCGCATGGAGTTGCACGCTGCGGGGACAGGCCCTTTAGGCCCTTGACACCTGCCAACCATCCTCCTAAACCTTCCCCACAGTCTGTCCAGTTGTTTGAAGGACAGAGTCAGCCTCTCTCTATAAAGGTTTCAGCCTCCAGGAATCCTGCTCGGGTTTCGACCTGCCACCCATCTGTGCGCGACAACACGTCCACAAAACTCACTGTGGTTTCTTTCCATACGTAATCTTAGTTTTCGTTTCGTCTAGAGATACAGCACGGAAACAGGCCCTTTGGTTTAGTTTATAGTCACGTGTACCAAGGTACAGTGAAAAGCTTTTGTTGCGTGCTATCCAGTCAGCGGAAAGGCAAACCAATGATTATAATCTAGTCATTTACAGTGTTCGGATACATGACAGGGGAATTTTTGTCTAGTGCGATGTAAAGCCAGCAAAGCCTGATCAAGGATAGTCCGAGGGTCACCAATGAGGTAAATAGTTGTTAACACTGCTCTCTAGTTGTTGACAGGATGGTTCAGTTGCCTGATAACAGCTGGGAAGAAATTGTTCCTGAATCTGGAGGTTAATCGCACTTCTGTACCTTTCGCCAGATTGGAGCGGGGAGAAGAGGGAGTGACCAGGGTGCGACTTGTTTTTGACGATGCTGCTTGCCTTTGCCGAAGCAGCGTGAGGTATAAATGGAGTCAATGGAAGAGAGGTCGTTCGGCCCACCAGACCCGCACCAGCGGTCTACATACACTAGCATTATCCCACACACCGGGGACAATTTGCAATCTTTACCGGGGCCAATTAACCTACAAACTTGCACCTCTTTGGAGTGTGGGAGGGAGCCGGAGCACCCGGTGGAAGCTCGCGCAGGTCACGTACAGACTCCATACAGACGGCGCCCGCAGTCAGGATCGAACCCGGGTCCCTGGCACGGTGAGGCAGCAACTCTACCGCTGTGTCATCGTGCCGCCCAAACCTTTAAAGAGTAGAAATGTTTCGTAAGGGGACAGAAATGAAGGCGGCAGTCCCTTCGTTGAGAAGACCACATGTCAGTCACGGTATTAAGAGCACGTCCCCCATCTCCATCTTGTGTTACGGAACTCATCGGCGACTCTGTAGATATAATGTTCCCCATGTTGGGGGAGTCCAGAACCAGGGGGTCACAGTTTAAGAATAAGGGGTAGGCCATTTAGGACTGAGATGAGGAAAAAAAATTTCACCCAGAGAGTTGTGAATCTGTTGACTTCTCTGCCACAGAAGTCAGTGGAGGCCAATTCACTGGATGTTTTCAAGAGAGAGCTAAATGTAACTCTTATGGCTAACAGAATCAAGGGATATGGGGAGAAAGGAGGAATGGGGTAATGATTCTGGATGATCGTATTGAATGGCGGTGCTGGCTCGAAGGGCCGAATGGCCTACTCCTGCTGCACCTGTTGTCTATGTCTATGTTTCCAATTCTGCTCTTTACTGCAGGAGCAAACCGTTTGGGTATCTGGTTACCGGCAATCGAGTTCAACAAATTGCCTGAAGAAGGTGTTCCGACCCGAAACATCACCCATTCCTTCTCTCCAGAGATGCTGCTTGACCCGCTGAGTTACTCCAGCGTTTTGTGTCTATCTTCCATAAATTCACCTTTGGAGCTGCGGAGCCTGAGGCAGCGGAGAGTTTGATTGGTATTCATAGTGTCAGCATCGGTGAGAGTAATTAGCAATGGCTTTCTAGGGAAGAGGAGGAATCCATAGCCAGTGGTGACAGTGTAAGCAGCTGACATCTCTGTTATCTGTCAAGATTGCAGCGTTTGTGTGATTTCATGTAGCAGATGCCCCGAGCTCAGGCCGACACCAGACTCGGAGTTATCCCCCGGCTTTGCCAAGCTGTCCCTTGGCCACCATCCCAATTCCCCCTCACCCATTTAGTTTAGTCTAGATTAGAGACACAGCCCGGAAACAGGCCACTCGGCCCACCGGGTCCATGCCGGCCGGCGATACCCTCACACTTTAAGGGGCTGTCCCACTGTACGAGCTAATTCAAGATTTCCCCCGAGTTTCCCCTGATTCGAACTCAGAGAATTTCGGTAATAGCCGCTCGTAGGTACTCGGGGCTCTCGTGGACATTTTTCAACATGTTGAAAAATCTTCACGAGTCTTCACGAGCTTACTGCGTTTCCCGATTACCCGCCGTTAGCGTTACGAGCCGCTAAGAGACGTCCTAAGCTCCGTTGTACCCGCTACGTACATTCTACGTGCTTACCACGAGTTTGATTTTATTTTAAACTCGGGAGAGCTCTTGAATTAGCTCGTACAGTCGGACAGGCCCTTCACACTATTCTACACACGCTAGGGACAATTTTTACATTCATACCAAACCACATCCGGAGAACGTGCAAACTCCGTACAGACAGCACCCGTAGTCAGGATCGAACCCGTGCCCATCTGATCACTCTAGTCCTGTTATCCCCACTGTCACATCCACTCGCTGTGCACTGCGGGCAACTTACAGAGGGACAATTAACCTGCAAAAACCCACACGTCTTTCGGAAGTGGGAGGAAAGCAGAGCAACGAAGGAAAACCGCACGGTCACGGGGAGAACATGCAAACTCCACGCAGACAGCACCCGTGGTCAAGATCGATCCTGGTCTCTGACGCTGTGAGGCAGCAGCTCTACAAACCCTTTGTAAAGTTTGATAATGTCACAGGGTCGTAAGTGATAGGAGGAGAAAAAGGCCATTCGGCCCATCTAGTCTTCTCCGCCATTCAATCATGGATGACCCATCTGTCCCTCCCAGCCCCATTCCCCTGCTGTCTCCCCATGACCCCTGACACCCGTGCTAATCAAGAATCTATCTCTGCATTAAAAATATCAACTGACTTGGCCTCCACAGCCTTCCGTGACAAAGAATTCCACAGATTCACCACCCTCTAACTAAAGAGATTCCTCCTCACCTTCTTCTCAAAGGAACATCCTTGAATCCTGATGCTATGACCTCTAGTCCTAGACTGTCCCACAGGATTGTCTGATTGCCTTTACAGGGGATCAAAATGGGAGCAACCTTGTTGGTGATGAACATATACAGCTTGCACAACACCTAACAGTCCAGAAATAGAGCATATAATGTTATCTCAGATCAGTTTCAGATGTTGGTCATTCCCAGTTAAAGGGCACTGTCATCTGATTGAATATCCTATGACTGTGCTGCCCAATCACGGCAACTCAGTACTCAGACACATCGTTAGTACATCCGTCGTGAAATTAAAACAACAAAACTGAGCTTTTAACGCAAAACGTTGGAGTAACTCGGCGGGTCAGGCAGCATCTCTGGAGAAAAGGTACGGGTGGCGTTTCGTGTCGAGACCCATCTTCAGACTGAAGACTAAGTGTGAAAATGCACACCTCCAGATTCAGGGACAGTTTCTTCCCAGCTGTTATCAGGCAACTGAGCAGCCGGAGAGCGATCCTAACCTACCACCTACCTCATTGGAGACCCTTGGACTATCTTTGATCGGACTTTACTGGGTTTTAAATTGCACTAAGCATTATTCGCATTATTCCCTTTATCACTATGGATGGCTCGATTGTAATCGTGTATTGTCTTCCTGCTGACTGCTAGGCATGCAACCAAAGCTTTCCACTGTACTCGACACACGTGACACGTAAACTAAATTCAAACACAAACTCAAACTCGAGACAGAAGACTTCCAGTCTGAACTGAAAGGTCATCTATTCTTTTTCCCCAAAGATGCTGCCTGACCCGCTGAGTTACTCCAGCATTTTGTGTCTATCTTCGGTGTAAACCAGCATCTGCAGTTCCCTCCTACAAACTTCGTTTTTAGTTTAGTTTAGTGATACAGCGCGGAAACAAGCTCTTCGGCCCTCCGAGTCCACGCCGACCAACATTCACCCCGTACAATAGCACTACCCCACACACTAGGATAGGGACAATTTCCAATCAGTACCAAAGCCAATCATCCTGCAATCCCCCACATCTTTAGAACATGGGAGGAAACCGGGGAAAACCCACGCGGTCACGGGGAGAACGTGCAAACGCCATACAGACAGCGCCCGTAGTCAGGACTTAACCCGGGTCTCTGCAAGGCAGCACCTCTACCACTGCACCACCATGCCTATGTATTTTTAAACTTCTAAAAACATTTTGAAAGCATGCAATTCAATTCAATGTTAATTCCAAGTCTGTGGAAGTCTCTGCCACAGAAGGTAGTTGAGGCCAGTCCGTTGGCTATATTTAAGAGGGAGTTAGATGTGGCCCTTGTGGCTAAAGGGATCAGGGGGTATGGAGAGAAGGCAGGTACGGGATACTGAGTTGGAGGATCAGCCATGATCACATTGAATGGCGGTGCAGGCTCGAAGGGCCGAATGGCCTACTCCTGCACCTATTTTCTATGATCCTGTGATTCTATGATTCTAATAAACAATATACATCTGAATGTGTATGCTGCAATGCATCATTTTCAAGAACTGCTCTAAATTCAATAAATGCTTAGTCATGAATGGAACGTCACAAAGGCGACACGATGTGGTTTAATTGCTTAATTATGAACAACTTCAACCTGTCACTTTAATTGGCCTGTCCCACTTACGATACTTTTTCGTTGCCGATTGCCAAAAAATGTCAACATGTTGAAAATCCAGCGGCGACCAGAACAAGTTACGACTCTTTGGGCGACAATACAGGCTTCACCCCCCCACATGTCGCCTGGGTGTCACCTGTACGGTCGTGAGTCGTCTCCCCAGTCGCCCAAAGAGTCGTAGCGTCTTTCTGGTCGCCGCTGAATTTTCAACATGTTGAACATTTTCGGCGACCTGCAACGACCTATGACGGGTGCCGGCATTCGCCGAAAAAGTCGCGTAAGTGGGACAGGCCCGTAAACGGTCTACTGTCTCCATCAGCTTCACAGAAACTTCCATCAGACCAGTCCCAAGGAAAATACAGTGACCTGAGTATCAGCTCATGAAGGGTATAGATCGGATGAATGTACAGGGTATTTTACCTAGAGTAGGGGAATCGAGAACTAGAGGATATAGGTTTAAGATGAGAGGGGAAAGATTTACCAGGAACCTGCAGGGCAACTTTCTCATATACCTTCAGAAAGGAGATGAGGAGGAATTTCTTTAGTCAGTGGGAGGTGAATCAGTGGAATTGATTGCCACAGACGGCTGTGGAGGCCAAGTCAGTGGATATTTTTAAGGCAGAAGATTGACAGATTCTTGATTAGTACGGGTTTCAGGAATTAGGGAGAGAAGGCAGGAGAATGGGGTTGAGAGGGGAAGATAGATCAGCCATGACTGAATGGTGGGGGAGCCTGCCCAGAGAGTCATGCAGAGTGGAAACAAGCCCATCAGTCCCAACTTGCCCATACCGACCAACGTGTCCCATCTACACTAGTCCCACCTACCTGCGCTTAGCCCATACGCTCTATACCTGCCTTATCCATGTACCTGTCCATATGTTTCTTAAACATTGCAATATTGCCTGCCTCCTCCGGCAGCTTGTTCCATACACCCACCACCCTTTCTGCAAACCAGCTACTCCTCAGGTTCCTATTAAACGTTTCCACACTGCATCATTCTAGGACTCTTTGGTTCAGGCTACATTGCTCACATGAACAGCAGCGAACTCCAGAAACGGACAATCTATTCTTAGCTCTGTCACGGGAAGAGATTAACAGGTGGGCTGAGGAAAACATTCAACCATGTTCTCTGAAACATCTTTGAAGAAATACAACATTAGGGTGGCACGGCGGCACAGCGGTAGAGTTGCTGCCTTACAGCGCCAGAGACCCGGGTTCGATCCCGTCAACGGGTGCTGTCTGTATGGAGTTTGCACGTTCTCCCCGTGACCACGTGTGTTTTGCCCAGGTGCTCCGGTTTCCTCCCACATTCGAGAGCCACGCAGGTTTATAGGTTAATTGGCTTCTGTAAACTGCCCCCGGTGCGCAGGATAGAATTAGTGTACGGGTCGGCACGGACGCGATAGGGCGAAGGGCATGTTTCCACGCACGCACCTACCTGAACCAATTGTACAGGAAGGCGGCTCCTGTGGTGAGTGCGTCGCTTCCAAAGTCCATCTCCCAGACTCGACTTCCTCCCACACTCCAAGGACATACAGGTTAGTAGGTTAACGAAAATGCTGGAGAAACGCAGCGGGTGAGGCAGCATCTGTGGATGAAGTCTAAGTCAAAGTCAAAAGAGTTTATTGTCATGTGTCCCTGACAGGACAATGACATTCTTTCTTTGCTTAGCACAACAGAACATAGTAGGCATTGATTACAGTTATATACGTAAATACACACATTAATTAATAAATTAATAAAGTGCAAATAACAGATGGAGGGGTATTAATGTTCAGAGTTTTGTCCGTGCCAAGTTTTAGAGCCTGATGGCGGTGGGGAAGTAGCTATTCCTGAACCGGGTCGTTGCAGTTCTCAGGCTCCTGTACCTTCTACCCGAAGGTAGCAGGGAGATGAGTGTGTGGCCAGGGTGGTGTGGGTCCTTGATGATGCTGCCAGCCTTTTTGAGGCAGCGACTGTGGTAGATCCCCTCGATGGAAGGAAGGTCAGAGCCGATGATGGACTGGGCAGTGTTTACTACTTAATTGGCTTAGGGTAAAAAAAATTGGAAATTGCCCCTTGCGTGTTGAGTAGTGCTAGTGTGCGGGGTAATCGCTGGTCGGCGCGGACTCAGTGAGCCGAAGAGCCTGTTTCTACGCTGTATCTCTAAGAATGCATTGGTACTGAATGAAGCTATTTTTTCCAGCCAAAGACTTCTCTTTGGCACTGAAAATAATTGTACAAAGCCTCACTCTCTCCTGTTCAAATATTGCTTCTTTTTTTTTTAAAAAACATTTATTTTACTTCTGAATATCTTCGCTGTTCAATCCCAATCTCCATTTCACTTTCAGTGCATGAAGTGAAAGGTGAAATAACGAGTTCGGTATTCCGACTGTGCATGCCCAGGTCAAAGGTCACCATGCATAAACAGCCCTGGAAAGCAGTGGAGTGGTGAACCTTCATTGCTTCCACTTTTTCCAGCTTTGATTCTCCTAGGGAAGAAAATACTGCTTTCAAACTCTGAAACTGTTGTATTTTATTGTCCCTTTGTTAAAAGCTAAGATTATTTTGTCTTTTTTATTGCTTTATGCTTTGGCGAGTGAGCGAGTGAGATCGTGCTCGCCCGTGGTCGGTGCCGGGTCCGGGTCTGGTGAGTTGCTGCTGGGCCGTCCCCGTCCCCTCCCGGGTGTCCCGTCCCTGTCCGGGGGCAGCCGGATGTGGCCGGAGGTGTCGGGCCAGGCTTGAAGCCGGCACGGGGAGGACACCGAGTTGCTGCAGCGCTTTGTGTGTATGGCTGGTGCTCGGCTTTTGCCAGCACCAGTGCCGGTTGGCGAGTGGGGTGGGGCTGGAGTCGGGCCTGGGCCCGCTGGTGTCGTCGGTCCGGGCCTGTCGGTTGGCCCGGCGGGAGTTGAGCTGGGGTTGGCTGAAGAATTCCATTGCCTTGAAATGAGCAGAATAGTGAAATTCGGTTCAGAAACTATCATCGTCGGCGGACTTCCATCACCCCGGCGAGCGGGCCTGAACAACGCGCCGCCTGTAGCGGTGACAACACGGGTTCAGGAGCCCCCCGACCACGGGAGGACAACAGAGGAAGATGGCTGAATTCTGGAGCCTTCCCTCACAGTGGGAATTTGATTCCGCTGTGAGGGGATGTCTGTGTTTAAAAAACTATCGTGTTATGTGCCCTTTATTATTGGTATAGCTGTATGGCGACCACACATTTCACTGTCCCAATTGGTACACGTGACAAATAAATGTACCTTGATCTTGATCTTGATCCAGTCTGGAATGCGTTAATTTTCCTATAATGTGACCACCCGTTCCTCAGATTAAATATATTTTTACACATAAATGATGAATAAAGATAAGAATTTATACACAGTTTCTTCAGCCAGCGCTTTGTTCGTTTTTTCTTCACGGTGAATAACCTTTGGCAAACCCCATGATTCCTTGCGTTTTTTCGGCGTACCGAACTCCTTTATTAAAATCCACTGTCTCCTGCTCCGGTGGCCGTGGGAGGTTTCGGTCTGATATGCTGATCAACCTGGTTGGTTGGTGTTACAGACTGTGTCAAGCTCAAAGCCACAATCGAGCCATGTTCTGGTGCCCACTGACCCATGTGGAAAACCTTCATCCCAGTTCACGGATCATGGCTATCCCATCGCTCTTGATGTGTAAACCTGGGGGCAGTTTCTTTTTAGAACATAGAAACATAGAAAATAGGTGCAGGGGTAGACCATTCGGCCCTTCGAGCTAGCACCGCCATTCGATATGATCATGGCTGATCATCTAAAATCATTAGCCCTTGGGCCCACCACCCTTCGCACTAGCTTCTCATTTTCACACCACAAACAGCTACAAGATACTTTTTTGATAGGCCATCCCTGACCATCCTCGACCGAAATGTCGCCTATCTCCTTTGCTCCTTAGATGCACCCGCTGAGGTTCTCCATAACCATCTAAAATCATTACCCTGTTCCTGCTTTCTCCCCATATCCCTTGATTCCGTTAGCCTTAAGAGCTAAATATAAATCGCTTGTAAACATCCAGTGAATTGGCCTCCACTGCCTTCTGCGGCAGAGAGCCACTGCAGAACACCTACTGCTTCTACCCTGAGCGGCGGAAAACAAGAACCAGGGGAGACAAAAAAGTGTAAGGTAAGGAGAGAAGAGGAGTGCAGTGTGAAGGCAGCATATTGGTGCAGCGGTAGAGTTGCTGCCTTACAGCGCAGGAGACCCAGGTTCGATCCTGACTACGGGTGCTAACTTATGGAGTTTGTACGTTCTCACTGTGACCACCTGGGTTTTCTCCGGGTGCTCTAGCAGCCCACACCATTCCAAAGACGTGCAGGTTTGTAGGTTAATTGACTTCTGCACATTGCCGCTGGTGTGTAGATGCGAAACTGGGATAACATACAACTAGTGATCGATGGCCGGCGAGGACTTGATGGGCCAAAAGGCCTGTTTCCATGCTGTTTATCTAAACTAAGGTAAAATGGTGGAATGGGATTTGGGGAGAGGGGGGAGGTGGGGGGAGAGGAGAGGGGGTGGGATAGTGGGAGCAATAGGTACGCACTTGGGTGGGATACAGGGAGGGGAGGGGAAGAAAAGGGAGCAGGTCATAGGGTCATACAGCGTGGAAACAGGCCCGCCAGACCAACTTGCCAACACCAGCCAACATGTCCCATCTACACTAGTGCCTCTAAACCTGTCCCATTCATGTACATATCTTATTGCTTCCGAAACGTTGCTATAGTCTCTGCCTCAACTGCCTTCTCAGGCAGCTCGTTCCATACACAGGTGTTACAGTTGCCTAAAATTGGAGAATTCAATGTTAATACCATTGTCAATGTCCTCAAATAGGCGACCCATTATCCTTCGAAGCACCGTCTGTTGTATAGTCTGCAGCTTAAACAAATCAAGAACGTGAAAGACCACAGGTTCTACAGAACTGGAGTCTTCCTTAAGCCTGAAAAAACTGCCTGGAAAGAGAAGAATCTGGGACTTCCAAACTAGACGGCATGGGGGTGCAGAGGTAGAGCTGCTGGCTTACAGCACCAGAGACGCAGGTTCGATCCTGACTACGGATGCTGGTCTGTACGCAGTTTGTACGTTCTCCCCGTGTCTTGCATGGATTTTTTTCCCCCCGGGATCTCCGGCTTCCTCCCGCACTCCAGAGACGTTACAGGTTTGCAGGTTAATTGGCTTGGTAAAATTCTAAATTTCCCCCAGTGTGTGTAGATAGTGTTAATGTGCGGGGGATCGCGGGTCTGTGCGGGCTCGATGGGACAAAGGGCCTGTTTCCTCGCTGTGTCTCTAAACTAAACTAAAATAAACATGAAACACCATATATTACACTCAGTTTTTGTG
Organism: Okamejei kenojei; assembly: GCA_035221665.1. Lineage (NCBI taxonomy): Eukaryota > Metazoa > Chordata > Chondrichthyes > Rajiformes > Rajidae > Okamejei > Okamejei kenojei. The sequence goes on along the minus strand of CM069153.1, from coordinate 44,905,065 downwards.
GACAATCAGACACAATGGGCATCATTTTCCCTACTATGGTCCGTTACAATGAGGATTTACTATACTATAAACTGGCTGGAACGAAACGGCTAAAAGTCTGTAAATTCTAATAGCAGACTCCAAGCTCACAACAACCATAATATGTCTGTTTTAGAATGAGGCCCTTGAGACTGCGGAGACTGATATGACTAATGACCAGTGACTTTGCTGAAAATACTAAAACATACAAAATTGCATCCACAGCCATCAAAGAATTCACATGCTCTAAATATATTCCCATGTTTTAAGAGATCAGAGTGACAGCGTTGGCATGCTTATCAATCACAGTTCACTTTTAGCCCAGATGGTGCCTCCAGCTTTGACCACACCAAGGCTCAGAAGCATCTCTTCTTGGTTCTGCTTTGCTGAGTACGTAATTGCGCATAAGACACAGCTGCGCTTTAAATCCATCCCACGTTAGTGACACGCATGGATCGTTAATAGCCACCGTCTCAGGAATCAATTGGGTGCAGTTAACCGATGTTGTCACAGGATGTTAGGATGTGAGCATGCACTTTGTGTAGAGACATAGAAAATAGGTGCAGGAGGAGGCCATTCGGCCCTTCGAGCCAGCACCGCCATTCATTGTGATCACGGCTGATCGTCCCCTATCAATAACCCGTGCCTGCCTTCTCCCCATATCCCTTGACTCCACTAGCCCCTAGAGCTCTATCTAACTCTCTCTTAAATCCATCCAGTGACTTGGCCTCCACTGCCCTCTGTGGCAGGGAATTCCACAAATTCACAACTCTCTGGGTGAAAAAGTTTTTTTCTCACCTCAGTCTTAAATGACCTCCCCTTTATTCTAAGAATTCCAAGGAAGGAACTGCAGATGCTGGTTCACACTGAAGATAGACACAAAATGCTGGAGTAACTCAGCGGGACAGGCAGCGTCTCCGGATAGAAGGAATGGGTGATGTTTCGGGTCGAGACCCTTCTTCAGGCCGATCAAAGATAATCCGAGGGCCTCCATTGAGGTAGATAGTAGTGGTCTCTATTACTGTTCAGTGTGCAAAAAGAAGATTTGTACTGCACCGTAGTACAGGTGTTAATAAAGAGCCATTGAACCATTGAACCATTGTGTCGTGTGGGTTTGAGACAATAATAATAATATCTTAGGCAGATCATGTTTATCTTCCTGTGTTCATCCATCTGGCCACTGAAGGGATCGATGCAAATTTCATCGGCTGGTTTCGGAAAGATCCCAGACCATGCAGAGCGCAGCGGTAGAGTTGCTGCCTTACCACGCCAGGGACACGGGTTCGATCCTGACTACGGGTGCGGTCTGTATGGAGTTTGTACGTTCTCCCCGTGACCTGCGTAGGTCTTCTCCGGGTGCTCCGGTTTCCTCCCGCACTCCAAAGATGAACAGGTTTGTAGGTTAATTGGCTTGGTGTAATAGTAAGTTGTCCATTGTGTGTGTCGGATAGTGTTGGTATTGCCGGTCGCTGGTCGGCGTGGATTCGGTAGGCCGAAGGGCCTATGTAGGGTGCACTTTAGTCCTATGGGATTATGGCAGTGGGATCACTGTTCCCTGTATGGTGCTGTTTAATAGATTGCTCAACGGGAATAGATTTTGTTTTAGTTCATGGTTGATCTGCATCTTAATTCTGTTCACCGTAATAGCCTTTACTACCACTGGTTCATCCACCCATTGAACTTGCCTCAACAATTTTCTGAAGTAAGAGTTTAGTTTAGTTTGGAGATACAGCATGGGAACAGGCCCTTAAGCCCACCGAGTACTTGCCGACCATCGATCACCCATTCACGCTAGTTCTATATTATCCCGCTTTCTCGTCTACTCCCGGCACATTAGGGGCAATTTTACTTCCAAACCCACTAGTCTTTGGGATGTGAGAGGAAAGCTGAGCACCCGGAGGAAACCCCAGCAGGCACTGGGTGAACGTTCAAACTTCACACAGACAGCACCCATGGTCAGGTTCGAACCCAGGACCCTGGCGCTGTGAGGCAGCAGCTCCACCAGCTGTGTCACTGTGCCTCCGTTCTTTCTGCACAGCTCACCAGAGCAAGAGGAGACTCGCTACTGGGATTATCAGTGAAGCATTTCTTTGACTCATTAAAACCAGCACCAAAACAGATATTAAAAAGCTAATAAACCCAATAAACTCTTTAACTCAGGAAACAGCAGATATGAGTTTTCACACCTTAACCTTTCTTATCTCTGTGTCTCCCTCTCCCCTGACTCTCAGTCTGAAGAAGGGTCTCGACCTGAAAGTCACCCATTCCCTCTCTCCAGAGATGCTGCCTGTCCCGCTGAGTTACTCCAGCATTTTGTGTCTATCTTTGATAGTTTACAGTCTTGTTCTGGAGTTAGCACAGTGCGTGTCAAAAAGCCAATATGATATATTGCTGACTGAACTATGTAGAAGTGACTTTTCACACTAAAAATAGACATAATTGTCCCTAGCTTTTGATCTGTAATAGCTGCAAACATTGAGATGAAGGCACGAGGTTCTATGTTTCCTCCCATGTGCATGGGTTTGTCTCTACAAAGGAGCAGTCTTGCTCCACACAGCATTTTAATGGCCCCAAAAAGTAATTAGGTTGGTGAGAGGAGCAGGCGACAGCATCATTTGTTTTTGCACACAAAGCTGGTAACTCAAGTGGAGCGCAAGGGAAGGGAAATAAATAGATTGGTTAATCAGGCTCGAGGGGCAATGATAGACGCAAAGTGCTGAGTAACTCAACGGGTCAGGCGGCATCTCTGGAGAAAAAGGATGCGCGACGTTTCGGGTCGACTACAGAGTGCGTGGATGGTGGGAATAGTGTAAAGATAACAGGGGACATCCGCAGGAACCACTGGCCCAAGAAGCACAACAAGAGATCGATGATAGGCACAACTCTGTGGGCCAGGCAGCATCTCTGGAGAAAAGGGATCGGCGATGCTTTGGGTCGAGAGCCTTCTTCTGACTGTCCACACATTTGTAGCCCATCGCCGTCTGAAGGAGGGTCTCGACCCGAAACGTCGCCTATTCCTTTTCTCCACTGATGCCGCTGGGGTTACTCCAGCATGTTGCGTCTAGCTTCAGTTTAAACCAGCATCTGCAGTTCCTTCCAACACAAGAAATACATGATTCTGTAAATGTGGGGTGAATCTTCAATGTATCGCAGTGCTGCAGTTTGGCTGAAGGTCACAACATTGGAGCACAGCGCCAGGAACCCGGCTTCAACTTAGTGTGTCGGGAGTTGGTGTGAAAGTGGGATAACACAGAACAAGTGTGAACAGGTGATCGCTGGTCAGCATGGACTTGATGGGCCGAAAGGCCTGTTTCCATGCTGCATCGTCCAATCGATCAATTATATCACTTAATTGAACATCAGCCAATTTACTCATGTCAGCTTCTGTTAATCTGTTACATCTATGTAGATGGTTCCGAATGTAGGGACATGCCCGATAACTTTGCAATCCAAACGCACCAGAGATCTGGACTTTATCCTGACTCTGGGTGCTGTCTGTACAGACGTTGTACGTTCTCCCTGTGACTGCGTGGGTTTCCTCCTGGTGCTCCGGTTTCTTCCCACACTTCAAAGGCATGGTTTGCAGTTTAATAGGCTTCTGTAAATGTTAAATAGCCCAGAGTGTGTAAAAGAGTGCAAGTGTATGGGGTGATCGCTGGTCAGCACGGACTCAGTGGGCCGAATGGGCCTGTTTCCACGCTGTATCTCTTGTTGCTTGTTACTTGTGGATGGAGCACCAAGGCAAATTGCTTGTATGCGAATACTTGGCCAATAAACTTGCTTACTTACTTAAAGTAAGGTTCAAAAGTCTTCTTCATTTCAATGCAACAGTAGCATTTGACTACGAGAGGAAGAAAAGATCATCCACTCCTCTGATTAGTTTCGCTTAGTTTAGAGATACCGCGCGGAAACAGGCCCTTCGGCCCACCGAGTCTGTGCCAACCAGCGATCCCCAAACACTAACACTGCCCTACACACTAGGGGGAATTTACAATTTTACCAGAGATGCCGGAGAAAACCCACGCAGGTCCCGGGGAGAAGCTACAAACTCCACACAGACAGCACCCGCGGTCAGGATCGAACCCGGGTCTCTGGCGCTGTAAGGCAGCAACTCTACCGCTGCGCCACCGTGCCGTCCTCTGGCAAAAGGCCGTGACCCGAAACACCCTGTTTATATCCAGTAATGAATCTCAATCCAACACCCGGGCTGTAAGTTTCAAATAAAACCAGTCCACATGAGGTAACAGAAAGGAAAAAATAAGCAATCTGCCATTACAGAGGCATTCATGAAATGAGATCCCTCGGGACTGACCTTTTATGCATGCAGTGATGTGCTATTAAATTTAAAGGTTTTAGCCAAGGTCAGTTAGGTCAATCTTACCACCAGTGGTGCACTCTTTGCTTAAAACATATTTCATGCAGCCAAAATCTCTCGAACGCTGCAGGACACAAGGTTTAGTCAGATCGAACCCTCCAACGTTCTGAATGTTCCTGGCTATGGGGCCAAGACTAGAAACCAATTTTCTTCAGATTATCTGCAGGAACGCGATTTTACAAGAGACAGCCGACTTGCTGTAACTTATCAGTGAAATATTGCGCTATAAACTATCAGTAATATAACTGTACAACGGGCAGGTTAATGAATAAAATCTCCATGTGGCTTGAAGTATACTTCTCGTGGTATGGGCTGCATTAATCCCCAGCTGTACTCTGCATTGGATGGAGTTGATCTTAGCACACACGCAACACCGCCACCTGCAACCCTCCTCCAAGTTTCAGATACATAGATACATAGATAGATAGATAGATGGATAGATAGATAGATAGATAGATAGATAGATAGATAGATAGATAGATAGATAGATAGATAGATAGATAGATAGATAGATAGATAGATAGATAGATAGATAGATAGATAGATAGATAGATAGATAGATAGATAGATAGAGATAGATAGATAGATAGATAGATAGATAGATAGATAGATAGATAGATAGATAGATAGATAGATAGATAGATAGATAGATAGATAGATAGATAGATAGATAGATAGATAGATAGATAGATAGATAGATAGACAGAGATAGATAGATAGATAGATAGATAGATAGATAGATAGATAGATAGATAGATAGATAGATAGATAGATAGATAGATAGATAGATAGATAGATAGATAGATAGATAGATAGATAGATAGATAGATAGATAGATAGATAGATAGATAGATAGATAGATAGATAGATAGATAGATAGATAGATAGATAGATAGATAGATAGATAGATAGATAGATAGATAGATAGATAGATAGATAGATAGATAGATAGATAGATAGATAGATAGATAGATAGATAGATAGATAGATAGATAGATAGATAGATAGATAGATAGATAGATAGATAGATAGATAGATAGATAGATAGATAGATAGATAGATAGATAGATAGATAGATAGATAGATAGATAGATAGATAGATAGATAGATAGATAGATAGATAGATAGATAGATAGATAGATAGATAGATAGATAGATAGATAGATAGATAGATAGATAGATAGATAGATAGATAGATAGATAGATAGATAGATAGATAGATAGATAGATAGATAGATAGATAGATAGATAGATAGATAGATAGATAGATAGATAGATAGATAGATAGATAGATAGATAGATAGATAGATAGATAGATAGATAGATAGATAGATAGATAGATAGATAGATAGATAGATAGATAGATAGATAGATAGATAGATAGATAGATAGATAGATAGATAGATAGATAGATAGATAGATAGATAGATAGATAGATAGATAGATAGATAGATAGATAGATAGATAGATAGATAGATAGATAGATAGATATAGATAGATAGATAGATAGATAGATAGATAGAGATAGATAGACAGACAGACATATATGTATATATATATATAGAGAGAGAGAGATAGCCTCAATACTGGTGATCACAATTGATCATGTATCTGATCCACGATTTCATTGAATCCCAAATCCTTTGAATGCTTTAATATCCAACATTTTATTGGTCAATAATGCATTCAGGATGGAACCTGGGTCTCCGGCGCTGTAAGGCAGCACCTCTACTGCTGCACCATCGTGACTGCAACGTGAAACTGTAACAATCCTGCCCCGCTATCTCGGACAGCATTAAACGCAGACAATATGCGTAGGAAGGAACTGCAGATGCTGATTTACACTGAAGATAGACACAAAAAGTCGGAGTAACTCAGCGGGTCAGGCAGCATCTCTGGAGAGAAGGAACGGCTGAGGTTTTGGGTCGAGACCCTTCTTCGGACTGAGACTCAGGGGAGAGAGAAACGAGGGATATAGACGGTGATATGGAGAGGTGTAGAACAAATGGGTGAAAGATATGTAAAAAAGTAAGGACGATCAAGGAGATGGTGCTTTGTTATCTGTGGGTTAGGTGTAAACGCAAGCAATGAAACTCACCAGGAGGACAGTGAGACTAGTACAACAATGAAGGTGGGGGAGGGAGGGAGAGAGAGGGGGGTCGCAAGGGTTACTTGAAGTTGGAGAAATCAATATTCATACAGCTGGGTTGTAAGCTGCCACCCAGCTGTGAAGAAAGCAGTTGTTAGTTTTTATTTGGCCTTTAATTGCCACGTTAGGTGTCTAAAAATGAGAAGCCAATTGTAGCAGGGCGAGCACTGTCAACTGAGTTGGGGGGAGGAACTATGTGCGCAATGTGCTAATTCTCAATCAAAGGTGACCACGCTGGCCCATCTCAGTGCATGCTTGGCTTGCGTGTTAGCTCCACAGAATTAATTAACATTGTCGCACAAGGAGTTAACCAACTGGCTGAAGAAAGCTGGAGAAATCTTGAATGAATTTGTCAGTAGTGGCAGCCATCTCCCCCATGGTGGTCTGTGCGTTCACTGTTAACATTTGTGTGACAGTGCACATGGTACTTTATAGACTCGTAGAGTCTTATAGCGCAGAAACAGGCCCTTAGACCCCACTTGCCCGCTCCGGCCAACATGCCCCATCTATGCAAGTGTGTGGGAAGGAACTGCAGCCGCTGGTTTACACCGAAGATAGACACAAAATGCTGGAGTAACTCAGCGGGACAGGGCAGCATCGCCGGATAGAAGGAACGGATGACGTTTGGGCTCGAGACCCTTCTTCAGACTGAGAGTCAGGGGAGAGGGAGACACAGAGATATGGAAGGGTAAGGTGTGAAAATGAGAAATCAAAGGGGTACGAGGATCAAGGAAAATGTAGAATAGATCATTGTTAGCTAAGGGAAGGTGACAACGAATCAAACAGAGATAAAATATAATCAGGAGGACAGTCAGATTGGTCGGAGAATAAGGGAGGGGGAGGGATGAAGTAGAGAGGGAAAGCAAGGATTGCTTGGTTAGAGAAATCAATATTCATATCTATGGGTGTACACAAGTCCCACCTGCCTGCCTTTGGCCCATATTCCACCTAAGCCTGTCCTGTCCATGTACCTGTCCAACTGTTTATTAAACGTTGGGATAGTATTGATGTGTCCACATGCCATGTTGCTTCCTTGAAGGGCCTGGATTAAAAACAGGTCAAGTGGCACGGTGGCGCAGCGGTAGAGTTGCTGCCTTATAGCACCAGAGACCCGGGTTCGATCCTGACTACGGGTGCTGTCTGTACGGAGTTTTGTACGTTCTCACCTCGTCCAAAGACCGCATGATCCCCGTTTAGCACTCTACACACTAGGGACAATCGCTCCCTGAGTTTTGTCATCTCACATTCCGTGTAAGAAAAGCGCCACCATGTTGTTTCTGAAAATTATAAATTGTCCCTAGTGTGTGTGATAGTGCTAGTGTACAAGATGATCGCCGGTCAGCATTGACTCGGTGGGCTGAAGGGCCTGTTTCCACGCTATATCTCTAAAGTCTAAAGATCATGATGAACTTCGGTGAGCTTTAAGGTAGTTCACTGAATGACTTTGCAGCCAAATTGAACTCATTTCAGATCTATCTGAATAGAGTCATAGAGTCATACAGTGTGGAAACAGGCCCTTCGGCCCAACTTGCCCAACCCAGTCAACGTCCCATCTATAGAGTCCCACCTGCCTGCGTTTGGTCCATATCCCTCAAAACCGGTCCTATCCATGTACCTGTCGAACTGCTTCTTAAACATTGGGATAGTCCCTACCTCAACTATCTCCTCTGGCAGCTCGTTCCATACACCCACCACCCTTTGTGTAATAAAGTTACCCCTCAGAGTCCTATTAAATCTTTTCCCTTTCACTTTAAACCTATGTCCTCTGGTCCTTGATTCCCCTACTCTGGGCAAGAGTCCCTGTGCATCTACCCGATCTATTCCTCTCATGATTTTGAACTCCTTTTCAAGATCAGCCCCTCATCCTCCTGCGCTCCGAGAAATAGAGTCCCGGCCTACTCAACCTCTCCCTGTAACTCAGACCCTCAGAGCAGCGGTAGAGTTGCTGCCTTACAGCACCTACAGCGCCAGAGACCCGAGTTCGATCCCGACATTTGATGCTGTCTGTATGGAGTTTGTACGTTCTCCCCGTAGCCGCGTGGGGTTTTCTCCGAGATCTACCGTTTCCTCCCACACTTCAAAGACGTACAGGTGTGTAGGTTAATTGGCTTGGTATAACTGTAAATTGTCCCCAGTGTGTGTAGGGTGGTGGTAATGTATGAAGATCACTGGTCGGTGCGGACTCGGTGGGCCGAAGGGCCTGTATCCGCGCCGTATCTCAAAAACTAAAAAACTAAACTAGTTGTCAAGTTGTAAGGCTTTATCTGTAGTGGGTAAGCGTGGAGTCAGGATTGGAGCCCAATGCAATAGCAGGGTTGTCTGATGTACTTTGTGGGAAGGAATTGATCACCTCTCAGCCAACTCTTTTGTTGGCCACCATCAACTTCACACCGGCTACAGATGTTACACTAGAACCTCCCGTAGCCAGCATCATCAGAGACCCACGCCATCCTGGCCACACGCTCATTTCACCACTGCCATCGGGCAGAAGGTAGAGGAGCCTGAAAACGGTAACGTCCAGGTTCAGAAACAGCTTCTTCCCTTGTCCTTGAACACGACAACAAATAAACTCTGAGCTACAACGGACTATTATTATTTTTGCACTATATTTGTTTATTTATCGAGTATGTGTGCATGCGCACAATGTACTTTTTTTCACCCGTTATGTTCTATGTTTCCATATTCTGTTGTGCTGCAGCAAGCAAGAATTTCATTTTCCTATCTGGGACACGTGACACTAAAACTCTCTTGACTCTTGACTCTCTTGAATTCTGGTAAGCCCGAGATTGACACCTGGTCCCATAAACTAACCCTGGGATTTGGCCTTCCTGAAGCTGAATTTTAAAAAACTAGAATCCTGTTCGAGACAACGTTTGAGGCTGAACTCTTTTGCCCTCAGCTCAGTTTAGTTTATTATCACGTGTGCCGAGGTACAGCGAAAAGCTTTTTTTGTTGCGGGCTGACCAGTCAGCGGAAAGTAACTGTCACTGTATGTCATGTTGTTACTTGTGGGCGGAGCACCAAGGCAAATTCCTTGTATGTGAATACTTGGCCAATAAATGTGTTCATTCATTTATTCATTCATTCATTCAGTTTGCCAGTAGCTAAAGCTCAGCTTCAGCTGGTACCTCGGTTGAAGGCTACATGTTTGCAGGTTGGGGATTTGTTAATCAAATTCATGTCAGGTAGAATGGTGTTATGATTGAAGTTCAACAAAGTGCTGTTGGCGTGCATCTGTGTTGTTTCAATCGATACATTTTGGCGCGGCACAGTGGGATAGCGGTCGTCACAATCGTTATCTTTTTGCCCAGCATGGACATGCGAAGAATAGATCAGGCAGTTACACAGGATCTCTTGCCCAGAGAGGACCAGAGGGCACAGGTTCAAGGTGAAGGGGAAAAGGGGTGAGGGGTAACTTTTTCACACAAAGGATGGTGGGTGTATGGAACAAGCTGCCAGAAGAGGTAGTTGAGGCTTGGACTACCCCAACGTTTAAGAAGCAGTTCGACAGGATAGGACAAGGTTTGGAGGGATATTGGCCAAGTATAGATGGGACTTTGGGCTGGTGTGGGCAAGTTGGGCTGAATGACCTGTTTCCACACTGCATCACTCTATGACACAATTGGCCTCCTGATGTGCTACACACTCTGTGATACTTTGATTCGCTAAGCCAGGTTCTTATTCCCTCTCACGGCATTTACAGGTGAATTTAGAAGATGATTCGGCATCAAGAGAAGGTGATGGGGTTCCATGGTGATGCTGTGGTAGAATTTTCTGCCATTTCTTGCGGTCTTGGATGGAGCTGTTCCCAAACCAAGCTGTGATGCATCCCGATAATCCAATTGCAGGAAAAATGTTCCCGATGTTGGGGCAGTCCAGAGCCAGGGAGTCACAGTTGAAGAATAAGGGGTAAGCCATTTAGGTCTGAGAGGAAGAAAAATGTTTTGAGTTGTGAATCTGTGGAATTCTCTGCCACAGAAGGCAGTGGAAGCCAACTGGATGAATTCAAGAGAGAGTTAGAAAGAGCTCCTGGGGGCTAACGGAATCAAGGGATATGGGGAGAAAGCTGGAACGGGGAACTGATTTCGGATGATCAGCCATGATCATATGAAATGGCGATGCTGGCATGAAGGGCCAAGGGGCCTACTCCTGCACCTGTTTTCTATGTTTCTATGTTTCGAAAATAAAATGCTTCCATCGGCACATTTTGTTATCATGTGAGTAAATATGGTGATTGCAGCAGATTCTCGGGCAACACAGTCTCAGACAGCACATAGAAACATGTATTACCCACAAATTATACATAAGATTACACATAAGATTCATCAAGACAGGAAAAAGAAAGAAAACATTTTTTTTTCAAAATAGATTTTATTCAGGTAATAAATACATACAATACATGATCCGTGCAAAAAAATTCATCCGACATTTTCGGAGGCTACACAAATTATTCAATACAGTCTACATACATTGCTCAAATTTCACAAATTTTATCCGCCACCCTTCGCCACTCATGTGGCCCACTGCCGTGGAATTCCTTCCCTTATTTTCAGGGGGAAACCCTGCCCCCCCCATGCCCAGCAGCGGAAGGAACCTAGACTGTGGCCCTCCCCCACCGAGCCTTGGCGTTGGCTGCACCGAGCACCAGTGCGTCCCTCAGCACGTACTCCTGCAGTCTGCAGCGGGCCAGTCGGCAACATTCCCCGACGGACATCTCGCTCTGCTGGGCGGTCAATAACGCTCCGGCAGACCAAAGAGCGTCTTTCACCGAGTTGATGACCTTCCGGCAGCGCCCGATGCCCGTCTCCGAATGCATCCCTGGGAACAGTCCGTAAATCGCCGAGTCCTCTGTGACGGAGCGGTTCGGAATAAATCGTGACAGGGAATTTTGCAGACCTCTCCAGACTTTCTTTGCGAATCCACACTCTGCTAGAACACTTTTTTTTTTTTAAATTTCAAAATATACTTTATTCGAATGATAAATATATACAATACATTAACCTTGCGGAAAATCCATCCGACATTTTCGGAGGCTATACAATAGATCAATACAGTTTAGACATTTCTTTCCCCCAAATTTCTGCAAGAACACTGTAAAAATAAAAAGATCAGCACAAAACACAATTAGGAGTAGAACAAGTTCATGGTAGTGACAAAGGTGATCCATAGTGATCCACTGTTGTGGTAAGGTGAGGGTCGTGCAGGTTGATTCAAGAATGTGATAGTTTCCCATTAGTTTTTTAGTTTTGAGATACAGTGCGGAAACTGGCCCTTTGTGTCAGGCACCGATCCAGCAATCCCTGCACGGCAACACTATCCAACACATTTACATTGATACCAAGCCAATTCATCGACCAACCTGCGCGTCTGTAGAATGTGGGAGGAAACCGAAGATCTGGGAGAAAAGCCACGCCGAGTCACGGGGAGAACGTGCAAACCCCCCTGCAGACAGCGCCCGTGGTCAGGATCGAACCCGGGACCCGGGGCCCTGGCGCTGTAAGGCAGCAACTCCACTGATGCGCTACGATAATTGTAGAAAAGCTGGTGCGGGACGTCAGGCTTGTGAGGCAGGAAACTTCGCCCATCCTCCTGCCCCCACAGATGCTGCTTGACCTGCTGAGTTCCTCCGGTGCTCTGATTCTTTGCTCCAGCATCCATCGCCTTGTGTCACTGCCCCCTTCCCCTTTTACTCCTGGTTTGAACACTTATTTCAGGACTCGAGGGCCTGAGCTATAGGGAGAGGTCGAGCAGGCTCGGACTTTATTCCTTGGAGAGCAGAGGATACGGGGTGATCTTACAGAGGTGTACAAAATCATGAGAGGAACAGATCGGGTAAACGCACTGAGTCTCTTGCCCGGAGTAGGGGAATCTAGTACCAGAGGACATAGATTTAAGGTGAGGGGGGGGGAGGAAACATTTAATAGGAACCTGAGGGGTAACTTTTTTGCACAAAGTGTGTTGGGTGTATGGAATGAGCTGCCGGAGGAGGTTGTTGAGGCAGGGATTATCGCAATGTTTGAGAAACATTTAGACAGGTACATGGATAAGACAGGTTTAGAGGGGAGTGGTCCAAACACAGGCAGGTGGGACTAGTGCAGATGGGGCATGCTGGTCGGCATGGGCAGGTTGGGCCGAAGGGCCTGTTTCAGTGCTCTATCACTCAATGACTGTGACTTGTTTTCTGCACTATGTTCTATTTTAAAAATACTACCCGCATTGAGAAATATCTCCACCTTCTCTGCGTAGGATGTGAACAATTATATGTAGACACCCCCCCGCCCCCCCCCCCCCCCCCCCCCCCCCCCCACCAAGCTGCCTATGGAGCTTGCCTTTATATTCGTGCCAACACAGTGTTGCAGTATAACCGTCTCCTGAGTGTTTGCATTTCACTCGCAGCTTGTCGCATTATTTGTAGATTTAAATATTCTTCTTTGTTTTAATTTCACTTTATAAATAAGTTAAAGAAGCTTTAGGTCCTGGTAGAAATCAAAATGGATCTGGCGATCTATCTATCTATCTATCTATCTATCTATCTATCTATCTATCTATCTATCTATCTATCTATCTATCTATCTATCTATCTATCTATCTATCTATCTATCTATCTATCTATCTATCTAGCTATCTATCTAGCTATCTATCTATCTATCTATCTATCTATCTATCTATCTATCTATCTATCTATCTATCTATCTATCTATCTATCTATCTATCTATCTATCTATCTATCTATCTATCTATCTATCTATCTATCTATCTATCTATCTATCTATCTATCTATCTATCTATCTATCTATCTATCTATCTATCTATCTATCTATCTATCTATCTATCTATCTATCTATCTATCTATCTATCTATCTATCTATCTATCTATCTATCTATCTATCTATCTATCTATCTATCTATCTATCTATCTATCTATCTATCTATCTATCTATCTCTCTCTCTCTCTCTCTCTATCTATCTATCTATCTATCTATCTATCTATCTATCTATCTATCTATCTATCTATCTATCTATCTATCTATCTATCTATCTATCTAAACAGTTAAATAATTTTAGTTGTACCTACTTTCACAAGATACATAATTAGTCGTGTCTAACTACCCAAATAATGTTATACGTAATATAAATGTACGTTTTGTCGTGTCATGTACATGTTGTTTTGAGATAAAACTCAAACCCCGTACATAATTTGTGGAGATATGTGTGGAAAATTACAGATGGGTGCAAGTGTTCAGAAACGGAGTGTACACAGATATTCAGCTCATCAGGAGGAAGGGCAGTGTCACGAGGCATTGTGAGAATCTCAGGTTAATTATAGGATTACGACGAATATTTGCTCCACTGCTGAAGAGGTGCATGGAGCACTGAAACATGCTAACGCTGTGTTTTGGACTTGTTTACCGAAAGATGCACGGTGAGACTCCCCAGGGAAAGCAGCCTTCTCGTAGCTGGCAAAACACAAAGTGCTGGAGAATCTCGGCGGGTCAGGCAGCATCTGCGGAGGGGAAGGGTGTCGACCCGAAGCGCCACCCTCTCCTTCCATCCAGAGATGCTGCCTGGCCCGCTGAGTTACCCCGGCTCTCTGTGTCCATCTGGGGAGGGAATGGACAGACAACATTTTGCACCAGGACCCTGTGTTCGATAGTGGATCCAGTTGGATATTGAGCATTATTTTAAAAAAATGAATAAATGCACAGTTGGCTACATTAATAGTTGATTGAAATACTACAAACATGTTTCAAAACAAGGCCAATTAAACATACACTGGGCTCCTGGTATCAATCAGTCTGTGTCCGAGACTTTATTTTGGTTTAGTTTTCGGTCTATAATTGCCACGTACCGGGGTTTGTTTTGCATGCCATTATAGAATTATTGCGTACAGTTTTGGTCTCCAAATCTGAGGAAGGACATTATTGCCATAGAGGGAGTGCAGAGAAGGTTCACCAGACTGATTCCTGGGATGTCAGGACTGTCTTATGAAGAAAGACTGGATAGACTTGGTTTATACTCTCTGGAATTTAGGAGATTGAGAGGGGATCTTATAGAAACTTACAAAATTCTTAAGGGGTTGGACAGGCTAGATGCAGGAAGATTGTTCCCGATGTTGGGGAAGTCCAGGACAAGGGTCACAGCTTAAGGATAAGGGAAATCCTTTAAGACCGAGATGAGAAAGAATTTTTTCACACAGAGAGTGGTGAGTCTCTGGAACTCTCTGCCACAGAGGGTAGTTGAGGCCAGTTCATTGGCTATATTTAAGAGTGAGTTGGATGTGGCCCTTGTGGCTAAGGGGATCAGAGGGTATGGAGAGAAGGCAGGTACGGGATACTGAGTTGGATGATCAGCCATGATCATATTGAATGGCGGTGCAGGCTCGAAGGGCTGAATGGTCTACTCCTGCACCTAATTTCTATGTTTCTATGTTTCTAGAAGCATAGAAACATAGAAAATAGGTGCAGGAGTAGGCCATTCGGCCCTTCGAGCCTGCACCGCCATTCAATATGATCATCCCAACAGATCAGTTATAAAAAGAGATTTAAAAGAGTGGTCAGCGGTAGAGTTGCTGCCTTACAGCGCCAGAGCCCCGGGTTCGATCCTGACTACGGGCGCTGACTGTACGGAGTTTGTGTGTTTTCCCCGTGACCCTCGTGGGTTTTCTCCGGGCGCTCCGGTTTCCTCCCGCACTCCAAAGACGTGCAGGTTTATCGGCTAATTGGCTTGGTGAAAACGTAAATTGTCCCTGGTGTGTGCGCCGGGTAGTGCCAGTGGCGGGGATGGCTGATCGGCGCGGACTCGGTGGGACGAAAGTCTTGTTTCCACGCTGCATCTCCACACTAAACCAAAACAAAAAACTCGAAAGTAGAATGATTGCAAAGGATAGTGGATGATCTTTCTTTCGGAAGAGCCTGCAACTCTCTAACGCCGGAAGGTCCACCCATAGCTGGTCTCAGAAAATCAGACTGATTAGATTCATAAGTTCATAAGCCGTAGCAGCAGAATTCAGTCATTCAGCCCATCGAGTCCACTCCACCATTCAATCATGACTAATCTATCTTTCCTTCCCAACCCCATTCTCATGCCTTCTCAAAAGGTCAGAAGATCATAAATAATAGGAGCAGAATTAAGCCATTCGGCCCATCAAGTCTACTCAGTTATTCAATCATGGCTGCTCTACCTCTCCCTCCTAACCCCATTCTCCTGCCTTCTCCCCATAACCCCTAAACGTACTAATCAAGAATCTATCCATCTCTGCTTTAAAAAAATATTCATTAACTTGGCCTCCACAGCCTTCTGAGGCAAATAATTCCACAGATTCACCACAGTTTCTCCCCATATCCTTGTTTACTATTGGTGTCGGGTTATAGGGAGAAGGCAGGAGAATGGGGTTAGGAGGGAGAGATAGATCAGCCATGATTGAATGACACAGTAGACTTGCTGGGTCGAATGGCCTAATTCTGCTCCTAGAACGTATGAACCTATGAACTTAACATAACATAGAAACATAGAAAAAAGGTGCAGGGGGAGGCCATTCGGCCCTTCGAGCCAGCACCACCAATCATTGTGATCATGGTTGATCGTCCCTTATCAATAACCCATGCCTGCCTTCTCCCCATATCCCTTGACTCCACTAGCCCCAAGAACTCTATCTAACTATATCTTAAATCCATCCAGTGACTTGGCCTCCACTGTCCTCTGTGGCAGGGAATTCCATAAATTCACAACTCTCTGGGTGAAAAAGTTTTTTCTCACCTCAGTCTTAAATGACCTCCCCTTTATTCTAAGACTGCGTGGCCCCTGGTTCTGGACTCGCCCAACATTGGGAACATTTTTCCTGCATCTAGCTTGTCCAGTCCTTTTATAATTTTATATGTTTCTATAAGATCCCCCCCCTCATCCTTCTAAACTCCAATGAATGCAAGCCTAGTCTTTTCAATCCTTCCTCATATGACAGTCCCGCCATCCTAGGGATCAATCTTGTGAACCTACGCTGCACTGCCTCAATCACAAGGATGTCCTTCCTCAAATTAGGAGACAAAAACTGTACACAATACTCCAGATGTGGTCTCACCAGAGCCCTAGACAACTGCAGAAGAACCTCTTTACTCCTATACTGAAATCCTCTTGTTATGAACCCTAATGACACCCTAACTAATCAACAATCTGATGGAGGTTTGCGTCCTTTGTCCAATGTTTTGACAATCTTGATCTAACACAGAGGAAAGTAGTGGCTGCCAGACATCTACATCTGGTAGTGAAGGGAAATCTGGCACCCGATGTGGAACTGCTTTCCTGCTGTGTTTTGCCCGACACTCAACTCAGAATGTGTAGATAGACAGACACGAATTGCTGGAGTAACTCAACGGGTCAGGCGGCATCTTTGGAGAACAAGGACGGGTGACGTTTCTGGTTGGGGACGAGTTGATCGGGGAGTTGCGGAGGGAACGTTCTCTGCGGAAAGCGGAAGGGGTGAAGATGGGAAATGCGAGGGGTGGCGGGATACCGTTGGAGGTGGCGAAAATTTCGGAGGATGACGTGTGGTAAGGTGAGATTGTTAAAGACAGCAAACAACCATCGTCTCTCGTATTCATCTATGCCTGTGTTTGGATAGACCACCCGTAGCTGCCATCTGAAAATGGTTCACATAAGCTATGAACCTTGGGGGGGGGGGGGGGGGGGGTTCAGAGAGCTCTCCAGTTTGGTGCATTATGCAGGAAGTGACGCTAAATAGGGTGGAAAAGTAAAGGGGGAATAGTAGATCAGCCACGATCGAATGGCGGAGCAGACTAGTTGTTGAAACCTTTTGCCGCCCAGATTCTGTTTTATTTTCCTTCTTTAGTTTAGGGGGTTTTTGTTTTTTTGCTTTTCTCTTTTTTTCTCTTTTTTTTCTTTTTATCGTTGTGGTTTTTATACATATACGTTTTCTTTTAAACACTTAACTATATTTACATAGAGACCGGGAGGTCTATATTCAAGGTGTATTTTGACACTGGACTCATATTTAGGTTATCCCTGCCATTAATGTAACCCTGATCCCTACGTATCAATATCAGTGTAATGTTTAGCATTACTTTTGTGTTCGTTTGTTTTTGCTTTTGAAAAAAAACAATAAAAAGATTTTAAAAGAAAAGAAAGTTTTAGTTTCAGAGAACAGGCCCTTCGGACCACCGGGTCCGCGCCGACCAGCGATGCCCGCACGCCAGCGCTAACCTGCACACGGGGGGGAGGGCAATTTACAATCTATACCAAGGCCAGTTAAGCGATAAACCTGTGGGTCTTTGTGGTGTGGGAGGAAACCTGAGCACCCGGAGAAAACCCACGCTGTCACGGGGAGAAGGTACAAACCCCGTACAGACATGCACCCGTAGTCAGGCTGGAACCCGGGTCTCTGGCGCTGCGAGGCAGCAAATCTACCGTCCCCTTGCTAAACTCTGGCAGAGGCCTCGCTAAACTCTGTCTTCTAAAATCTTTCGTGGCTTGCTTTACTTGACACTAAAGCTGATTAATTAGAGATTTTGCCAGGCAAATGACATGCAAATTGAGGGATGTATTCCTGTGCCATCTCCATTGAGACCTGAACTGCTCCTTTAAGTGTGATGAACTATTGCAGCTAGATTGCGTTTTACAAAACAACAGAGACTTGGAATAGGTGTGAGCGCTGAGTTGTCGCTTATGATATGTGCTGCAGACTACAAAAAACGTGGTGGAACACCACATCCAAAGCCAGACAGGTCAAAGAAAGATGTAACAAAAGTAATTTGCAATTCCAAGTCAATGAATTATATCAGTTAGACCGAGGCTAAGTTTCGACTTTGAAGATAGTTTCGTTTAGTTCAGTTGAGTTTAATTTATTATTGTCACGTGTACCGAGGCACAGTGAAAAGCTTTTTTGTTGCGCTCTCTCTAGGCAGCGAAAAGACGATACACGGTGGCACAGCGGTAGAGTTGCTGCCTCACGGCACCCAGAGACCCGGTTCGATCCTGACTACGGGTACCGCCTGTGCCACCGTGTATCGTCTCTTCGCTGACTAGAGAGAGTTTGTAGGGTCTCCTCTTGACCTGCGTGGGTTTTCTCTGGGTGCTCCGGTATCCTCCCACAGTCCAAAGACATACAGGTTTCGTAGGCTCATTGGCTTGGTATAATTGTAAATTGTCCCTGGCGTGGGTCGGATAGCGATAGTGCGCAGGAAATTTCTGCTCGGCATGGACTCGATGGGCCAAAGGGCCTGTGCCATACTGTATCTCTAAACTAAACTAAACTAAAAACACTAAAGTAGAACGAACGTAAGGGATGATAGATGATCTTTCACTGGGAAGAGCTTGCAAAGAAGTCTCCACACTCCAACACCATATTTTTACGGAAAGACCACTCGTAGCTGTTGCAGATACATTCACCAGCGAACACAACAGTGTACAGATACAGGATAAAGGGAATAACGGTTACTGCAAGATCTATCAAAGTCCATCAAAGTCTGTTCAAAGATAGTCCGAGGTGGATGGTAGGTCAGATGTCCCCAGTGCCAGGTTGGTTCATTGCAGTGCTTCTGTCCACTTTAGTTTATTGTCACGTGTACCAAGGTTCAAAGGCAGGGCCGAGGATGTCCTGGCTGGACAATAGACAATAGACAATAGGTGCAGGAGTAGGCCATTCGGCCCTTCGAGCCAGCATCGCCATTCAATGTGATCATGGCTGATCATCCCCAATCAGTACCCCGTTCCTGGCTTCTCCCCATATCCCCTGATTCCACTATCTTTAAGAGCCCTATCTAGCTCTCTCTTGAAAGCATCCAGAGAACCAGCCTCCACCGCCCTCTGAGGCAGAGAATTCAACAGACTCACCACTCTCTGTGAGAAAAGGTGTTTCCTCGTTTCCGTTCTAAATGGCTTACTCCTTATTCTTAAACTGTGGCCCCTGGTTTTGGACTCCCCCAACATCGGGGACATGTTTCCTGCCTCTAGCTTGTCCAAGCCCTTAACAATCTTATATGTTCCAATGGGATAACCTCTCATCCTTGGGCCTGGCCAAGCTGGCCATCCGCGGGTCACGGCGCCAGCCCGAGCCGGCTGCCCGCCCCTTTTCCTGGTTTACGTCCGTGCCCGGGTGGTGTTAGAGAGGGACTACGCGCTGTCCACGGGCACCCTGGGGGATTTCCGGGACCGCTGAGCACCGCGGAGGGGGGTTGAACGCATCCTTGACAAGGATTGTAACATAGTTGTATAGTAGTTATCGTTTGTCATGTATTATGGTGGTGAGTTCTGTTTTGGTTATTTTACTGTACTGTATATATTTTTTTAATATTTTAAGAAATATTTTTGACTTCAAAAAAAAGGTACAAAGGCTTTTGTTCCATGCTAGCCAGTCAATGGAAAGACTATACAGCAAGTGCGTCCATCACAGATGGATATGTGGGGGCAGGTTATCTCCCATATATCCTATCACAGTTCTCACGGCAGGGTAATTCAGCCGATTTTGATCCCGACCTCATATCAATCCCACCCCCTCACTTATTTCCCTCTTACTTCATTCTCCATGCTGGGGGTCATTTCAATGTATTATAGTAAGATTCATCATGGAAACAGGCCCTTTGGCCCACCAGCCGACCAGCCACCTCCCATTCATGCACGTTCTACATTACCCCACGTACTCTTCCACTCCCTCCACACTAGGGACAATTTACAGAGGCCAATGAACCTGGAAACCCGCACGTCTTGGATGTGGAATTAAACTAGGACACCCGGAGGAAACCTATGTGGTCACAGGCAGAACATGCAAACTCCACACAGGCAGCACCCGAGGTCAGGACCAAAATCCGTGTCTCTGGTGCTATGAGACAGGCGCTCTACCAGCTATGCCACTGTGCCATCCAAGTAGTGAGTTGATAAGTAGGCAACGCACCAACCAGCCTGTCTGTGGTATGGGGGAGAAATGTAAGGCACCCAGGAGAAAGTGCAAACTCCCCTGAGGACAGGGTCTCTTAGGGGACAGATTCTTGATCTGAAGAAGGGTCTCGACCCGAAACGTCGCCCATTCCTTCTCTCCAGAGATGCTGCCTGACCCGCTGAGTTACTCCAGCATTTTGTGATTTAAACCAGCATCTGCAGTTCCTTCCTCCACATAGAGAAAGTAAGACTCTATGACCTGCCTATGAAGTTGCCACAGTTTGGACATGCAGGGAATGGATGGGTATGGATGACGTGCAGGCAGACGAGGTTAGCTTAACTTGGCACCATGTTCAGTGCAGGCATTGTGGGCGGAAGGGCCTGCTCCCATGTTTGTATTTTTCCATGCTCTATGCTCTATGTTCCAATAAATTCTTTCAGTATGATGTGAGAGGCATTGCTTGGGAACGGCCCTGCTCAATTGGCAGGTGGCTGTTTGGTAAGTAATGTATTCTTTGTAAACAGGGAGTGGCTGCCATTGCACAATCTAGTCCCGTGAGCATATCGGATATGCTCTATGTTTCATGGGGATGAGAGGATATGTGGAAGGCAGTGAGCTATTGCACAACCTCTGCGTAAATACCTATCTGAGGCATTACAGCTAATGAAACGGCCTTTTTCTGTACATCCTTCCTAATGTATCACTGGCCCATTCTCCATTAACAGTAAGTTAAGCAGATGGCTCACTATTTCTATATCTTTATTCAAACTTACACCTTAAATATATATATGCACCTATATATATATATATATATATACACACACACACGCACGCACACACACACGCGCGCACACACACGCGCACACGCGCACACACACACACACACACACACACACACACACACACACACACACACACACACACACACACACACACACACACACACACATATACATATTTATATATGTATACATAGAGGGACAAAGGATGTTCTATTAGAGGGTTGTTTCGTAATTAAGTTCCTACCAAATGACTCAGTTTTGCCTTCAGACATAAACTTATGTACTGTACACACATATTTACACCTGTGCTGTTATTAATAATATATTGGAAACATTTAAAAAAAAACTGCAGTCAGCCTTAGAAATTACACAATCAAAAATGGCGTAGGAAGGGTAACAGACCTGATATCTCGCTTGGCCAGCTTACAACCCAGCGGTGTGATTATTGATTTCTTTAACTTCAAGAAACCCTTGCATCCCCCCTCTCTCCCTCCCTCGTCTGCCCTGGTCATCGTACTAGTTTCACTGTTGTCCTGGTGAGTTTCGTTGTCCGTATAACTCGTTAACACCCAGCCCACAGACAACAATTGACTGATTCCTCGATCATCGTTACTTTTTTTGCACATCTTTCATTCATTTCTTCTCTATGTCTCGCCATCACCGTCTATGTCTCTCGTTTCCCTCTCCCTTGACTCTCAGCCTGAAGAAGGGTCTCGACCCGGAACGTCACCCATTCCTTTTCTCCGGAGATGGTGCTTGACCCACTGAGTTACTCCAGTTTTTTGCGTCGGTCTTCGTTTAAAACAAGCATCTGCTGTTCCTTCCTGCACAATATATATTATAATAGGCGGAAATGCATTACAGTCATGTAGTAACAATGAACTGCAGATGCTTGTTGGTACCAAAGATGGATACAAAAACACCGGAGTTACTCAATGGGTCAGGCAGCATCGCTGGAGAACATGGATCGGTGACGTTTCGGGTCGGGACCCATCTTCAGACATTTGTCAGACATGTAGATGTTTCGGTGAGGGTGGAGATGACGCTTACCCGAGGAGAGACTTGGGCAAACTTGGATTGTTTTCTCTAGAATGCCCAGAGGTTGAGGGGAGACTTGATAGAAGTATCTAAAACGATGACAGGCGTGGATAGGGTGGACAGTCTGACCCTCTATCCCAGGGGGGAATTATCAAGGACTAAGAGTGTGGCTTTAAGGTAAGGGAGGCAAAGTGCAAAGGAGATATGGGGGGCAAGTTTACACAGGGAGCGGTGGGTGCCTGGAACGCATTGCCAGGGTGGTGCTGGAGGCAGATATGATCATTGTGTTCAAGAGGCTTTTAGATAGGCACGTGGATGTGCGGGGAATGGAGGGATATGGATCATGTACACGTAGATGAGATTATTTTATCTCGGTATCATGTTTGGCACAGATATTGTGGGCTGAAGGGCCCGTTCCTGTGCTATACATTTCTACTTTCTATGTTCTAAAGGTAAGGCGATCGATTTACTGAAAAAGGAGAGGTGAATTCATTGTTGGGCCCGATATCTGAGGAAGGATGTGCTGACTCTGGAGAGGGTCCCAAGAATGACCCCAGGAATGAGCGCTTGACGGAACCTGGCCTGTATTCGCTGGAGTTTAGAAGGACGAAGGGGAACCTCATTGAAACCTACCAAACAGGTGGAAAGCGTGGATAGAGTGGATGTGGGGGAGATATTTCCACCAGAGGGAGGAGAGTCTAGAACTAGAGGTCATAGCCTCAGAATTAAAGGACGTTAATTTAGGAAGGAGATGAGGAGGAATTTCTTTAGTCAGATGGTGATGAATCTATGGAATTATTTTCCACAGAAGGCTGTCAATGGATGTTATTAAGGCAGAGATAGAAACTGTAGCTTCTTGATTAGTACGGGTGTCAGGGGTTATGGGGAGAAGACAGGAGTGAGAGATAGATCAGCCATAATTGAATGGTGGAGCAGGCTTAATGGGCCGAATGGCCTAATTCTGCTCCTATCACTTATGACATGTATCCAAAATTGGGTCAGTGACAGGAAGCAAACGGTATGAGTTGGCTGGAATTTTTTTGGCACAAGGCTTTTATCAATGGGATAACTGGTACCTTGTTTTTTCCAAAACGCCAATTGATTTGGACTGAATTATACATGTTGCATAAAGAAGGCTGCAGATTAATTTAGTTCAGTTTAGAGACACAGGTCTTTTGGCCCACCGAGTCCGTGCAGACCAGCGATCCCCGCACAATTACATAATCCTACCCTACGTACACTAGGAACTTCTTCTTCTTGCGTATGGCGTGCACAGCCTAAAGTTGTGGGACAACTTGTTCTATTTGATCTTATTTGATTGTGCACGCCGGGTTGACTGCACGCGTCGAAACAGGGCGGACCAGGTGAAGGTTGCAACCTCCCGCCCCCACACTAGGGGGGACAATTTACAATTTTAACAAACCTGCTCGTCTTTGGATTGCGGGAGGAAACCGGAGCACCCGGGGAAAACCCGCGGAGGTCACGGGGAGAACGTAAAAAACTGCGTGCAGACAAGCGCCCGTAGTCAGGATCGAACCCGGGTCTCCGGCGCTGCGAAGCAGCAACTCTCCCGCTGCGCCACCGTGCCACCCATGATCTGATTCAGTTAATACCAACAATGGCCGCGAGGTTTACAGTGAAAAAGTCAACTTTAGACTGCACGACCCGCAGATAGAACGTTTAAATGTTTTACTATTACAGGAATAAAACCACTCCTTTTCACTACAGGAGTGGAAAGTTTAGTTCTTAACCTAGCCTTTTAAAATAAAATATGTTGGTTGATCTATTGCCTCAGCTCTTTAACCACCCCTTATTCCATCTTCCATTACTTATCAAAAATGCAACAACCGCAATTTTTTCAGTAACATTTCCAGTAGCATCACATGCCTTTTGTGGCTGAGTGTTCCACATTTTTACTGCTCTCTGCATTTAACAGTAAACGTTAAATGTGGTTGAATAATTGATTATTTTTATGCTAAAAGGATCACCAAACAAAGGCCAAATACTTTCCTGCTTATTTGAAACTAAACACTGCCACTCCGTAACTATTTTACTTTTTATCAAGCTCATATGATTCAGCTCAATCTCCGTACAAATTTACCGGAGCATTGCCAAACAGTAAGAGATTAACTGTTGCAACGTTGCTGTTTCAATGTTTATCACTCAGTAGCTGGAAGCAGAATTTTCAAAACATCAAAAGCATCGCTTACAAGGCCAGGGACCCGGGTTCGATCCCGACTACTGGTGCTTGTCTGTACGGAGTTTGTACCTTCTCCCCGTGACCTGCGTGGGTTTTCTCCGAGAACTTTGGTTTCCTCCCACACTCCAAAGACGCACAGGTTTGTAGGTTAATTGGCTTGGGTATAAATGTAAAAAGGCCAGGGTAGTATTAATGTGCGGGGATCGTTGGTCGGCGCTGCCCCGATGGGTCGAAGGGCCTGATAAATTAAACTTCAGCTAAACTAAACTAAACTAAAATATGGAAGATTAGCTGCAGATTAAGAAGTCATGTGGAGTTTAACATAGGTAAATTCATGGAAGCATTTTACTAATTTAGTCAGATGAATGATAATAAGAGAAACATTTGCATAATTGTACAATCATGACACTGAAATAACTTGTTTGCATCAATGAATTATTGCTAAACCTTTAAGAGAACAATTGGCCCCAGATATTTGCAGCACAGAATAGAGTTATCTCAATATATTACTAAAAGTCTGACCTTGACCGCTTTTGGCTCGCTGTGCTGTGATTTCCGAGAGAACGCCGCCACCTACGGCCGACATTTTTGGCCACCTCGCTCAGAGCCCTCCTCTGTCTTCCTGGACCAGAGGAATTTTCCCATCGATGAAAAATCAGAGAGATATTACTGTTTTTTAAATATTCCCCATTCTCTCTGCTGCCCCTGCTGGAGGGAGGGGGAGGGACTATTAAACCAGGAAGTGGTGTGCCTCACTCAGTCTCTGCAAGATGGAGGAAGCCAGTGGTGTGCCTCACTCAGTCTCTCTGAGCTCTGAATAGCACTGAACTGTGAGTTGCCATAATGTGGTTCTAAAAAGGTTGCAAAAAATGTCTATTGATTCTAAAATGGTTGCAAAAATTGTCTCTACTGGTTCTAAAATGCTTGCAAAAAGTGTCTCTATTGTTCTGCAAAAATTGTCTCTACTGGTTCTAAAATGCTTGCAAAAAGTGTCTCTATTGGTTCTAAAATGCTTGCAAAAAGTGTCTCTATTGGTTCTAAAATGCTGCCTGGCCAGTGACTATTGTTCTAAAAGCTGCCTGACCAGAGTGACTTAGCTGCCAGCCCAAGAATCCATTCGGCCCACAATGTCCATACTAGCCCTCTGGAAACCAATCCCTTTGACCCACAACACACATACTAGCGCTCCAGAAAGCCCCCCCCCCCCTTCCCCCTCCCCTCCCTTCCCCCCCCCTCCCCCCCCCCCCCCCCCCCCCCCCCCCCCCCCCCCCCCCCCCCCCCCATTGGCCAGCAATATTGGAATTGGTGGAGAGGTGGAATATTGCATTGGGGGACCAACCCTCCCGCTTAATCTAGTATCTAGTTAAATATAGCAGCAAGCAAGAAATATATTTAAGCACGAGACAAACAAGCTTTAAGTAATAAAAATAAGAGTGGGCCATTTGACTCTTTGTGCCTGCACTGTCACTTAACAAGATTTAGTTTAGTTTAGTTTAATTTGGAGCTGAAACAGGCCCTTCGGCCCACCGAGTGCACACTGACCAGCGATCCCCGCACATTAACACTATCCTGCACACACCAGGGACAGTTTACACATATACCCAGCCAAGTTACCCACATACCTGTACGTCTATGGAGTGCGGGAGGAAACTGAAGATCTCGGAGAAAACCCACGCAGATCACGGGGAGAGCGTGCGAGCAGCGTCCGTAGTCAGGATCGAACCTGGGTCTCCAGCGCTGCAAGTGCTGCAAGGCAGCAACTCTAGCGCCGTGCCACCGTGCCGCCTGGCTCTGATCGAGTTGTGACCTGGTTGATCCGCGTAAGAAGGAACTGCAGGTTTACACTGAAGATAGACACAAATTGCTGGAGTAGTAACTCAGCGGGAAAGGCAGCATCTCTGGAGCGAAGGGATGGCTGACGTTTCGGGTCGAGATTTCAGTCTCTCAGTCTCAAGAAGGGTCCCAATCTAAAATGCCACCCATTCCTTTCCTCCAGAGATGCTGCCTGTCCTGCTGAATTACTCCAGTGATATATGTCTATCCTGGTTGATCTTGCACTTAGCCTCCCCAGGATAGAGTATTCGGAAGATTCGCCTTCCTCAGGGGGGCACGGCGGCTCAGCGGTAGAGTTTCTGACTCACAGCGCCAGAGACCCAGGTACGATCCTGACCACGGGTGCTGTCTGTACGAAGTCTGGACTTCTCCCTGTGACCCTGTGGGATTTCTCCGGGTGATCCGGTTTTCTCCCAAACTCCAAAGCACATAAATGCTTGCAGGCTAATTGGCTTTGGTAGAATTGTGATTTGTCCCCAGGGCGTAGGGTAGTGTTACTGTACAGGGTGAGCACGGACTCGGTGGGCGGAAGGGCCAGTTTCCCCACTGCATCGCTAAAGTCTAAAGTCTCGAGTAAAGTCGTTTGTGCATCAAAATATTCTGTTAATAAACCTTTGGATAGGTGATTGAAAATGCAGGGATTAGTGAGCTATGGATCTATGTGCAGGTAGGTAAGAGTTGGTCTTGGCATCACGTTTGGCAAAGACTGTTGGCCAAAGAGCTTGTCCCTATCCTGGAGTGTTCCATGTTCCTAAAATGGTTAAATTCATGCTTTTCCGCATTATATTTCATTGTATGCCGGGTGGAGGGGAATGGAGAACCAGAGAGCATAAGTGAACTACCCGAGGTAAGGACTATGGCAATGTTTCAAAAGCAAGTAGATGTGTACATGGATGAGGCAGGTTTAGAGGGGTATGGGCCTAACGCAGGCAAGGGGGACTAGTGTAGTTGGGACAGTTTGGCTGGGGTGGGCGACGTGGGTCGAAGGGCCTATTTCCACAATGTATCACTCCATGCTATATTCCTGCCAGTTTACTCAGTTCATCCATAACCCATTGAAGTGTGTTTACATCCTCCTCTCCGTTCTTATATCCGTCCCGTCATCTCTTCTGCTCTGCCAAACTGTGGATGTGAAATGAGAATATCTGGAGATTAGGCTAAGAATCACTGGAGGCATGGATGAGCTGCCTGAGAATGATGCACGTATTCCTATTCTATGTTTTCTGCCCGATAACCAATTCTCAATCCGTGTTAATACAATTCTGAAGATGGACAGAAAGTACTGAAGTTGCTCAGCAGGTCAGGCAGCATCTCTGGACATGGTGGATAGCTGATGTTTCTGGTGAACCCTTCTTAATGCAGTGCTCCTTACAAAACCTGCATTTTTAACATCATAAAACCTCCCAAGTTGCTTCCTGTAAGTGATGTTTCAGGCCGGGACCCTTCTTCAGACTAAAACCTTCAACCTATCTCCTCTGGTTCTTGATTGCCCTACTCTGGGCAAGTGAATTCCTCTCATGTGTTACTCCAACACTTTGTGTTTTATTGATGACAAGGTCTCTCTGCACACAGAACACTGTTATTGTTGATTATTCCGATCCAAGATTAATGAGCTTGTACCCTTTGATGAAAGACATCTTCTGGCTAGCCTAAAGATCACTGGTCTTCCAGTGCAACCTCCAATCGAAGACTGATATATTCCAAATTCCAAGACCACACGCCGATGGACCTCCACAGAAAGACACAAAAAGCTGGAGAAGCTCAGCAGCTCAGACAGCATCTCTGGAGAGAAAGAATGGGTGATGTTTTGGGGTCAAGACCCTTCTTCAGACTGAGTCAGGGGAGAGGGTGTCTGGAGATATGGAAGAGTAAGGTGTGAAAATGACAGTGGACATTGATAGTCAGTGAACAAGGGGGGATAGGGACGGAGAGAGAGGGAAACCAAATTTATCCAAAGAATATTTGTCAATAAGAAACGATGCCATGCTAATACAATCATCAATTTGGCGTAGTGCTAGAGCTACTGCCTATTAAGCCCCCGTCCCACTTTCCCGAGTTAATCATGAATTTTCCCAAGTTTTCCCCTTGATTCAAACTCGGAGATGCCAGCTGTAGGTACTCGGGGCTATTTTCTTTAAACGCGTGGACATTTTACAACATGCTGAAAAAAACGTCCCGACTTACCTGATGCCCCGAGTAGCTACGGCTGGCATTATGAGCCGCTACGATATACCTACGGACTCCTGCGGCCTCCCACGGACTCGCTACGGACATTCTCCGCGTTTGAACCAGGGGGGAAAACTCGGGAGAATTCGTGGGTAACTCGGGAAAGTGGGACAGGGGCTTGACGGAGCCAGAGACCCGGGTTCGATCCCGACTACAGGTGCTGCTTGTACAGACTTTGTACGTTCTCCCCACGACCTGCGTGGATTTTCTCTGAGATCTTCGGTTTCCTCCCGCCCTCCAAAGGCGTACAGGTTTGTAGGCTAATTGGGGTGGTATAAATGTAAAAGTTTTCCTAGTGTGCTTGGGATAGTGTCAGTGTGCGGGGATCGCTGGTCGGCGCGGGCTCTGTGGGCCGAAGGGCCTGTTTCCACGCTACTAAACAATGCGAATTGTATCTGTTCCCCGAATACTCTGAGACCAGTGGAAGTCTAGGCTACACCATTCCATCGATGACCCCATGGACGTCCCTGGCCAGGACCTGCCCCGAAAGCAGTGGACAACCCTCAACCGCTTGAGGGCAGGCGTCGGACGCTATGGAGTAGCGATGAAGGGGTGGGGCCTCGTGGACAGCGCCTCCTGCGAGTGTGGGGACCCAACACAGACAGTGGAGCACATCGCCACCAGTTGCCCCAAACACCGGCCACCCAATGGTGAACGAGGTCTGATTGACCTGGACGATGACACGTTGGCCTGGCTCGCCTCAACGGAGCTGCCGGTCTAAAAGACACACGGCAGAAGGAGAAGCAGAATTATGAATAATGAATTATGAATAAAGCAAAAATTCAAATCCTGAAGGTTCCTGTTGGGTTTGTCAGCCACCGCGCTGAACCAAATCAGTATGTAAAACTATAAGCGTGTTTCTGTAAACTAATAACGTGACTATCCTCACATCACACGCAGGCTCATGAATCATGACCCATTGATCTGACCTCCCGATATCAATATTCCTTGGCACTTTTGCACTAAACTCATTTAAACCACAGTCGACATGCTTTGATCAATTTTGCAATTGCTTTTGTATTACTCGGCTCAGTAATGCAATCTGTGTTGTGGAACTGGCGTATCATAATCCCTCAAGTCAAGCCTGCTATCAGCAGACCCAGCGAACAAAGTCATTTTTAAACTAAACGACTCCTGACTATAGTTAGGCACAAAGTGCTGGAGTGACTCAGCGGAACAGGGCAGCATTTCCGGATAGAAGGAATAGGGCTCTTAAAAATAGCGGAGTCAGGGGATACGGGGAGAAGGCAGGAACGGGGTACTGATTGGGGATGATCAGCCATGACCACATTGAATGGCGGTGCTGGCTCGAAGGGCCGAATGGCCTACTCCTGCACCTATTGTCTATTGTCTATTGTCTATTGAATGGGTGATGTTTTGGGTCTAGACCCTTCTTCAGACTGAGAGTCAGGGGGAGCGGGTATTCACAGAGATATGGAAGGTTAAGGTTACTCCAGCATTTTATGTCTATCTTCGGTGTAAACCAGCACCTAACTTCCGCAGCTCTGTATTTTGAATCCCACACCACAGGGAGCTGTAATGTTAACATTTAGTGTCAAAGCACCTTAAATCAAGCAATTTGCTAATATTTTCTTTGTCTCTTGGTATTTCGAGTCTCAATCACAGCATTGAATCATTTACTGCTATATCTTTAGTGCCATACACCCTAGTTTATGTTGCAGGGAGAGTTTCAAATAGTGTCTGCATGAGATTTGTACACTCTTTGCTGTGTCCAATATGATTATTTATACTTTTTAGTTTAGTTTAGAGATACAGCGTGGAACAGGCCCTTCAGCCCACTGTGTTTGCAACGACCAGTGATCCCTGCCCATTAACTCTACCCTACACACAATAGGGATAATGTACACTTATACCAAGCCAATTAACCTACAAACCTGTACGTCTTATTACAGATATGGGGAAAAGGCAGGAACGGGGTACTGAGTGTGGGTGATCAGCCATGACCACAGTGAATGGTGGTGCTGGCCCGAAGGGCCGAATGGCCAACTCCTGCACCTATGATGTCTTCGTATGATGTTGTAAGGCAGCATTTATTTAGAGAGGCGGAGAACATAAAAACAGAGATGTAACGCTGAGGCATTATAAGGCGCTGGTCAGACCGCATTTGGAATACTGCGAGCTGTTTTGGTGCCCCATTTCTGAGGAAGGATGTGCTGGCTCTGTAGAGGGTCCAGAAGAGGTTTACGAGAATGATCCCAGGAATGAATGGGTTCACGTGCGATGAACATTTGGTTTGACTGGGCCTGTGCTCGCTGGAGTTTAGAAGCATGAGGGGAGACCTGATTGAAACTTACAGTATAGTGAAAGGCCTGGATAGAGTGGTTGTGGAGAGGATGTTCCCACTAATGGGAGAGGCGAGGACCAGAGGCCACGGCCTCAGAATAAAAGGAAATACCTTTAGAAAGGAGATGAAGAGGAATTTCTTTACCCAGAGGGTGGTGAATCTGTGGAATTCATTGCCATAGAAGGCTGTGGAGGCCAAGTCAATGGATATTTTGAAGGCAGAGATAGATAGATTCTTGATTAGTACGGGTGTCTCAAGGGTTATGGAAAGAAGGCAGGAGAACGGGTTTGAGAGGGAAAGATACATCAGCCACGATTTAATGGTGGAACAAGCTTGATGGGCCGAATGGCCGAATTCTGCTCCTAGAATTTCTGAACTTCTGCCCAAAGTTCAGTGATGCTGAACTTACCTTCGAGTGGAAGATAGATACAAAATGCTGGAGTAACTCAGCAGGACAGGCAGCCTCTGTGGAGAGAAGGAATGGGTGACGTTTCGGGTAGAGACCCTTCTTCAGACTAAGTCAGGGGAGACACAGAGATAAGGACGTGTAAGGTGTGAAAATGAGACAAAGGGGAATGGGGATCGAGGAAAATTTAGAATAGATCGTTGTTAGCTCAGAGAAGGTAACAACAAAGCAAGCAGAGATATAAAATGTAAAGGAGAACAGCCAGACTGGTCGAAGAACTGGGGTGGAGAGAGAGGGAAAGCAAGGGTTACTTGAAGATAGAGAAGTTAATATTCACACCGCTGGGTGTAAGCTGCCCAAGCGAAATATGTGGTGCCGTTCCCGCCATTTGCGCTGGGCCCCTTCAAGTGACATGAGGAGAGAATGGAGGGAAACGGAGGCAAATAAGAGTAGGCCTGGGCATCGCGAGTGGCACAGACATTTTGGGCTGAAGGGCCTGTGGCTGTGTTTCGAGTTTAGTTTACTGTCACTTGTGGCGAGGCACTTTGACGGAGAGCTGCTGTTGTGCTGTACTGTGTTGCTGGGTGCTGCGCTGTTCCATCTCCTGAGCTATAACACCTCAGTCAGAGCAATGATAACAATCACCCCCTGACCAGACAGATTGCCCAGGTAGCCACCAAGATGACCACGGTCATTGGAAACTGAGGTGGGGGGCAGCTACCACCCCCCCCCCCCTGCTGAAACCACCAGGTAGCCTTGACCTGGGCAGGCATCCCAATCTTTCACCGCGTCACCCGCTGCGTTTGACACTGCATGTACCAGTTTAGTGGAGAGATACAGCATGGAAAGAAGGCCCTTCGGCCCACCGAGTCTGTACTGAGTAACAATCACCCGTACACTAGTTCTATCCTACACCAGTTTTACAGAAGCCTCTTAACCTACAAATCTGCTCGTCTTCGGAATTTGGGAGGTAACCGGAGCACCCGGAGGAAACCCACGTGGTCACCGGGAGAAGGTACAAACTGCGTGCAGACAGCACCCGTAGTCAGGATCGAACCCGGGTCCCCGGTGCTGTGAGGCAGCAACTCTGCCGCTGCTCCACCTTGTCGCCATATGACTATAATGGATGGAATCTTCAAGCCCATTTTATTGTCGATATATAAAGAGTAGCCTTGCGTCACCACTTAGTTATTCCGTCCCGGCATGTCCATGCACGCTATCCTATTCCCAGGCTGAGTTGATGATCTCTCAATGGGTCTGTCATCACCTCCTGTTTAGCAGTGGCTATTGAGCTGAGACCTGCCTGCTTCTCAACCTATTGCATCCATTGCCACTAAGGGGCTTTTGGTCCAAGATGCTCGGAACCAACCTGCATTCGATCCTATCCTCCCCTGGAGCTCCTGGTATTTCAGAGGTGGGGAAGTGTAGTGTCGTTGCTCAGGGCACTTTGGGTGTTGTCTCAGCTTGCCTCTGCAAATTGCCTGCACTTTGGTGCGGACTCGTGGCAAGCCGTGGCGTGGAATTTCTCCAGTAA
Source organism: Okamejei kenojei (assembly GCA_035221665.1). NCBI lineage: Eukaryota > Metazoa > Chordata > Chondrichthyes > Rajiformes > Rajidae > Okamejei > Okamejei kenojei. Next base: position 44,872,314 of record CM069153.1, on the reverse strand, counting down.
TTGGCTTTGAGTCATTTCCTAACCTCCTCGAGGCACAACTGTGGGCGCTGTTTTAACAGGATCATTAGCCGATTTGTTTAAGAATAAAACGGTGAACGGCTTCATTATTAAGAAAAAAACCCAGATATGGATTTTAAAATGAATGTGGATTATAAATCGGGCATGGTGGTGTGTCAGCCTCATAATGAATAAGTAAATGATAGCACACAGCTAACAGCAATGAAAGCTTATATATGAAACACCAGACTCAACAGAGGGAAATAAAAGTAGATATGGTTTAATTGTGCTGCTATGCACTTGAGATAGAGTGTAATTATGATTTTAAGCAGCCTTGGATGTCGAGTATGCAACCACTCCGAATGTAAGTTATAAACAACTTACAGACTAGCTAAAGTTCTCTGAAAGGCAATAACACTTTGAAAGACGTCACAGTTCAAAATTCATTTGAAACTGTTTACTTAAATCACTTGACCGAGCATCTTAAAACAGCAAGATGATACATTGCTCTGGTTCTACATGAGAATGCTCCTTTTGACAGAACTTTAAGGGAATTAAACTTGGCTGCAGAATGGCCACGGATTATATGGTATGGTTCGGTACACGGTACTTTAGTTATCACATGTCACAGTGAAATTCATTTTTGGACACAGTTCAGTACAAGAATCACTACACATAAGCACTTAGATACATCCTCAATACGCAACGCAGATGCAGTACAAGTGTATAGCAGTGGTACACCCAGATTCTTTAGTCAGAGGGTGGTGAATCTGTGGATTTCTTTGCCACAGACGGCTGTGGAGGCCGTCAGTTAATATTTTAAAGTCAGAGATAGATAGATTCTTGATTAGTACGGGTGCCAGAGGGTATGGGGAGAATGGGGTTAGGAGGGAGAGATGGGGTTAGGAGGGAGAGATAGATCAGCCATGATGAATGGCGGCGTAGACTTGATGGGCCGAATGGCCTAATTCTACTCCTTACGACCTGATGATAGTATACCGAGTCACCAGATTTGGCGCCATTTGCAAGTCGCAGTTGTTGTAAGCGCCGGGATCTTGATCTGACCGTGAAGGTCGGTTATCCAGGGTCGGCGTGGCCAAGCGTAGCCGTGGTGTCCTCCGCCGCTGATCCACCGCTGTAGGCCGCGTGCGGTCCACGCGCTTGAACTCCTGGATGATAGCAATATGCAATGTGCTTCGCCAATGACACACGGTTCGGTGGCCAGAAACTGTAACTGGAGGACGTAAAGTGACATTTGTCCAACATTTATCTCACATGCCGAGTCGTTTAATTTAGTTCAGAGATACGGCGCGGAAACAGGCCCTGCGGCCCACCGAGTCCGCGCCGACCAGCGATCCCTCACATTAACACCATCCTACACACACTAGGGACAAGGTTTTACGTTTACACACTTATGCCAAGCCTGTACGCCTTTGGAGTGTGGGAGGAAGCCGAAGATCTCAGAGAAAACCCACGCAGGCCACGGGGAGAACATACAAACTCCGTACGGACAGCACCCGTGGTCGGGATCGAACCCGGGTCTCTGGCGCTGTGAGGCAGTAGCTCTACCGCTGCGCCTCCCTGCCGCCCGTAGGATTTATTATTGGGTTTATTATTGTAGAGAATGGAAGATCACTGATGTGTTCACGTGACGCAGAGAAAGGTTGTGTTCCTATTTGCCTGCATTCTGCCACATGTCCTTCTAAACCTGTGCCTGTGAAAAAATGCTGGAGTAGCTCAGCTGGACAGGCAGCATCTCCAGAGAAAATGTACAAGTTACGTTATTGCATCGGGACCCTTCTCCGGCCTGATTGTGGGGTGGGGGGGGGGGGGGGGGGGGGGTGGGGGGGAGGAACCGGAAGCAAGAAAAAATGCACGTAAATAATAAGCTGCAGCCCTAACTATGTATAGATTTAATTTGAAACGTATTTTGAGTAAGGGTTTGCTGCAAAGAGTGATCACAACATCTGACACATTGGAAGCGGGGCCAGTAACTGGACTGGACAAGCTAGATGCAGGAAAAATGTTCCCAGTGTTGGGCGAGTCCAGAACCAGGGGCCACAGTCTTGGAATAAAGGGGAGGTCATTTAAGACTGAGGTGAGAAAACACTTTTTCACCCAGAGAGTTGTGAATTTGTGGAATTCCCTGCCACAGAGCGCAGTGGAGGCCAAGTCACTGGATGGATTTAAGAGAGAGTTGGATAGAGCTCTAGGGGCTAGTGGAGTCAAGGGGCTATGGGGAGAAGGCAGGCACGGGTTATTGATAGCGGACGATTAGCCATGATCGCAATGAATGGCGGTGCTGGCTCGAAGGGCCGAATGGCCTCCTCCTGCACCTATTTTTTATGTTTCTATGTTTCTATGTAACTGGGATCTCTTTAATATGACTCCAGTTCTCAGAAGGGGTTTGTTTTAAATGCCTGGTTGGCCAGAATTCTCTTCAATCTCAATTTTAAAAGTAAGATCTGTACTTTGTCGCAGAATTTGGACACCATTAGTATCATTGTGGATTGTGTGCCGAGGTCGGATCTTGTGGAGGTGTTTAAGATCATGAGGGGAATAGATCGGGTAGAGGCACAGAGTCTCTTGCCCAGATTAGGTGAATCGAGTGTAAAGTTTAAGGTGAAGGGGGGATTTAATCGGAATCTGAAGGGTAACTTTTTTACGCAAAGGGTGGTGGGTGTATGGCACAAGTTGCCAGAGGAGGTAGTTGAGTCAGGGACTATCCCAACATTTAAGAAACAGTTAGACAGGTACATAGGTAGGACAGGTTTGGAGGGATATGGACCAGGTGGGACTGGTGTCACTGGGACATGTTGGCCGGTGTGGGCAAGTTGGACTGAAGGGCCTGTTTCCACTATATATGACTCTATGACTCGATGATTTACACGACATTACCAAATAAAGAGAGGAGATAATTAAACACGGTAGGTTAGTTTAAATCTTTTCCTATTGCATTGCTGCAAATACTGGGATTGATTTCAACACTTAAAATTTCAGTAAGCATGTCAGCTAACAAAGTAATATTGACCATACTCAACATACCTCGAGCTTTTTTCTCATCAATCGCAATGTTGCAGTAGAAATGCACCAGTGAATTAAGCCTAAGACAGACACAAAATGTCGAGACTCTTCTTCAGACTGAGAGTCAGGGGGATGCACAGAGATAAGGAAGGGCAAGGTGTGAAAATGACACATCAAAGGGGGACAGAGTTCAAGGAAAATGTAGAATAGATGATTGTTAGCTAGGGGAAAGTGACACATCTCTGTGTCTCCCCCTCTCCTGACTCTCTGCTTCACTGAGGAAGGGTCTCGACCCGAAACATCACCCATTCCTTTCATCCAGAGATGCTGCCTGACCTGCTGAGTTACTCCAGCATTTTTGTGTCTATCTTCGGTTTACATCAGATTCTGCAGTTCCTTCCTACACAATTAATCTACACACTGTTCTGTGATTTTGCCTGACATTTATTAAACCATGATTTTAACCTCAGAGAGCCACCTTTCAGCTTTTTCAATGCTTTCTGTTCTAGCTTTCTGTTTGTGTCTTTCGAGATGAGATGAGGGGGAATTTCTTTAGTGGTGAATCAGTGGTGAATCAGTGAAATTCACCGCCATAGAAGTGAAAGTGAGAGGCCTGGATAGAGTGGATGCGGATGGGATGTTTCCACTAGTGGGAAGGTTTAGGACAAGAGACCACAGCCTCAAAATAAATGGGCGTTCCTTTAGAAAGGAGATGAGGAGGAATTTCTTTAGCGGTGAATCTGAGGAATTCAATGCCACTGAAGACTGTGGAGGTCAAATCAATGGATGTTTTTAAGGAGGAGTATGATAAATTCTTGATTAGAACAGATGTCGGGAGTTATGGGGAGAAGGCAGGGGTACTGATTGTGGATGATGGCGGTGCTGGCTTGAAGGGCCGAATGACCCACTCCTGCACCTACTGTCTATTGTCTATCGAGAATGGGGTTAGGAGGGTGAGATGGATTCAGTCACGATCGAATGGCGGAGTAGACTTGATGGGCCGGATGGCCTAATTCTGCTCCTATAACTTAAGGACTTATGAACTTAAGAGCAGGCTGAACATTAAAAATCTTAAATGTTGAATTAGCTAATTTTTAGGTAATGCCTGCCGGGGGGGGGGGGGGGGGGTGGGGGGGGGGGGGGGGGGGGGGGGGGGGGGGGAAGAACGAAGGGCGTTGAGAATCGCTGCCACGCACAGCGACCATTGCAGGTCCCCCCAGTGGGGCGCCAGGGTGGAATGAACTGGGCAGAAGGAGGACTATGGCAGCGATGGCATGTTAACGTGCATCGTAAAGAAGACCCTGAATACTCGACCGGTAAACTGGGATCAGAAGGCTGCGGTCAGCTTTTTGGCATTTACATCAGAGGAATGTCAACGGGCGAGGATTTTAATATAAAACTCATCAGGGATCACCGCTGTGGTCTGACTTCTCTGCAAAATAACTGTCCTTGGCAGAACTCCAGCAATGGCAACAGACCTTCTCTCGAAAATTGAAGGCGGATTTGTGTTATTTTTATTGGGAGTGTTACAGTCTCCTCATGGCTTGTAACTGACTCTGTTAAAATCAAACCAATACCATTCGTTATAAACTAACAAACGAGTTACATACAAAAGCACTCAGACTCTTGACAAATTGTGCACTAAATAGGGTGTCACTATCGATGTTGCCTTTGTAGGGAGGACCTGTGTAAAACCTGTTAGCTGACCCACTAGTTATTTAATTTTACCGACTCCAGTCTAATTGGAAATAAGGAATTGCCATTTCGGCAGCTTTCATTGACAACAATCGATCAATCAATTATATGCAACATATTTACGAACTTTAAGGGTGGCAAGGCGACGCAGTGGTAGAGTTGCTGCCTTACAGTTGCAGAGACCGGGGTTCGATCATATCTACGGGTGCTGTCTGTAAGGAGTTTGCACGTTCTCCATGTCTGAAGAAGGGTCTCGACCCGAAACGTCGCCAATCCCTTCTCTACTTAGACGCTGCCTCACCCGCTGAGTTACTCCAGCATTTGGTCTTACCCTCCATGTGACCTGCGTGGGTTTTCCCCCGGGATCTCCGCTTTCCTCCCACACTCTAAAGACGTACAGGCCTGCAGGTCGATTGGCTTTGGTAAAGCTGTACAATTGTGGGAGGAAACCGGAGCACCCGGAGGAAACCTGCACGGTCACAGGGAGAACGTGCAAAGTCCCACCCGGACATCACTCTGAGGTCAGAATCAAAACCAGGTATCTGGTGCTGTGATGCAGCAGGTGCACCACTGGTTACGATATGGAACTTGCTCTCACGTGGTGTAGTTCAGGCAAGTTACGGCCCTGTCCCACGGTACGAGTTCATTCCAAGAGCTCTCCCGAGTTTGCCCTGATTCGAACTCGGAGATTTACGGTAATGGCCACTCGTCGGTACTCGGGGCTCTCGTGGACATTTTTCAACATGTTTTCAAAATCTTCCCGAGTCTTCCCGTGCTTACCTGTCGTTAGCGAGTCTTCCCGAGTACCTGCCGTTAGCGTTACGAGCCGCTAAGAGACGTCCCCGAGCTCCGACGTACCTGCTACGTTCATTCTCCCTGCTTCCCACGAGTTTGATTATTTTTAAACTCGGGAGAGCTCTTGGAATGAACTCGTACCGTGGGGCAGGGCTTTGAGTATACAGAGGAGCTCAATAAGTCTACAGAGCAGAAAATAATAGAAACAACTGCTGGTAATGTTGAAGTAGGAAGGACGGAGATAGTTTGTTGAGTTTAGTTTAGTTTAGATCAGCTTGGGCTAGTTTAGATTAGATCAGTTTAGATCAGTTTAGATCAGTTTGGGTTAGCTTCGATTCATTTGGTTTAGTTGAGTTTGGTTGAGGTCAGTTTAAGTTTAGTTAAGTTTAGTTTAGTTTAGAGAAACAGCATGGAAACAAGCCCTTCGGCCCATCGAGTCCATGCCGACCAGTGATCCACCCGTACACTAGTTCTATCCCACACACTAGGGAGAATTTACAGAAGCCAATTAACCTACAAACCTGCACGTCTTTGGAGTGTGGGAGGAAACCGGAGCGCCCGGAGAAAACCCACGCAGGTCACGGGGAGAATGTATGAACAGACAGCCCCCGTAGTCAGGATCTGCCTTCTAGCTCCAGAGACTAACTGTACACAATTTGTACGTTCTCCCTGTGACCACGTGGGTTTCTCTGGGTGCTCCGGTTTCCTCCCACACTCCAAAGGTGTACAGGTTTGTAGGTTAATTAGTTTAGGTTGGCCCGGTGGGCCAAAGGGCCTGTTTCTCTTCGAAAACGACACATTTCTATATCATTGAAATGTTACTTTTACAAGCCCAGAATCAGCCGCCGTTCTAAATGCTCTCATGAACCGGCAGAATTTTAAAGCATGTAACCTGCTGTTGAGGGCTTTTAATAGCATAGGGTCGAACCTCAAAACTACCATGTACCCAAGTTTGCAAAGTGCGCCAGGAAACACTGTTGGAAACAGGATTCTGACATGGGTGGACACAAAAAGCTGGAGTAACTTGGCGGGACAGGAAGCATCTCTGGAGCGAAGGAATGGGTGACGTTTCAGGTTGAGACCTTTCTTCAGACTTCACCCATTCCTTTCCTCCAGAGATGCTGACTGCCCCGCCGAGTTACTCCAGCTTTTTGTGTCTATCCTCGGCTTAAACCAGCATCTGCCGTTCCTTCCTCCACAGTCTGACGTGGGTTATGTAGGCTGAGTACAATCCCCCTGCGCTGAACTACACTCTCTCAGCCTTTCCAACACATGGGTGGCCTGAGTGGAATACAGCTGCACACTCCCACCCACCTGCTGTTCCGCCTCATTCCCCAAGAGGGATGGGGCAGATGGAACGGATGGATCCCTCCCAGCACCTGTAAGCTTGAACGAGTCTTCGCAGTGGACCTGGCCGCTGAACTTCAGCTGAGCAAGGGCATTCAGGGCGTGAGACCCATCCACAGGCGGGCCTGGAGCAGTGTCCGCCGATCTTTAGTTTTACTTCCTTTAGCTTAGAGATGCAGTGTGGAAACAGGCCCTTCGGCCCACCGAGTCCGTGCCGACTGGCGATCCCCGCACACTAACACTGCCCCTACACACACACTGGGGACAGTTTTTACATGTACAGCAAGCTAATTAACCTACAAACCTGCGGGCCTTTGGAGTGTGGGAGGAAAAGCGAAGATCTGGGAGAAAACCCACGCAGGGCACCGGGAGAACGTGCAAACTCCGCAAAGACAGCGCCCGTAGTCGGGATCGAACCCGGGTCTCTGGCGCTGCACCAACTCTACCGCTGCGCCACCATGCTGGCTTGCGCCAAAACGGACATAGTCTTCGAGTAACTCAGCAGGTCAGGCAGCATCTCAGGAGAATATGGATCGGAGATGTTTCAGCAAACGGACCCTTCTTTGGAATGATTGCGTTAAAGGAGAGAAAGCTGGAAAGGTGATGTGATGGGGAAAAGCCTGGCATGTGATGGGTGGATACAGGTGAGGGGGCGTCTAGTTCAGTTTAGTTTAATTTAATTTTGTTTATTGTCCCGTGTACCAAACTATATCCTCATGATGACATGATTACAATCGAGCTGCAGGCACATGATAAATGGAATAGGTAGGTAGTCAACAGGTAGTCAAGATGGGAGGGAATACATCGAAGTCCCTCACCCTGAGCACAGGATCCCCCAGGGTTGCGTCCTCAGCCCCCTATTGTACTCCCTGTACACACACGACTGTGTGGCTAGGTTCAGCTCCAACTCGATTATCAAGTTTGCTGATGACACCATGGTGGTGGGCCTGATCTCAGACAACGACGAGAAGGCCTACCGAGAGGAGGTGGCTGATCTGGCACTCTGATGTCAGGACAACAGCCTCCTCTTGAACATCAACAAAACTGAGGAGCTGATCGTGGACTTTAGGAGGGCACATCATCCGAGGACATACACACCATAGAGGATGAATGGGGATACTGTGGACAGGGTGAGCTGTTTTAAATACCTGGGAGTCCACATCTCTGAGGATATGACATGGACATCACACGCTGCAGCACTCGTGAGTAAGGCAAGGCAGCGCCTTTACCACCTCAGGCAGCTGAGGAAATTCAGAATGTCTCCGAGGATCCTCCAGTGCTTCTACTCAGCGGCTGTGGAACGCATCTTGTCCGGAAATATCACGATTTGGTTTGGCAATTGTCTCAGGACAGGATGGCTCTGCAGAGAGTAGTGCGTTCGGCCGAACGCACTATGGGAACTTCACTCGCCCCTCTGCAGGAACTATACATCAGGAGGTGCAACTCCAGAGCCAATAAGATAATGGGAGACCCCTTCCATCCCTGCAACGGACTGTTCCAGCTGCTACGGTCAGGCAAACGCCTCCGTTGCCATGCTGTGAGAACGGAGAGGATGAGAAGGAGCTTCTTCCCAGAGGCCATTCGGACTGTAAACTCCTATCTCACCAGGCACTAACTTTACTGGACCATTCTACTGTTTTTAAAAAAAATTGCTGTTTTTTTCCCCTTTTTCCTTCCGCCTGCAATATTTAATATGTAACTGAATATGTGATTCTGTTCCATTCTGTTTGTAGTTTGTTTGTTTGTTTGTTTGTTTTTTGCACACGGTCCGCGAGCACGGGCACTTTTCATTTCACTCCCCATCCCGTATGTGTATGTGACGAATAAACTTGACTTGAATAACGTTTTGGGACAGGATAAAGTCCAACAAGGACCGGGGGGAGAACAATGGCGTACCTGGCGTGTGGGGACCACTGTGAGGAGGGGGAGGGGGTGGAGGAGGGGGTGGAGGAGGGGGGGTGGAGGGAGGGGGAGAGGGAGGGGGTGGTAATCAAAGGAGGACTCGGACCCGGGATGTCAGTGCCATTTACCCAGTGCATACCTTGGGTACGCATGCAAGGAATTTCAGCGTGACTTGTCGCATGCAACATTCATAAAGATAGTCCCAGGGCCTCCAATGAGGTGGATAGTAGCTGAGGACTGCGCTCCGGTTGTTCGATTGGCAGCAGAGTGGATAAAAGCCCAAGTTGCGTGCATCACTTCACTGGAGGTCAGAGACCATTATGGGACCAGCATAAGGTACCAGTGTCATGTTTTAACACACGACGTGATCGAGTTCACAGAATATTTGCATCGACCCTCTGATCTGAAATGACGCACGTATCTTGCATCAGTGAATTTGCTTGTTGCTTCAAGGAGCAATGGTTCCCCGGCACATTTACATGGAAAATGCAAATGCCACCGGCACAAGTGTTCTTTATATTCTTTGATCTGTTCTGCGTCTGCACATGGTGGAAATGCCCAGTACAGAATGAAAAAATAAAACACTTCTGAAAAACAGCGTGCAAATCCCTCTAAACCTATCCTATCCACATATCTGTCCAAACGTCTCTTAAACTGTTGTGCTAGTTAGTGCCTGCCTCAACTACCACCTCCGGCAGTTCCGTTTCATATAGTCTCCACAGGGCACAATGGTGGGGAAGCGGTAGAGTTGCTGCCTTACAGCGTCAGAGACCCGGGTTCGATCCTGACTGTAGCTGCTGTCTGTATGTACGGAGTCTGCATGTTCTCCCTGTGACCACGTGGGGTTTACTCCGGGTGCTGCGGTTTGCTCCCACACTCCAAAGAGGTACAGGTTTGTAGGCTAATTGGCTTGGTATAATTGTAAATTGTCCCTAGCGCGTGTAGGGTAGTGTTAATGCGCGGGGTGTGGGGGGATTGCTGGTCGGCATGGACTCGGTGGGCCGAAGGGCCTGTTTCCGTGCTGTATCTCTAAACTGAACATCAACACCTGCACATACGAAGATAGTTCCTTTTATATTCTTGGATCTATTCTATGTCTGAACATGGTGGAAATGTCTCAATGCCCAGTACAGAATGAAACAGGTTTGTAACACAAGACATAAAGAGCTGGAGTAACTCAGCGGGTCAGGTAGCATCTCTGGAGAACAAGGATAGGTGACGTTTCGGGCCTCGATTACATATTTGCTGTCAAAATCTTGATATACGAGGGACATATATTGAACAACTGAGGTCCATGGCGATCAATGTGCGGCCCGGTGGCGCAGTGGTGGAGTTGCTGCCTCACAGCGGCAGAGACCCGGGTTCGATCCTAACTACGGGCGCTGTCTGTGCGCAGTTTGTACGCTCTCCCCGCGTGGGGTTTCTCCGGGAGCTCCGGTTTCCTCCCACTTCCCGAAGACGTGCGGGTTTGTAGATTAATTGGCTTTGGTAAAATTGTAAATTGTCCCTCGTGCGTTGGGAAGAGCTAGTATACTGGTCGGCACGGACTCGATGGGCCGAAGGGCCTGCTTCCATGCTGTATTTCTGAAGAGAAGTAAAGTAAATCAAGGCCAATTGTAGTAAATGTACGTCAAAAAACTGCAGATACAGGAAATCCAAAAATAAAACAGTGGTGCAGCTGGTCGGGCTCCGGACTCACAGCGCCAGAGATACAGGTTCGATCCTGACCTCGGGTGTTGCCTGTAGAAACAAAGAACTGCAGATGCTGGTTTATAGACACAAAATGCTGGAGTAACTTAGTGGGTCAGGCAGCATCTCTGGAGAAAAAGGATAGGTGAGTCCTTCCTCAGGTTGAATGGCAGTGGGGTGGTGGGGGGGGGGGGGGGGGGAGGTGAAGAGTTGGAGATGAAAAAAGACCAGAACCAGTCAGGGCTGTCAACAAATGACTCGAGGCAAGGTGGTGCCCTGGCGTGCCCATTGTTGGCTGGGATCTCCAGCGATCCCTTCCTCATCCTTTTTTCTCCATAGATGCTGCCTGACCCTCTGAGTTACTCCAGCACTCTGTGCCTCTCTCGGGTGCTGCCCGTGTGGAGTTTGTGCTTTTCTACCTGTGCCGCGTGGGTTTGCTCCGGTGTTCTGCCACGTCCCAGGTTTGGAGGTTAATTGGCCCTGTGTAAATTACCCCGAGTGTGTCGGGATTGGACTCAACGAAGGGATAAGGTGGAACTAGTGTGAACGGGCGATATCGATGGTCGACGTGGGCTCACTGGCCCAAGGGACATGTTTCCATGCTGTGTCTTTGAATCAATTCAATGAAGAATTCCATTGCAAGCACGAGTTTCATTGTCCATTGTGGGATTCGTGACAATAAAACTCTCTTGACTCTCGAATGATGAATGGATCTATAATTTAAACAATCGATCGATCAATCGGTCGGCACGGTGGAGCACGGTAGAGTCGCAGCCTTTCAGAGCTTGCAGCGCCAGAGACCCAGGTTCGATCCCGACTACGGGCGCTTGTCTGTACGGAGTTTGCACGTTCTCACCGTGACCCGCGTGGGTTTTCTCCGAGACCTTCAGCTTCTTCCCACACTCCAAAGACGTGCAGGTTTTGTGGTCAATTGGCTTGGTATAAGTGTAAATTGTCCGTAGTGTGTGTAAGGTCGTGATAACGTGCTGGGACCGCTGGTCAGTGCGGACGCGGTGGGCCGACGGGCCTGTTTCCGCACTGCATCTCTAAAATCAATCAAGCCGATCAAACGATCAATCGATTAATCAATCAATATCAGGAAATATTCAAAAGTTGCCCCACTGTGCCGATTTTCCGTGTAGGCATTCTTACAAATGACAACTATTCATTTGTGGCCGTTTTTGTCGGCTATGGAATCTTTTCCTGGCAATCTAAGCTTATCTTAAAACGGACAATGGGATTGAGATTTCTGTTCAAAGATACTTCATCAGAAGTGGGAGAGAGTGAAAACTAAAGATAGACACACAACGGGTCAGTCGGCATCTCTGGAGAGAAGAAATGGGTGACGTTTCAGGTTGAGACCCTTCTTCGGACAGTTTCCTTATCGTCCTTTTGAGTTCCACTGTCTGTATAACTCAGCACCACCTATCCCACAGCCAACAATGGACCATTGTGGGCTCCACCTTTCCTTGATCATTGTTGCTTTTTTGCACATCTTTCATTCATTTGTTCTATGTACCGTCTATAATCTCTCGTCTCCCTCTCCCCCGACTCTCAGTACGAAGATGGGTCTCGACCCGTAACGTCACCCATTCCTTCTCTCCAGAGATGCCGCCTGACCCGCTGAGTTACTCCAGCATTTTGGGTCTACCTTCGGTGTAAACCAGCATCTGCAGTTCCTTTGCACACAAGAGTGAAAACTAGCTTGGAGAAAGAGTCTTCAATCTTAAACACAAGGATTTGAGTATAGGAGCAGGGAGGTTCTACTGCAGTTGTACAGGGTTTTGGTGAGACCACACCTGGAGTATTGCGTACAGTTTTGGTCTCCAAATCTGAGAAAAGACATTCTTGCCATAGAGGGGGTACAGAGAAGGTTCACCAGACTGATTCCTGGGATGTCAGGACTTTCATATGAAGAAAGACTGGATAGACTCGGCTTGTACTCGCTAGAATTTAGAAGACTGAGGGGGGATCTTATAGAAACTTACAAAATTCTTAAGGGGTTGTATAGGCTAGATGCAGGAAGATTGTTCCCGATGGTGGGGATGTCCAGGACAAGGGGTCACAGTCTAAGGATAAGGGGGAATTCCTTTAGGACCGAGATGAGGAAAACATATTTCACACAGAGAGTGGTGAGTCTCTGGAATTCTCTGCCACAGAAGGTAGTTGAGGCCAGTTCATTGGCTATATTTAAGAGGGAGTTAGATGTTGCCCTTGTGGCTAAAGGGATCAGGGGGTATGGAGAGAAGGCAGGTACAGGATACTGAGTTGGATGATCAGCCATGATCATATTGAATGGCGGTGCAGGCTCGAAGGGCCGAATGGCCTACACCTGCACCTATTTTCTAAGTTTTCTATGTAAACATTCTCCGTTTCTCTTTCCGCAGATGCTGCCTGACCTGCTGAGTGTTCCTGATATTTTCTGTTTTGACTTCAATGCCGGTACAAGCTGATATTGGATCTCGATCGGCCTCCGTGATAAGATCAGAATTTCAGTATTCAAATATTTTAGTGTGCAAAAATATTTGAATAGTGAAATTCTGATCGCGCTGTATCTCTAAACTGAACTCAACACATATTAAGAGGGTTCCTTAAAGCCTGCAGAACTCCAGGCAAACAGGATGTGGCTCTGTATAAAATCATGAGAGGTCTCGATCGGGAGTCTTTTGCCCATAGTTGAATCGAGCACCAGAGGACATCGGCTTAAGGTGAAGGGGAAAATATTCAATAGGAATGTGAGGGGTAACTTTTTCACACAAAGGGTGGTGGGTGTATGGATCAAGCTGCCAGAGGAGGTAGTTGAGGCAGGGACTATCCCAACATTTAAGAAATGGGTACGTGGATAGGGCAGGTTTGGAGGGATATGGACCAAACGTGGGCAGGTGGGACGAGTGTAGCTGGGACACTTTGGGCAAGTTGGGCCTTAGGGCCTGTTTCCACGCTGTATCACTCAATGACCTTATGACTCTCGTGGTCTCTGGGATGAGCTTGCAATTTTTATACACAACTATTCATTGAAATATTAATTTATGTTTCATCCGTTGTCAGTATCAATCTCCTTCACGGCAAGTCTTGACCGATACACAAGTTGGGGATGTTTCCTATGAGATATTTAAAGGGTGTTGAAAGGGCTTTGCAGTCCCACTGTGCAAAGCAACACAAAATACTATCTTGACGTGAGGGCGAATTGGCATTTTGAATATTTGCCTATTTGGGTGGCTACTTATAAAAAGACACTCAGTCTGAAGAAGGGTCACAACCTATTCCCTTTCTCCAGAGATGTTGCCTGACACACTGAGTTACTCCATCTTTTTCTGTCTATCTTCAGTTTAGTTTATAGTTTAGAGATACAGCGTGGAAACAGGCCCTTCGGCCCACTGAGTCCGAGCCGGCCAGTGATCCCCGCACATTAACACACCACCGTAAAAACAAGCGGGCGTAGCCAGGATGGAACCCGGGTCTCTGCACCAAATCTACCCCTGCGCTAACATGCCACCTTCAATTTAGAGTTCCATCCACACCAGGGCCAATTTTACATTTGTACCAAGCCGATTAACCTACACACCTGCGTGGGCGGACACTGAAGATCTCGGAGAAAACCCCACGCAGGTCACGGGGAGAACGCACAAACTCCGTGCAGGCAGGCGCCCGTAGGTGGGATCGAACCCCGTTGTAAGGCAGCAGCCACCGTGCTGCCCATTTAAACCAGCATCTGCAGTTCCTTCCTTCACAAGGATCCTGCTCAGTTGGCTGGGCCATTGGAGATATGCCAGTGTTTGTGGAAACGTACGGAGCAGGAGGTTTCAGCCTGAAGTCAGAAGAATGTTGGACGTAGCTGGCATTAACCCGTGATGCCATCTAGATTAGCAGTGCAAAATCCCATCCGCTGGATACAACAGTGCCTTGTCGATTTTTCCCATTCGGCTCGGTGGGAAAATGTCCTGAAGCATTGAACACCCGTTGACCTCTAACCTTGCCATTTATGTTGGCATCAGCATGTGTGATGGGCAGTCTGGATAAGGCAGTGTGGGAATTGTTCACAAGAATAGCTTTAAAAGTCAATTGAAAACATGGCGCACTAATCGAAGCAATCTGCAGCTAGAATAGAAAAACGATCCCGCAAATGCCAGATTACAAGAATAAATGGAACTATCTGTAATCTCCAATAAAAGTGATAACATAACTTTATAATAACTCAATCGTATTACCTCTCCTGGGTTATTATGTTTTATTATATTTTAGCTTCCACGCAGCTCACGGAGAGGTACAAACTCCGTAAAAACAAGCGGCCGTAGCCAGGATCGAACCGGGATCTCTGGTTCAAATATGCCGCTGTGTCAACATGCCACCTTCAATTTACAACTGAATCCACACCGAAAGTGAATATTTGCCAGATTCAAAGCATGTGCAGTTATTTATTAAAGATCATTAATGGGAATGGAAATGACGTACAACTTTCTTGCAGGGTACCAGTAAACACTACATCACATTGAAAAGATCATAGATTCTCATGAGTTTCTTCAACTTGGGTGTGCTGGATCCAGTTTCACTGGGGTTTGATCTCATTTGTTTCACGTTTTCACAGAGATTTTTTTTAAAACGCTCTATTTTAAGAGTTGGCTGCGGCCAAGATTTGTCTTTACTTTAGACTTTAGACTTTAGACTTTAGAAATACCGCCCGGAAACAGGCCCTTCGGCCCACCTAGTCCGCGCTAACCAGCGATCTCCGTTACACTACCACTATCCCACGCACCAGGGACAATTTACAATTTTTACCGAGGCCAATTAACCTACAAACCTGTACGTCTTTGGAGTGTGGGAGGAAACGGAAGCAACCAGAGAAAACCCACGCGGTCACGGGGAGAAGGTACAAACTCCGTACAGACAGCACCCGTAGTCAGGATCGAACCCTAGTGGAGACTATATGGAATGAAGTGCCAGGGGTGATAGTTGAAGCATGTACTACCATAATGTTTAAGAGACGTTTGGACAGGTACGTAGATAGGATAGGTTTAGTGCCATATGGGCCAAGCGCAGGCAGGTGGGACATGAGGCATGTTGGCCGGCATGGACAAGTTGGGCCAAAGGGCCTGTGGCCACATGGTTTGACTTGTGGTGTTGAAGATCTTGCCTCATCGTTGGAATCAAAGGCAGGACGAGATGACCACTACATGTGGATCAGGTAAATGTCGGAAAGAACTGCAGATGCTGGTTTACACCGAAGATAGACACAAAATGCTGGAGTAATACAGCGGGACAGGCAGCATCTCTGGAGAAAAGGAATGGGTGATGTTTCGGGTCAAGACCCTTCTTCAGACAGATCTTTTGGGTCGAGACCCTTCCTCAGTCTGAAGAAGGGTCTCGACCCGAAACGTCACCCATTCCTTCTCACCAGAGATGCTGTCTGTCCCGCTGGATCAGGTAAGTTCAGGATTTCAATGATGGAGGTAGGGAGGGGGGGGGGGGGGGGGGGGGGGGGGGGGGAGGTTGCCACAGCAAAATCCTGGCCAGCAATTAGTGGAACTAGAGCCTTTATTCAGGGTGTTAGTGATGGACTAGATGTCATAGTTAATTATTCATTCTGCTGCAGTATAATCCATCACACTAGATGGAAACAATATTTAATTGCAGAAACCGACTGACTTGGACTTCTTCCACTTCCATTATACAAATTGGCCCACACAATGTTTATTATATTTTCTTATCAGGCAGAGTGTCCCTCCCAGTCCAGTAACAGCTGTTCTTCTATTTAGAGTTATTGACTATTTACGGTGTGCGGTGGCGCAGCGGTAGAGTTGCCGCCTTGCAGCGCTAACAGCGCCAGAATCTATCACCGGGTTCGATCCGGACTGCGGGCTGCTGTCTGTACGGAGTTTGTACATTCGCCCCGTGACTGTGCAGGTTTTTTCCCTTTAGTCAAGATCGAACCCAGGTCCTGGCGCTGTGAGGCAACGACTCAACTTTGGACACTTTGCGAGTGCACGGAATGAGCTGCTGGGGGAGGTAGTTGAGGCAGGTACTATCACAACTTTTAAGAAAGATTTAGACAGGTACATGGATAGATTCTAGAGATATATCATCCAAATGCAGACAGGTGGGACAGTGAAGATGGGTCATGTTGGTCGATGTGGGCAAATTAGGCCGAAGGGCCTGTTTCCACGCTGTGTGACTCTCTCTTTCTCTCTCTCTCACACTCACTCTCTCTCTCACACTCATTCGCACTCACACACACTCACATTCTCTCTCTCTCACTCTCTCACAAAAAAGCACACTCTCACCCTCTCTCTCACATAAACACACTCTCTCTTTTTCTCCCACACACAAACACACCCTCTCTCTCTCTCTCCCTCTCTCTCTCATGCGCACATGTCCACTTCTCCCTCTCTCTCTCCCTCTCTCTCTCTCACACACTCACACACACACACACACTCAGGGATTATTATTGTTTCCAACTGATATAAAAAGAGTTCAAGTCAGATGAGACCAAGCGCTTCAGAAAATTAATGAACTGGGAATAATCAGATTGGACCTGCAGGATCACAAGGCTTTGTTTTGATAAGGTGACAGCGGAGTCAAGAAATATTTTCCACTCTGAGCTTTTCTTCACCACCTCCCACCGTGTGTGAATGATCCTGAAGTGAGTACTATCATTCACTCCTGTATAATAAAGGAAAATGAGAGTGTGCGCGTCCCGTAATCGTGCGTCATATGAAACCAGATGGGATTCGGTTGTCAATATTCTCCCAGCCCCCTGCAGCGTAAGACAAGCACAGTATCAAGGGGCATTAAACAGATCTGTCTAAACCTCAGGTGGATGCATGAAGGGCTTTGCGATTTCCAGCCTTCCTTTCCTCACTGCGGATCAAGGGGTATTGAGCAAGTTAGTTGCCAGGCTACGTCAATGGGCTAATTCGCACCCTAGGCCTCCATGGCACGATTCCCACACCGGCAGCTACTAATTATTCAAGTTCATCATCCAGTCAATATCAGTCCGCCTTTGTGGCCTCAGGTTGGATCAGCGTGGTCCACTGACAGATACGGCGTGTAACGTTTTGCGTAGAAAGGAACTGCAGATGCTGGTTTGCACCGAGGATGGACACAAAATGCCGGGGTGACTCAGCCAGGCAGCATCTCTGGAAAGAAGGAACGGACGACGTTTCGGGTCGAGGCCCTACTTTCAGACCGAAGAAGGGTCTCGACCCAAAACGTCAGCCGTTTCTCTCCAGAGAGGCTGCCCGTTCTGCTGAGTTTCTCCAGCACTGTGTATCTAACCCAAGTCTTACAGGGCGGAATCATATCCTTGACTCTTCTGACTGATGAGTGCCATACATACGTCTTCACCAATCCATCTGCCTGTGTTGCCACTTTAAGGGAGCCATGGATCTGAGCCCCTAGACCTCCTCTGCACCTCAATGCTGCGAAGGGTCTTTCCATCGACCCTCTCCCTTCCCCTTACATTCAACCTCCCAAAGAGCAACACTCAGGGACAGCACGGTGGCCCAGTGGTGAGGTTGCTGCCTTACAGCGCCAGAGGACCCAGGTTCGATTCTGATCCTGACTACGGGTGCTGTCAGCACCGCGCTTGTACGTTCTCCAAGTAACTGTGTGGGTTTTCTCCGGGTGCTCCGGTTTCCTCTCACACTCCAACAGACGTGCAGATTTGCAGGATAATTTGGCTGAGGTGAAAATTTGTAAATTGCCCCGAGCGTGTAATTACGGGGATCGCTGGTCGGCACGGACTCCGTGGGCCGAAGGGCCTATTTCCGTGCTGTATCTCTAAACTGAACTAACACCTTGCACTTACTCAGATTAAACTCCATCTGCCATTTGAAGCATATGAGCTGAATGCAGGCAGGTGGGACTAGTGTAGATGAGGCATCTTGGTCAGCGTGGGGAAGGGCATGTTTCTGTATGACTCTGTGACTTTCTCTTCAGCTCACCGAATAGTGAAAGGCCGGGATGTGGAGAGGACGTTTCCACTGGTGGGAGAATCTAGGACCAGAGGCCACAGCTTCAGAATTAAAGGATGTTCCTTTAGGAAGGGGATGAGGAGGAAGTTATTTAGTCAGAGGATGGTGAACCTGTGGAATTGATTGCCACAGAAGCCTGTTGTAGTGGTGTAAGGGTTTATCGAAAGCATCTCCTGTGGAGGCCAAGTCAATGGATATTTTTAAGGCAGAGACAGATAGATTCTTGATTAGTACGGGTGTCAGGGGTTATGGGGAGAAGGCAGGAGAATGGGGTTAGGAGGGAGAGATAGATCAGCCGTGATTGAATGGTGGAGTAGACTTGATGAGCCGAATGGCCTAATTCTGCTCCTAATGAACTTACGAACATGCTTCTTCTGAAGGAACTGCAGATGCTAGTTTACACCGAAGATGGATTCAAAATGCTGGAGTGACTCAGCCAGGCAGTATCTCTGGAAAGAAGGGATGGGTGACATTTCTGGTCGTGTCTGAAGAAGAAGTGTCTCGACCCAAAAAGTCACCCATCCCTTCTCTCCAGAGATGCAGCCCATCCCGCCGAGTTACTCCAGCGTTTTGGGTGGCACTCCCGGTGGCAGTCATTTCACATCCAGCAATAGACCACAAACAACGTCAAAAATACATGCAAATGCAGAAAGTTTGTCCACCCAGATTTTGAGGGATAATTTCCCAGTGCAGCCTTCTTCACTTTCAGAAACCTGTTCCCTCTTCAAAGACAATTTTGTTATATTAATACTTTTCTGTGACGTCACGAGCGTTTCTGAGCAATGCTTTGATCCTTGAAATGTTGCAAGGCTCCAATTCAGGCAGTAGTGCATCTGTCAAATCACCCATGCCCTGTTGAGTTTCACTGTCTGTATAACTCGTTATCACCTACACCCACAGCCAACAATGGACCATTGTGGGCTTCACCTTTCCTCGATCATCATAGCTTTCTGCATATCTTTCATTCATCTGTTCGATGTACCTTTTATATCTCTCGGTTCCTGTACCCCGATTCCCAGTCTGAAGAATCGGTCTCGACCCGAAACGTCACCTATTCCTTTTCACCAGAGATGCTGCCTGACCCGCTGAGTTAATCCGGCTATTTGTGCCTATCTTCCTTGTATTCAAATCCCACTCCAACTCAAAACTGGTGCTGACCCGCTAATGCTCTGTTCGAGTTTATTCTAGTTTACTTAGAGACACAGCGTGGAAACTGGCCCTTTGGCCCACCGAGTCCGCGCCGACCAGCGATCCCCGCACACTCGCACTATCCGACACACTAGGGATAATTTACACTTATGCCAAGCCAATTAATGTACAGATCTGCACATGGTTGGAGTGTGGGAGGAAACCGGAGATCCTGGTGAAAGCCCACGCAGGTCACGGGGAGAACGTATAGACAAGGACCCGTAGTCAGGATCGGACCTGGGTCTCTGGCGCTGTAAGGCGGCAACTCCACCGCGCAGCACAGCGATGCCAGTTGTCAACTGCGTTGTCAAATCAAAGCCCCATCTGCTTTCTCAGGTGGCTGAGAGAAATCCCGTGGCAGTATTCTGAGTTTTCCCATGTGTCCTGTCCAATATTTATCCCACCGAAACCATCGCTGCAACCAGATTGTTCCCGGTGATTATTTGTGGGACTCTGGTGTGTCTTTGATAGGCTGCCAGGTTTCCTGTATTCAACCAGTGCACGCAAATGGACACTGGCCGCGAGTTCTCTTGGAACCATTTTGAGTTGGAACCATCGCACGAACACATGCCACCTTCGATGAAACTGAATCAGTGTGAAACACAATGTTTCGGCTCAAGACCCTTCTTCAGACTTCAAGGGCATCTGACTGTGCAGGAAGGGACTGCAGATGCTGGTTTAAACCAAAGAGAGACATTAAAAAAGCTGGAGTAACTCAACGGGACAGGCAGCATCTGTGGAGTGATAGAATGGAAACGGTGCATACAAAATACACATTTGGTAAAACACACCTTGAGGGGCAGCAGTGCCAAAGACCTGGGTTCGATCCTGACTAAGGGTGCTGTCTGCTCAGGGTTTGTGCGTTCTCCCCGAGACCACGTGGGTTTTCTTCAGTTTCCTCCCACACTTCAAAGATACACAGGTTTGTAGGTTTATTGGCTTGGTATAAATGTGAACTTTCCCTCGTGTGTGAGATAGTGTGAGTGTGTGAGGATCGCTGGTCGGCGCAGACTCGGTGGGACGCAGGGCCTGTTTCCTCGCTGCACCTCGAAACTAAAACTAAACTAAAACGATGACATACAGTTCATGTTTTCCCCCTGAGATCTTCACCGTTTATTTTTAGAATCACATCTGTTTGGAACACAAGGTTCTGCAGATGCTGGCATCTTGAACAGGGGTCCCGACCCAAGACCTCACCTGTCCATTCCCTCCACAGATGCTGCCTGACCCGCTGAGTTTCCCCAGCACTTTGTGCTTTGGAGCAGGTGGATATTCGTAAAAATTGGGTGAATATATTTGAACGGTGGTGAACCGAAACAGCATAAGGAAGATTGAAGGTAGAAAAAAAATGCTGGAGAAACTCAGCGGGTGAGGCAGCATCTGTGGAGCGAAACCCTTCTTCAGACTGATGCGGGGGTGGTGGTGACGGGAAGAAGAAAGGAAGAGGCGGAGACAGTGGGCTGTGGGAGAGCTGGGAAGGGGAGGGGAAAGAGGGAGAAAGCAGGGACTACCTGAAATTGGAGAAGTCAATGTTCACACCGCTGGGGTGTAAACTACCCAAGCGAAATATGAGGTGCTGCTCCTCCAATTTACGGTGGGCCTCGCTCTGGCCACGGAGGAGGAGGCGCAGAAGGAAGATTGAGATTTGCGAGTAACGTTATCACCTTGCATTGCAGCGTCTCTCAGTGTCTTCCCAGTGGACTAATAATCCAGAGCGTGCAACATGAGGATCTCCTGAGAGCGTTTATTTTCGCTGGAGCGGAGCGGAGCTTTAAGTTGCTGCAATAAAATCTCTCTGAGACTGGTCGGAGATGTGCAGTGTCCTCCCCCCTTTCTGATACGGAATGGTCTATCCTCAACAGAGGGCTCACCTTTGTTCCCCTCTGCCCCCCCACCTCAACGGGTTCCGGGTCCGCCATGACGTAGAGCTCTTCTTCCGTCGCCTCTGGGCCTTTTCCTACCGGAAGGAGTCCACACCACCCAGAGATGACCCCCTTCTCCCATCTCCACCGGTCCCCCTCCTCTTAGACCCCTCCTGGATGGCCTCCTTAGACCTCTTAATTTCGAACTGCTGGCGTGGCATCAACCGCCTCAACCCTTCCACTCCCCTCACCTACTCTATCCTCACCCCTTCTGGACATCCGCTCGCTCTGCAGCAACCCTGACTTTATCATCTAACCCGCCGACAAGGGAGGTGCCGTGGTAGTCTGGCGCGCCGACCTCCACCAGGCGGCAAGTTTCAGACACCTCCTCCTACTTACCCTTGGACAATGATCCCACAGGTTAGCACCAGGCCTTCAGACGCCCACAGCTCACAATGGCCTGTTTGCTTTATCATCATTACTTTTTTTAAAATCCTTTGCACTCCTTTGTTCTATATCTCTCCACATCCCCGTCTCCAACTCTCGTCCCCTTTCCCCCTGACTCCCAGTCTGGCGAAGGGTCTCGACCCGAAACATCACCTATTACTTATCTCCAGAGATGCTGTCTGACCCGCTGAGTTACTCCAGCTTTTTGTATCTGATCTTCAGGTTTATTGACTCAGTCTGAGCACAAGGCAGACAACAGCCAAGACACAATTCCCTTGAGAAAGATTGATCACTGAGTAAATTGGATGCAATGGTGATGCTGAGTGCACTTGCTTGCAATGTGAAACCATAACCCACACACAGAGCCTACAGTGAAACATATAACATTGTTAAGGGTTTGGACACGCTGGAGGCAGGAAACGTGTTCCCGATGTCGGGGGAGTCCAGAACCAGGGGCCACAGTTTAAGAACAAGGAGTAAGCCATTTAGAACGGAGACGAGGAAACACTTTTTCTCACAGAGAGTGGCTGGAGCTCTGTGGAATTCTACTGCCATGATCAGAAGGGCTGGTGCGAGACTCCTGCTATTGTCTGTTTGTCTATTGTTGACAACGCTATCCCTCGGTTAGGTGCTGCTTTTGCTGCAAATGAAAGAGATCGATGTCTGTAAGCAATCACCTCCCACAATGTTTGACCCAGCAAATCCAATCTTCCTCTGATAAAAATAGCGGAGTCAGGGGATCAGTGGGGGAGAAGGGAGATGCTGCCTGGGCTTTTTGGTCATACGATGATTGATAGCAGAAATTAGGCCATTCGCCCCATCAAGTCTACTCCGCCTTTCATTCATGGCTGATCTATCTCTCCCTCCTAACCCATTCTCCTGACACCTCCCCTTAGCACATGTACTAATCAAGAATCTATCTATCTATCTCTGCCTTAAATAAATCCACAGCCTTCTGTGGCAATGAATTGGTGCTTTGGCTGTAGAAGTGCGGGGGGGGGAGTTGGGAAGGAGGAGAAAGCTGGACAAAGCCTGGCAAGTGATAGATGGAAGAGAGACAAGATATGCTGGAGTAACTCAGCGGGACAGGTAGCATCTCTGGAGGGAAGGAATGGGTGACATTTCGGGTCGAGACTTTATCAGACTGAGAGACAGTGAGGGGGATACTGAGAGGTAAGGGAAGGGACAGGACGCAGCAGAGCCTGCATCCATGACTCAGGAAAGGTGGAGCCCACAATGGTCCATTGTTGGCTGGGGACGAAATGATAACGAAGGAATACAAACGGTGAAATTAGCAAGAGGACCTGGGTGAGGAGGGGATGGAGAGAGAGGGAATGCTAGGGGAAGTTAGTAAAATCAATATTCATGCCGCTGGTTTGTAAGCTCATCATCGTTGAAAACATTAGCGACGCAGAGGCGCTGGTTTCCGACGGGAACGGTGACGGACGCACCACACATCTCTGTCCTCCAGTTCCTGCGGACTTCCGCCACTGGAAGTCTAGGATGTTGGTGTGCGTGTGTGCTTTATCATCATTCCTTACAATGATGTGCACGACAGTGATCGCAACTTCTACTGAAGTGTGGATGGCCGTTGGCTCGCTAGGAGCTCATCCGCCCTTTGACAGGCCTTGTTTTTTGGTCCTGCTGGGGGTCCACAGTCCCCCTCCTCACCCGGCAAACCAGGTGGGGGAGACGGTTTAGTCGCCGACTGTCCGACCATGAAGCAGGTAGCGCGGGATTACATGGCACCCGTGGCAGGGAGAACTCCCCCCGACCTGACCTGACCTGACCTGACCTGAGCTGCTCAAGGGAAATATGAGGAGCTGTTCCTCCAATTGTGTGTGGCCTCACCCTGACTGGAGGAACAAGTGATAGGTGGATACAGGTGAAAGGTTTAGATTGGCAGCTGGCAACGGCTCAAAATTACTAAGGGCGGTAAAGTTGCTGCCTTCCAGTGACCAGGGTTCGATCCTGACTAAGGTGCTTGTTTCTATGATCAGCCATGATCATATTGAATGGCGGTGCTGGCTCGAAGGGCCGAATGGCCTACTCCTGCACCTAATTTCTATGATTCTATGGTATTTACGGTCTTCTGAGGAATAGATCGGGTCGATGCACAGAACCCTATGCCCAGAGTAGGTGAATCGAGGACCAAAGGACGTAGGTTAAAGGTGAAGGGGAAAAGATTTAATAGGAATCTGAGGGGTAATATTTTTCACACAAAGGGTGGTTGGTGTATGGAACGAGCTGCCATTGGAGGTAGTTGTGGCTGGGACCACACCAACGTTTAAGAAGCAGTTAGACGGATACATGGATAGGACGGGTTTGGAGGGATATGGACCAAGCGCAGGCAGGTGAGACTAATGTAGCTGAGACATGTTGGTCGGTGAGGGCAACTTAGGCCGAAGTGCCTGTTTCCATTCTGTCTCACTCTATAACTCCCCGTGACCTGCGTGGGTTTTCTCCAAGACCTTTGTTTTACACCTCCAGTCCAAAGACGTACAGGTTTATAGGTTAATTAGCTTGGTATAAATGTATAAATGTAAAATTGTCCCTCGTATGTGTAGGGCAGAATGAATATGCGGGGATCGCTAGTCGTGGCGGACTAGGTGGGCCTCAGTGCCTGTGCCTGTATCTCTAAACTTAACTAAGATGACAAAAAGGTGTCAGATAAGTAGAGAAGAGGAGTGAAGTGTGAGTTTAGTTTGGTTTAGTTGAGGTTATTCGAGTCATAAGCACAGGACTATGACACTAGGACACTTTTGACCTGGGCCTTCTTGATGGTGAAAAAGTCTTGGGGCAGAAGGGCGGACTTTGAGTCAAGCTTTTGATTTGGAAAGTCGTACAAAATGTTTGGAAAAAAAAGGATTGCAGGCTGATCACCTCTGTAAATTACCCCGAGTGTATAGTGAACGGATGTGAAGGTGGGATAGCAGAAGCAGTGCGGACGGGGCGATCGATGGTCAGTGTGCACTCGACGGGCCGCTGGGCCTGTTTCCGACCCGCATTCTCCACAAAAGAGAAGGAAAAGAATCGTGAAGAAATGGGATTTTTCTTCATTTTCCCTCCCGGTTTCTCCCCGAAATTTTCCAGCCGGCTTCTCTGCCATCCCAGGGCGGAATGATTATCGCAACTAGTCCGCAGGAACCAGCGGAGAAAAGACCGGGAATGTTCACATTGAATGGCGGTGCTGGCTGAAGGAGCTACTCCTGCACCTATTGTCTATTGTCTATTGAATGCTGCAGAGAAACGATCAAAGACTACAGCTGTGAATCACTCCAAGGGTTCGACATTGCTCTGGTAATCATCTCCTGACCTGGATAACGTACGACTGAGAAAGCTGTAAAGATGTCAATGTTAGCTCTTGCTGAGCAGTATGTCTGTGATGCTCCGCAGCTGGGCCTACTACCACTATCCATTCATAATGCTCCAGGAATCTACTGATCCGAAGCATCGCTCGTTTACAAATGCTCTCGCATCTTCGCAAAGGCAGGGGAAACTAACTTAGCAAAATATTGATGGAAAACATTCCCTCCGTTTGCCTGCTCCACCAAAGCACGGAACATGGAGCACGGAACGTGGGGAAAGGCCGGGACAGAGTGGATGAGGAGAGGATGGTTCCACTGGTGGGAGAGTCTAGGACCAGAGGCCACAGCCTCAGAATCAAAGGACGCACCTTTGGAAAGGAGATGAGGGGGAATTTCTTTAGTCAGAGGGTGGTGAATCTGTGGAATTCATTGCCACAGCCGTCAGTGGATATTTTTATGGAGGTGGTTGATAGGTTCGGGATTAGTATGGGTTGTCGGGGATTATGGGGGGAAGGCAGGAGAATGGGGTTGAAAGGGAATGATGGATTGAATGGTGGAGTATTGATGGGCATAATACTGCTCCTATAACCTATGAACATAGAACAGTACAACAGAACAGGAAAAGGCCCTTTGGCCCACATTGGTCTGTGCGAAACCTGACGCCAAGACCCTCTCGTATCTGCCCGCACATAATCCAGATATGACCATTTTCTGCATGTTCGTATGCCTGTCCACAATCTCGTCAATGCCACTATTATATCTGCCTCAACCACCACCCCCGCCAACGTGTTCCTGCCACTCATCACCCTCCAGCGTTAAAAACGCCCCGCACACATTTCCTTTAAACTTTGTCCTTCTCACCTTAAAGCTATGCCTTCCAGTGGAGTCATAGAGTCATAGAGTGATACAGCGTGGAAACAGGCCCTTTGGCCCATCTTGCCCACACCGGCCAACATGTCCCAGCTACACTAGTTCCCATCTGCCCGCGTTTGGCCCTATATCCCTCTAAACCTGTCCGATCCATGTAATAGTCTTTGATTTTTCCATCGTGGGAAAGAAGGTTCTGACTCTCTACCCTATCTATGCCTCTCATAATTTTATATACTATCAGGTCTCCATGCAACCTCCAGCATTGTAGAGAAAGCAGTCCGTCAGTCCATCCTTTCCCTGTTCCTGATACACCCCCCCCCCACTAAATCCACTCGCGGAGCTGCTGCCTCATGGCACCAGAGAAGCGGTTCCGATCCTGACCTCGAGTACTTTCCACGTGGAGATTGCAGGATCTACCTGTGACGGTGAGGATTTTTTTAACGGGTGTTCTGGTTTCCTCCCACTTCCCAAAGACGTGCGGGTTTGTAGGTCAATTGGCCTCTGTAAAAAACAAAATGCCCCTAATGCACAGAGAGTGAATGAGAAGTTGGCATAACGTAGAACTAGCATGGAAGGCATGAACTGGGTGGGCCAAAGGGCCCATTTCCACACTGCATCTCTAAACTAAATATTCTGGGAGCATAGATTCCTCCTCATCTCCATCTGAAATGTGGGACCTCTTGTTCTGATGCTGGATATGGTTTAGTACAGCGACCTTACCTGCAATTGGACCATAGATAAATCATACAGGTGATATATCCTGTAGTTTCCTCTGATCCTTACTTTACAGAATCATGAGAATGGGAGCAGCGGTAGAGTTGCTGCCTTACAGCGCCAGAGACTCGGGTTCGATCCTGACTACGGGTGCTGTCTGTATGGAGTTTGTACATTTCCCCCGTGACCTGTGAGGGTTTTCTCCAGTGGCTCCAGTTTCCCCCCACACTCCAAAGACGTCAAGGTTTGAAGGTTAATTGGCTTGGTGTGTGTGTGTGTGTGTGTGTGCGCAGGAAAGTGTTAACGTACGGTGATCGCTGGTCGTAACGGAGGCGGTGGACCGAACGGCCTGTTTCCATGCTGCATCTCCAAACTAAAGTAACTACATGTATAGTGTATAGTGAAATTGTCTTTGCATACAATATATCCCCAGTCAATAATGCTTAATTGTGTGATAGAATTACTTCTTCACTCTTGAGTCAAATGTCAGAGGCAGACTCGAACATGCGTCTTTTAACATCTAGCATTGTTTAACATTATTGACCGGGATTAAATTCCCAGAATCAAGTCACATCTTCTTCTTGCGTACGGCGTGTACGGCCTAAAGTTGTGGGACAGCTTGTTCTGTTCGATCTAATTTGATTGCTCACGCTGGGTTGATTGCATTAGTCGAAACAGGGCGGACCACGTGAAGGTTGCAATCTCCCGCCCCAAGAATCAAGTCACCATTCCTGGACATATTCGGGAGGCAAGGTGGCACAGCAGTAGAGTTGCTGCCTGACAGCGCCAGAGACCCGGGTTCGATCCTGACTGTATGGAGTTTGTACATTCTCTCTGTGACCCGAGTGGGTTTTCACCGGGCGCTCCGGTTTCCTCCCACATGCTAAAGACGCACAGGTTTTTAGGTTAATTGGCTTTGGTACAAATGGTCAACTGTCCCTTGTGCGTAGGAGAGTGCTGGTGTACTGGTGGCCGCAGGTCGGCGCGGACGCGGTGGGCCGAAGGGCTCGTTTACGTGCTGCCTCTCTGACGCCTTCCCTCATCGCGTACCTGTACACTGTAAATGGCTCGATTGTAATCGCGGTTTGTCTTACTGCTGACCGGCGAGCACACAACAAAAGCCTTTCACTGCAGCTCGGGCACAGACAATAAACTAAACTGAGACTGAAGTCTAACGTCTAAAGACATTTTGCAAGTCTCGGGAGGCATGTTAGTCGTGACCCTTTTGTCCAGCAGAAGGGGTCGGATAGCGAGAGCGTTTATTGATCACGAGAAACAAAAGCAGGCAGCAAAATGTAATTAAATTGTTTTTCTGTGCACCAGCTAACAAGGTCAATCCACCAGCACCAACTAGATCGTTAGCAGGACAACATAATCAATTATTTTTTCCACTTTATAAGCCAATATTGTAGCCAGGCGAGCCACATGCCCGCAACCATTGTACTCTGGATACAGAATCTGTGGGATTAAATTGCATGCTAGATACATCGCAAAAACAATGATTGTGAAATGAGATCGCAGCAGTTTATATTACATGTTTCAAACAAATCAGTTGGGGCATACATCATCTTGAGGAAGCAATAGTTGGATAATTACAGAATCCTATTTTCCTAATGTGGAAACCTCATTCAATGAAAGGAATAGCTGTCGGCTCATATTAAAGCTGCGTTCCCTGGCATGGATTCTATAGAGGGATAAATAATTTGCAAGAAAAAAAATGATAAACACTGTTTGGAGCCAAGTAATGGGTTTGGACATTACAAAGAATGAAGTGAAACTCGACCAGCGATCCCCGCACATTAACACTACCCTTCACACACGAGGGACAATTTAACATTTATGCCAAGCCGATGAGTCTACAAACCTGTATGCCTTTGGAGCGTGGAATGAAACCGAAGATCTCAGAAAAATCCCACGCGGGTCTCGGGGAGAACGTACAAACTCCGTACGGGCAGGATCGAACCCGGGTCTCTGGCGCTGTAAGGCAGTGGCATTAGTCTTACAAAATGATCTTGTCTTGTTAAGCTTTCACTGGGGAGTCAAAATAATTCTCCACAAATTAGAAAATACATCATAAAATGTATGAAAAAGAGTTGAGCTGCTGAATTCTTCGTCTTCCTCCTCCTCCTCCTCCTCCTCCTCCTCCTCCTTCTCCTCCTCCACCTCCTCCTCTGCCTCCTCCTCCTCGCATAGGCCATTGACAAATGCCCTCCACCTCACTTGGTTGTTGGCAGTTCTTTCGGGATCTCCCCAGTTGAGCCCACACTCAGACATTTCTGTCTGGACACCTCTTCTCCAGCTGTTCCTGGGGCAACCTCTTTTCCTTATTCCTTGGGGGTTCCATTTCAGGACTTGCCGGGTGGGTGATGTTTGTGGTAGGTTTCCTGAGAGGGGGGGCAATCCAACTCCATTTTCTCCTTTGAATTTGAAGTCGCCGTTGAGTTAGTGCTTCTTAATGGTGGCTTTGATTGTGGATTTAGGATAGAAGACCAGTGAAGACATTCTTGCCATAGAGGGAGTACAGAGAAGGTTCACCAGACTGATTCCTGGGATGGCAGGACTTCCATATGAAGAAAGACTGGATAGACTCGGCTTGTACTCGCTGGAATTTAGGAGATTGAGGGAGGATCTTATAGAGACTTACAAATTCTTAAGGGGTTGGACAGGCTAGATGCAGGAAGATTGTTCCCGATGTTGGGGAAGTCCAGAACAAGGGGTCACAGTTTGATAAGGGGGAAGTCTTTTAGGACCGAGATGAGAAGATCATTTTTCACACAGAGAGTGGTGAGTCTGTGGGACTCTCTGCCACAGAAGGTTGTTGAGGCCAGTTCATTGGCTATATTTAAGAGGGTGTTAGATGTGGCCCTTGTGGCTAAAGGGATCAGGGGGTATGGAGAGAAGGCAGGTACAGGATACTGAGTTGGATGATCAGCCATGATCATATTGAAGGCGGTGCAGGCTCGAAGAGCCGAATGGCCTACTCC
The DNA here is from genome assembly GCA_035221665.1 of Okamejei kenojei. Classification (NCBI taxonomy): domain Eukaryota; kingdom Metazoa; phylum Chordata; class Chondrichthyes; order Rajiformes; family Rajidae; genus Okamejei; species Okamejei kenojei. The sequence continues at coordinate 44,842,522 of CM069153.1, read as the reverse complement.
TGCACCTATTTTCTATGATTCTATGATTCTAAGATTGAGGCCACATCAAGGGGACTGGTGGTCACAAGCTGATGATGGTTTGAAGAAGGGTCTCGATCCGAAACTTCGCCCACTCCTGTTCTCTGCATCTCTGGAGAACATGGATAGGTGATGCTTTGGGGGCGGGAGAATTCTTCAGACAGATTGATAGTGTTTATTGCTGACATACTGATGTATCTATTGAGAAGTCATAGAGTCCGAGTACAGCAGGTACTATCGCAACGCAACGCACATGGATAGGACAGGTTTAGAGGGATATGGGCCAAACGCAGGCCGTTGGGACTAGCGTAGATTGGGCATTTTGGTCGGCGTGGACAAGTTGGGCTGAAGGGCCTGTTTCCATGCTGTATCACTCCAGCACTCTAGACTGGATGGGCTGTACGGCATTCTACATGGAACGGAAACATACCACAAGAATGCGAGGACTTTGTACATTTTTCCAGGCTGAGGCAGAAGATAAGATGCTTATGGGTGGCATTTGCTAGCTGGCACACCTCAGAACATGTGAAGGTGGTGAAGGAGGAGAGGGGGCAAGGGATGAAGGTTGCAAGTGTGATCTTTGGCACTCATACAAAATGTGCAACAGTGATTCAGCTCCCTGTAAATCGTTGCACCCCATTCAAGCCACAATTACCCCACCGGAGTTTAGATTAAATGCGAGCCACCCCAAGATCTCAGTGTGTGGAAGACAAACTGCTGCCCCGTCTATCCCAGGCTGCTCTGGAAGACCTTTTACATTTTGGGGCCATAAGACATACAGTAGGAGCAGACTTCGGCCGTTCGGCCCATCAAGTCCACCTCCAGTTTAAATTCCATTTGGAATATTTTGGAGAAACCAAGAACCAAGAACTAAGTCTACTCCACCATTCAATCGTGACTGATCTATCTTCCCCTCTCTACCCCATTTTCCTGCCTTCTCCCCATAACCTTTGACACCCTTACGAATCAAGAATCTATCAACCTCTGCTTTAAAAGTAGAGATTGGATAAAACATAAACATGTTGGTGAAAGATCTGGAATATTGGAATCAAGAATCATAGTTTTAAGGTTAAGGGGGAAAGGTTTGATAGGAATCTATGGAGTATAATTTTAATGTAGATTGGTAGGTGGATGGAAGATGGCCTCCACTGCCGTCTGTGGCAGTGAATTCAACAGGTTCACCACGCTCTGGCTAAACTCTTTCCTCCTCATCTCCATTCTAGAGGTACGTCCTTATATTCTGAGGCTGTGCCCTCTGGTTCTGGTCTCTCCCACTAGTGGAAACATCCTTTCCACATCCACTTTATCCAGGCCTTTCCTTATCTGACCAGAGTCTCGGACAACCCTTGTGCCTTCTCTATCCTCTCCGCAGTCATGCCCATTTGGTAAATGTGTGTCACTTTTGAACATCAGATTTTGTGTAACTATATAATGTTTTTTTTTTAAATTTCTGTGACATTTTAAAGGGTGTTGCCATGGTGCTGGAAACTCCATCTCCGGCTTTCCACTTTAGTGGCTCGATGATTCAAAGGTGATTTATGTAACGTGTGTACTTTAGAAGTAATTGAGACACAGAGGGAGGCGATGCATTAAAGCAGTCTTCACAGAAAAATACCCATCCCAAACAAAGCACATGCCTTGCACCCATCGATAATATCACTCAGTAACCCTCTGAGACCACAAAAGGTACAGATTCCTTCATAATTAAAAAAACAATTACAAGGGTGGTACTATGGCGCAGCGGTAGAGTTGCTGCCTCACAGCGCCAGAGACCCGGGTTCGATCCTGACTACGGGTGCTGTCTGCACGGAGTTTGCACGTTCTCCCCGTGACCGCGTGGGTTTTCTATGAGATCTCCGGTTTCAATAGACAATAGGTGCAGGAGTAGGCCATTTCGGCCCTTTGAGCCAGCACCGCCATTCACTGTGATCATGGCTGATCATCCCCAATCAGTACCCCGTTCCTGCCTTCTCCCCATATCCCCTGATTCCGCTATCTTTAAAGTTCTATCTAACCCTCTCTTGAAAGCACCCAGAGAATTGGCCTCCGCTGCCTTCTGAGGCAGAGAATTCCACAGATTCACAACCCTCTGGATGAAAAGGTTTCCCGCACTCCAAAGACGTACAGCTTTGTAGGATACACTTGGCTTGGCAGAAGTGCAAATTGTCCCTAGTGTGTGTAGGATAGTGTTAGTGTGCGGGGATCGCTGGTGGGTGTGTCCCTGTTGGCCGAGGGGCCTGTTTCCACGCAGTATCTCTGAAACTATAAGGAAAACGAAACAAAAAAAAATTCCAACATTACTCTGATGTAAAATCTTCCCCGTTAGTGCTTTTCGAGTTTTGATGTTATCCTTGTGACTTGGCCAACAGATCTTTCTGTTCAACCATGAACAACTGCCTTGCACAACAAATAGGTTAATGAGCCAGTGAAGCATTTAAAGAGCGCCTCTAATGTAGAAATAAAATGGATATAAGAGTTTTTAAACTTCCTTACCAAAACACCATTTTTTTGTAGACAGCTGTTCAGTCTTAAGCGGCAATCAGTCAAGGATGTTTTCTCATTAAACAGTACAAAAAGCAAAGAAGATTTTTCACAGTGCAAAAGTGTTGTGGAAACACTTTGAATCAAAGGATGAGCTTATTAAGTTAGCAATTTCTTTCACACTGACCTGAAGATCCGAACGATCTATGATCGGCAAAGCAGAGCTGGAGTTGCTGCCTTACAGCCCCAGAGATCCGGGTTTGATCACGGCTGCAGGTATTGTCTGCGCGGAGTTTGTACCTTCTCCCTGTAATCTCATAGGTTTTCCACGTGTGCTCCGGTTTTCTCCCACACTCCAAAGACGTACAGGTTTGTAGGTTAATTGGCTTCGGTAATTGTAAGTCTGTAGGATAGTGTTAGTGTACGGGGCGATCGCTGGTCGGCGCAGACACGGTGGGCCGAGGGGCCTGTTTCCGCGCTGTATCTCTAAACTAAACTAAACTAAACTAAAGTGATCAAAGGATGAGTTTGTAAGCTGATAATTAGTTTAGTTTAGTTTAGCTTAGAGATACAACGTGGAAACAGGCCCTTCGACCCACCGAGTCCGTGCCGATCAGCAATCCCCGCACATAAATACTTTCCTATAAACATTCGGGACAATTTACAATTTTACCAAGCCAATTAACCCTACAAACCCGTGCGTCTTTGGAGTGTGGGAGGAAACCAAAGCTCCCAGGGTAAAGCCGCGCAGGTCAGGTCACAGTGAGAACGTGCAAACTCCGTACAGACGGCACCCGTGGTTGCGAATGAACCCGGGCCTCTGGCGCTGTGAGGCAGCAACTCTACCCGCTGCGTCACCGTCCTTCCCTTCCACTGCGTCCTGGAGATCCTGACGATCTCTGGCAGCTCAGTTGTCACGTGAAATGAGCTGATGGCTGCTATTGCCATGCAAACCACCATCTGTTGCAAGCGTTCATCGCTCCATTGTGACCACATCGCAAGGGATGATTAACTGACACGGAAATGTCGGAACTGCTGAAGGTATAGAGACCAAAGTCCGCGGAACATCCTGGTAATCGCACGAGGCAGTAATAATAGAACTGTTGACCGCCTCATCACAGTCAATCCCTCTCAATTAGTGCACACCAGGGGATGTGGAAAACTTTAATGCCAAAAAGCTTTAGGAATTTCCCTTAATTATTCACTCATGGGCTCTGTTGGCAAGGCCAATATTTATCGCCTGACCTTAATAAAGTGGATAGGAACAAACGCTAGACCATCAAGGAAAACGAAGGCTGTGGAGGACAAGTCAATGGGTATTTTTGTGGAGTTTGACAGATCAGCCATGATTGAATGGCGGAGTAGACTTGATGGGCCGAATGGCCTAATTCTGCTCCTAATGAACGTATGAACTTCTGATTAAAGGTTCATTGTCTCTCCACTTGTACACCGCACAATGACAATAGAGTTTGAATCTGAATCTGAATCTGAATCATCACTAGACTGTTCAGACCAGAATAGTAGATTCCTTTCACTGAAGCACACGAATAAAGCTGGTGGATTTTTTGTTTGCAATAAGCGGGTTTAAGCTTTAGATTTTGGACTTTGGAGGTAGAGCTCGGAAACAGGCCCTTCGGCCCACCGAGTCTGCGCCGACCAGCGATCACCCCTGACGCTAGCACTACCCTACACTCTTGGGACAATTTAAGATTTTTATCAAAGCCAATTAACCCACAAACCTGCACGTCTTCGATGTGCGGGAGGAAACTGGAGCACCCGGAGAAAACCTACGGGGTCACGGGGAGATCGTAAATTTCCGTAGAAACAATAAAAAAAATAAACATACTTGATGTAAAGTGTCTGTCTTCAGGTAAAGCAGCAATCCGGATTGGTTCAAATTGCCAAACCAAGGTCTACTGAAGTGTTTGGGAAGGAAACAGGTCGGAAGAAGGGACTCGACCCAAAACGTTACCGTTCCTTCGCTCCAGGGATGCTGCCCGTGCCACTGAATTACTCCAGCTTTTTGTGTGGATCTACTGAAGTGTTAAGGGCCTGTCCCACTTACGTGATTTTTTCGGCAACTGCCGGCACCCCCCACCCCCCCCCCCCCACGACAAGCTAGAACTATCCTACCACCTAGTTATCGTCAAGCTACGCCCACCTACGACCACACCTACCACAACCTACGACCACACGGGCGACAACCTACGACAACCGAAGTCAACCTCCGTCCACCCGGCGAGAAGCTACGACAGGCAATGACCCTGTCGGCGACAACTGAAGACAACTGAAGACAATTGAAGACTTGTTGACTTAGGTTGACGTAGTTAGTCGCCAATGGAATTCACCAAAGTCAGCACCCGGCGACAACCCAACGTCACCCTGGCAACAACCTGCGTCATCATGGCGGCAAACAACGGCAGCACCTACGAAAGGAGAAGACAAGCCACGTCAAGCCCACAGTTGCCGAAAAGTTTTGAACATTTCAAAATCTAGTGGCCACCAGCAAAACTTTACGACTCTGTAGGTGACTTGAGGTGACTGCTCACGACCATACAGGCGTCACCCCGCGACCATGTGAAAACAGCCTAGTCGCCTGTAGTCGCCAAACAAATCGCCTAAGTGGGACAGAGGCTTTACCAATCTGATGCATGAACTTTCTTCACTCTCCACATATGCTGCCTGATCTGCTGAGAATTTTCTGATTTTCTTTCTGGATCCTATTGATGTGTATTCACAATAATATTGTTATTGGTTTATTATTCTCACGTACCGAGGTGCAGTGAAATGCTTGTGTTTGCTGGCTAACCATTTAAATCAGATCACTTACCAAATAGTGCAAGGCCTGGGATAGAGTGGAAGTGGAGAGGATATTTCCACGTGGGAGAGTCTGGGACCAGAGGGCACAGCCTCAGAATAAAAGGACGTACCTTTAGAAAGGAGATGAGGAGGAATCTCTTCAGTCGGGCGATGGTGAATCGGTGGAATTCATCGCCACAGACAGAAGCTGTGGAGGCCAAGTCATTGGGTATTTTTAAGGCGGAAATTGAAAGGAAATTGATTGGCAAAGGTTTCATTGGTTATGGGGAGAAGGCAGGAGAATGGGATTGAGAGTAAAAGATAGGCCAGCCATGATTGAATGGCGGGGTAGACTCGAAGGGCCGAATGGTGGCCTTCTTCTGCTCTCATGGCTTATGGGCCTACCAGACATGGGTTTGACCAGGTGATAATCATATCCCACTGTAGAATGCCAATCTGTATTAGATAAGGAAGCAGGTAGCAAACAAGCTGAACTTGACTGGCAAAATTCAGGATCTTTTCATCCGCGCAGCGTTTTGGATGTAATATTTGCAACATTAGTCATAAAGATATGAACAAACTGCAGTCTTGCTCACATTCAAAGTTCAGTTTATGTTTTGCCATGTGTACTGGAGTACAGTGAGAATAGGTATCAGTCAGCGGAGCAACACTACACGATTACAGCCGAGAATTCCACCGTGTACAGATGAAGGGAACAACGTGAATAACGTTTGGCGCAAGATCAAGTAAAGTCCGATCCAAGATAGTCCGAGGGTCCCCAATGAGGTAGATAGTTGTTCAGGACTACTCTCTAGGATGGTTCAGTTGCCTGATGACAGCTGGGAAGAATTGTCCCTGGATCTGGAGGTGTGTGCGTTTTCTCACTTCTATACCTTTTGCCCGATGGGAGAGGGGGGAAGAAGGAATGGCCTGGGTGCGACTCGTGCTGGATTACGCTGCTGGCCTTGCCGAGGCAGCGTGAGGTCAAGGCAAGGGACTACATTACAGCCGGAGGTGTCTGCTTTGTTTCAAAGCAAAATCTTTAGCATTCAAGGGTCATCAAGATGCCTGAAAGTGTTTTTCAGGTGGCTGGTTTGAATTTGCAATGGTCTGGAAGGTTTCAACGATACTAGGGCTATACTGGGAATCCAAATACTACTGGCTCTGCATTGTATCCGCAGATCGTATGGTCTGACACAGGCTGATATCGAAATTCCAGTAAAGCTGCATCTTTACTTAAAAGTGCTTTTTTTTTGTTTGTGGTTGATTTTATTAGAAGTTAATACAGTACAAAACAATACAGTGGTACCTAATTTTAGGTGCCAACTATGTCGTAACGTAATACGTTCTCTGTACAACCTCTAGTTTTATGTTTTTGAAAAGGAAGTTAACAAAAGACAAGAAATAGAGAGAAGAAAAAGAGGAAAAAATAGATAGTAGAAAATGGAAAACCGTGAAGTGTGTATATAGGAAATGAAAAAGTTGAAAGTAGAAATAGGAGAAAAAGACCCTTAAAAAAGAAGTTTTCAAATCTTTGTTCGGAGATGTAAATCTATCCACGACCTGACCTGAAACAGTCATCTTTACGGTAATGCTGCATCACATGATTCCAAAAAGTGCTTTTAAAGAGACAAATCCAACGAGGAACGTTGACACAGGGAACATCTGATGCTGCTACCTGGAGCAAAACATCAAGTGCTGGAGTAACTCAGCGGGACAGGCAGCCTCTCCGGATGGAAGGAATGGCTGATGTTTCGGGTCGAGACCCTTCTTCAGACTGAGAGTCAGGGCAGTCTCAGCTCATCTCAGTCTGAAGAAGGGCCTCGAGCCTAGATGTCAGACGTCCATTCTCTCCAGAGACGCTGCCTGTCCCGCTGAGTTACTCCGGCGTTTTGTGTCTGCAATGGAGTCTAGGTTTATCCTGGGATGAATGTTCTGCCTGTCTACCCTATCTATGCAGTGTTTTGTGTCGGGATCTTTCTTCAGACTGATGAAGCGTTCTCACCTGTTCATTCCCTCCACAGATGCTGTCTGGCCCGTTGAGTTCCTCCAGCAATTTGTTTCGAACGTACATTGTTTTAGTTTTAGTTTTAGTTTTAGAGATGCAGCGCGGAAACAGGCCCTTCGGTCCACCGAGTTCTAGCCGACCAGCGATTCCCGCACCATCCTACACGCACCATCACTACAGTTTACGCTTCTACCAAACCAATTAACCTACGAACCTTTACGTCTTCGGAGTGTGGGAGGAAACCGAGGATCTCGGAGAAGACCCAGGCAGGTCACGGGAGAACGTGCAAACTCCGTACAGACAGCACCGGTAGTCGGGATCGAAACGGGGTCTCCGGCGCTGCACGCGCTGTAAGGCAGCAACTCTACCGCTGCGCCACCGTGACCGCCCGATTGTGAGCGCAGATGGTTCTTCTGCATCTGGACGATGGTCAGACTTGGGCAAGTTGGCGTTTTTCTTATTTGTCCGGGATGGCGGGACTGTCATACGCTGAGAGAATGGAGAGGCTGGGCTTGTACACTCTGGAGTTTAGAAAGGATGAGGGATTGAAACATATAAGATTGTTAAAGGTTTGGACACGCTAGAGGCAGGAAACATGTTCCCGATGTTGGGGAAGTCCAGAACCAGGGGCCACACAGTTTAAGAATAAGGAGTAAGCCATTTAGAACGGAGACGAGGAAACACTTTTTCTCAGAGAGATTGGCGAGTCTGTGGAATTCTCTGCCTCAGAGGGCGGATGGAGGCGGGTTCTCTGGATGCTTTCAAGAGAGAGCTAGATAGGGCCCTTAAAAATAGCGGAGTCAGGGGATATGGGGAGAAGGCAGGAACGGGGTACTGATTGGGGATGATCACAATGAACGGCGGTGCTGGCTCGAAGGGCCGAATGGCCGACTCCTGCACCTATTGTCTATTGTCCTACTTGGTGAGAGTGCGTCATCGTGGCAGATTTCCACAGAACAAACCGTACTTTATCAACACAATGATGAGGGACTGCTGCCTCACTGTGTTCACATCTGATCCGGAGCAGTGACTGCGTGGGTGGACTGCTTTCCTCCCACACCCCGCAGGCAGGTTAATTAGCCACTGTAAAATTGCCTTTCAGATGACTTTAGTTCATTATTGCCACCTGCACCAAGGTACAGCGAAACGTTTTTGTTTGCCTGCTATCCAGTCGAAGAAAAGTCTGTTCATGTATACAATAGACAATGGACAATAGACAATAGGTGCAGGAGCAGGCCATTTCGGCCCTTCCAGCCAGCACCGCCATTCAATGTGATCATCCCCAATCAGTGCCCCGTTCCTGCCTGCAATCAAGCTATACACAGTGCCCAGATAAAGGACAAAGGGCACAACATATAGCCCAAGGTATGTAGAATTAAAGTGCAGCTCCAGTTGAGTTCAGTTTATTGTCCTGTGTGCCGAGGTACAGTGAAAGGCTTACGTTGCGTGTTAACCAGTCGGCAGAAAGACAATACATGATTACAATCGAGCCATTTACAGTGTACGGGTACAGGAGAGAGGGAATAACGTTTAGTGCAAGGTAAAGTCAGCAAGGTCTGGACAAGCCTGAGAAAGTCCGATGAAAGAGAGTTCAAAGGTCTCCAGTGAGGTAGATGGGGCGTCGGACCGCACTCTAGCTGACGAGAGGGCCATTCATTGGCCCTGAGTAGACTTGATGGGCCGAATGGCCTAGTCCTGCTCCTGGAACCTCTGCCAGTGTCAGAGTTCAGAGAAATGTTCACGCATCAGTTGCACGCACCGCTTCAGCAACTTGAACGAGTTTGCCAAACATCTCACTACATTCTGGTTCATGTTACTGATCATTTGGACATTCAGTCAACCAGCGCTACATCAACTTTAAAGATTTATACAACAGTAAAAGTAATAAAGAGTTTATTGCGTGGTGCTGTGTTACATAATGCCTGTCAGTCTCCAGAATAATTGTCGCTCATTTACTTGTGAACTGGTGAAATATGATTAGTCAGTCTTTACAATAAATTCAACCTCTTTCCAGACTAAGTGAATGTCATTAGGCTTTCAACCCATGTGTTATCAGTTAGCTGGGGAGGCACGGTGGCGCAGCGGTAGAGTTGCTGCCTTACAGCGCAGGAGACCCGGGTTCGATCCTGACTGCAGGTGTTGCCTGTGAGGAGTTTGCGCGTTCTCCCAGTGACCGGGTGGGTTTTGCTCCGGGCGCTCCGGTTTCCTCCCACACTCCAAAGACGTACAGGTTTGTAGGCTAATTGGCTTCGGTAAAAATTGTAAATTGTTCCTAGTGTGTAGGGGAGAGCTGTGTGTGGGTGATCGCTGCTCGGCACGGACTTGGTGGGCTCTGTATCTCCAAACCAAACCAAACTAAACCAAACCGAAGGGAACTAAGCTAAAGATATACACAAAAACGCTGGAGTAACTCAGTGGGTCGGACAGCGTCTCTGGAGAAAAGGCACATGTGACGTTTCCGGTCGAGACCCTTCTTCAGACTAAACTGAACTAAACTAAGCCAAACTAAACCAAAATAAACTGGGCAAGAGAGGCCGTCTGTGTTCCTGCATTAGACCAAAGCAGGTGTTTGGTGATAGTCCCCCTGAACATTGAATCACCTCACTCCTATCAAACAAAACAAACATTTATGCTCTAACGTGTGGGTAGGAACTGCTGGTTTACACTGAAGATAGACTGAAATTGCTGGAGACACTCGGCGAGACAGCCAGCATCTCTGCAGAGAAGCAGTGGGTGACGTTTCGGGTCGGAACCCTTCTTCAGACCGCACTAATGTTTGGCAAGGGCAGACCGCTGATCTCCTAAATTAGGAAGCTATGTCACTGTCTGGACTCACACGTGAGAATCGTTCTGTTGCCGCAATGAGGGAATTCCAAGAGCAATGGAATTTTATCCAACGCGGAGCCTGTGTTGGAACCAGGGTGGGCATGAAGAGAACCAGAAGGAAAGAAAGGAAACATGATGTGAGGATAAATCTGGACACAAATAGTTCTCATCTGAGCCAATTCATTCAGGGTTCTGCATGTGGTCTGATGGCAGCACGCAAGCTCTTGGCTCAGGCACTCGCACTGGAAACACTGAAGCGCTTAACTCACACACAGCTCAACATGGCTTCATTACAGAGTTATAGGCTATGCTACCCAAACTAACCTCCGTATTTTCACAACACCTCAATTAAATTTCACCGCACTGCTGCACTGACGGTCGATTGAGGCTCAGTCACAGAGTCATACAGCGTGGAAACAGGTCGATCGGCCCAGCTTGCCCACACCGGCCAACATGTCCCATCTACGCGAGCCTCACCTGCCCATATCACCTCCAAACCTGTCCAATCCACGTACCTGCCTAAATGTTTCTTAAACGTTGCGATAGTCCCTGCCTCATCTACCTCCATCGGCAGCTCGTTCCATACACCCACCACCCTTTGTGTGAAAAACCTTCAGGTTTGCTTTGAACCTTTGCCCCCTCTAGTTCCAGAATACTATCATGATTAGCACAATAAATTACAACTTGGCCGAACTAGATGCTTCCTCTCTTTTGTATGTTATTGTTGGCACAATGTCTTGTGAGAAAGGTTTGGGATAATCAATGATAGAACAGGCAGTGAAATGGCAAATTCTTGGATCAGTTCTCCCGTGTGGAACATAGGCTGTTCCTTGCCGAAATTCTCTCTTCATAGTGGGTTAGTGGCACATCTGAAATGCCATCTACATCCTTATATAGACCATAGAACATAGAACAGTACAGCACAGAACCGGCTCTTTGGCTCACAAAGGTTTGTGTCGAACACCATGCCTGGTCTCATCTGCCTGCATATGATCCATATCCCTCTATTCACTACACTGCCATACGCCTAAACAAAAGTCTCTTCCCGGTAACTAGTGTATCTGCCTCCACCACCAACCCTGGCAGTGCGTTCCAGGGCTCCACCACCCTCTGTGTAAAAAAAACATGCTCCGTACATTTCCATTCCACCTTTCCCCTCTCACCTCATAGGTATGTCCTCTCCCGTTGGACCCCGGTAAATAGGTTCTGACTGTCTCCCCTACCTACACTTGGAAAAAGGCTTTGATTGTCTACCCTATCTGTGCCTCTCAGTTAACTTTATATACTTCTTATCAAGTCTCCCCTCCACGTCAGATGCTTCGGAGAAAACACCATTCTGGTAAACCCCGGTCTCCAAAGCTTCCACATCTTTCCTGTAAAGGGGTGACCAGAACTGCGCGCAATACTCCAAATATTGGTAAACTGCTGAGAGTTGCATCTGAGGCGTCATTTGCCGATCAGACAGTGTTAACAGCATTAAACTCCCGATGGGTGTAGAACCACTGGGAATGAGGGCTTTACATTTGGTTTAATTTAGTTTAGTTTCGATACAACGTGGGGAAAAAGGCCCTTCGGCCCACTGAGTCTGTGCCAACCAACGATATCCCTTACAGGGAAACATAGAAAATAGGTGCAGCCCTTTGAGCCAGCATTGCCATTCAATATGATCATGGCTTATCATCCAAAATCAGTACCCCGTTCCTGCTTTTTCCCCATATCCCTTGATTCCGTTAGCCATAAGAGCTAAATCTACCTCTCTCTTGAAAACATCCAGTGAATTGGCCTCCACTGCCTTCTGTGGCAGAAAAGTCCACAGATTCACAAGTCTCTGGGTGAAAACGTTTTTCCTTATCTCAGTCCTAAATGGCACACCCCTTATTCTTAAACTGTGAACACACTAGTTCTAAATCTACACACGGGGGACAGTTTTACAGAAGCCAATTAATTTACCAACCTGCACGTCTTTGGAATGCGGGAGGAGAGCGGGGCACCCGGAGAAAACCCACGCAGGTCACGGGGAGGACGTACAAACTCCACACACAAACAAGCACCCGTGGTCAGGATCGAACCCGGGTCTCTGGCTCTGCAAGGCAGCAACTCTACCGCTGCGCCACCGTGCCACACAGAATTTTGAGTAGGAGGTAGTGGAAAGGGGAAGATTCACAACGGTAAGAAACTTTTTTGATTTTCCCTGACGTTTTTTAACACCATATTATGCCGAGTATCCTTGTGTGCAAGTGGTTTTGGAGACTGGCAGGAGTTCTCAGTGCAGGCTATACCACTTGGCGGAGGACCTGGAGATTAACGTGAGTCTGCTGGTTTCAGAAATGCTTCGCAGACACACGATTGAATTTGCCTGCAGCCCAGATGCTGCGAGAGAGACAGTGTGTGTTAAGTGGTGAAGTGTGTGTGTGTGAAGGCAGAATGAATGGAAGAATTCTGCTGGGGCCGTGCCAATCAATAGAACAGTTGCTAGATTCTGGGAGCAATCTCCCTAATTAAATGAAAATGAGAATATCAAGATTAGCACCAAAGATAAGGATCAGGTTGGCAAAGCCGCCAAGAGATGATGTTCAGAGATGATGGTTGATAATTCTCTAACCGCCCATGTAAAGATAAGCAGATAAACAGACAATGCCAGCAGAATTTTAAAGAACTTAAGAAGGGCTGAGTTAAGGGCCTGTCCCACTTTTTTCGGCGACTGCCGGTGTCATATCAGGGTCGGCAAAAGATTTTGAACATTTCAAAATCCAGCGGCTACAAAGAAAATGTTGCGACACTTGAAAAAACACCGCCCGTCATACGTCACCAGGCCGCGCCACGCCGCGTCATCGCCACATCACGCCGCATCACGAGTTTTTCGGTGACCTGATACGTCAGTCAATGATGCCGGCAGTCGCCAAAAAAATCGGCAAGTGGGACAGGCTCTTTAAGCAGCAGTACATTACCTGGAGAAACAAAGAACTGCAGATGCTGGCCAATATACAAAAGGACCTGCAGTAACTCAGCAGGTCAGGCAGCATCTTTGGAGAACACGGACAGGCGACGTTTCAATAATAGACAATTGACAGTAGGTGCAGGAGTTGGCCGTTCGGCCGTTCGAGCCAGCACCGCCATTCAATGTTTAGTTTAGAGATACAGCACGTTCACAGGCCCTTCGGCCCACCGGGTCCACCCTGACCAGCGATCCCCGCACAGCAACACTACCCGACTCACTCCAGGGACATTTTACACGTGCGCCAACAAGCCAATTCACCGACAGGCCTGCGCGTCTCTGGAGTGTGGGAGGGCACCGAAGATCTCGGAGAAAACCCACGGGAAGAACGTACAAACTCCGCACCCATAGTCGAGATCGAACCCGGGTCGCCGGCGCTGCGAGGTAGCAACTCTACCGCTGCGCCATTGCGCTGATGCTAATCCTTTCAATGGTTTCGATGGTGAATCCACTGAGCTACAAATATGTTTCTGGCTTGCGAGAAGGATATTTTCCCTTTACGAGTCAGTGTTCTAATTTCTCCTTGACATTTCCTTGTTGCCCAATTTAATGGCATCATTTACCATAAAGTGAAAACGGTTTCATGTTTTTGCGTAACTACTGACAAAATATTGCTTGCACGGGGCCCTGGTGAAGCAATTGTTCCATTTGTTGCTCAAGTTTCTCATTGTATGCAAGAGCAAATTGGGTTATTTCTTTTCCTTCCCATCTTCCAGCTCCAACCAGAACCATATGACGCATTACATTTCACACATGCTTTCCGAGCCCTGTTTGGCATCCGTTATTTATTTTTTATTTTTTTTCGGAGCTCCTGGATCGTGAAAGTATGTCGCTCACAGACGAGAAGGCTTTCATCTGCTTTCGTTTCCTGTCCAAGTCATAGGTTTGCTCACGCTGATTGAATCAAAGCGTTGGCAAGAGGTCAAATCTTGAAGCACGCATCAAGGCGTGGTGAATCTTCCTTGCCGTTGATAGAAACAGTTAACTATTGAACTGTTGTTGTTCCCCCACCCCACCCCCATTGATGATCACTTCAACAGCTTCTGGCATCGAAGCCTCAGAGATCTGATGATGTACTGTACTGATGATCAGAACAAAAACCAAGAGAGCAGCAAATCACTTTTGATCTTCCCAACTGACTCCTCAGCAGAAGATGGACACAGAAATGGTAGGAATGGTGAATGGTCGGATTCTGGGGAGCGTTGTGCAGCAGAGGGATCTAGGAGTTTAAGCAGGGAGGTTCTACTGCAGTTGTACAGGGCCTTGGTGAGGCCACACCTGGAGTATTGCGTACAGTTTTGGTCTCCTAATCTGAGGAAAGACATTCTTGCCATAGAGGGAGTACAGAGAAGGTTCACCAGACTGATTCCTGGGATGTTAGGACTTTCATATGAAGAAAGACTGGATAGACTCGGCTTGTACTCGCTAGAATTTAGAAGATTGAGGGGGGATCTCATAGAAACCTACAAATTTCTTAAGGGGTTGGACAGGCTAGATGCAGGAAGATTGTTCCTGATGTTGGGGAAGTCCAGAACAAGGGGTCACAATTTAAGGATAAGGGGGAAGTCTTTTAGGACAGAGATGAGAAGATCATTTTTCACACAGAGAGTGGTGAGTCTCTGGAATTCTCTGCCACAGAAGGTCGTTGAGGCCAGTTAATTGGCTATATTTAAGAGGGAGTTAGATGTGGCCCTTGTGGCTAGAGGGATCAGGGGGTATGGAGAGAAGGCAGGTACAGGATACTGAGTTGGATGATCAACCATGATCATATTGAATGGCGGTGCAGGCTCGAAGGGCCGAATGGCCTACTCCAGCACCTATTTTCTATGTTTCTATGTTTCTAAGAAGGAACTGCAGATGCTGGGAAATCGTAGGTAGACAAAAGTGCTGGAGAAACTCAGCGGGTGCGGCAGCATCTATGGAGCAAAGGAAATAGGCCAGAGGGATCTAGGAGTGCAGGTGCATGGTTCAGAGAGCGGTGGAGGCAGGTTCTCTGGATGCTTTCAAGAGAGAACTAAGGGCTCTTAAAAATAACGGAGTCAGGCGATATGAGGAGAAGGCAGGAACGGGGTACTGATTGGGGATGATCAGCTATGATCACATTGAATGGCGGTGCTGGCTCGAAGGGCCAAATGGCCTACTCCTGCACCTATTGTCTATTGTCTATTGAAGGTGGAGTCGCAGGTAGATAAGGTGGTCAAAAAGGCTTTTGGCACATTGGCCTTCTTCAGTCAGAATATTGAGTATAGTAGTTGGGAGGACATGTTGCAGTTGTATAAAACATTGGTGAGGCTGCATTTAGAATATTGTGTTCAGTTCTGGGCACCGTGTTATAGGAAAGATGTCGTCAAGCTGGAATGGGTATGGAGAAGATTTACGAGGATGTTGCCAGGACTAGAGGGTTTGAGCTATAGCGAGAGGTTGAATAGGCTGGGACTCTATTCCTTGCCACGTAGGAGGGTGAGGGGTGATCTCACAGAGGTGTATAAAATCATGAGAGGAATAGATCAGGTCTCTTGCCCAGAGTAGGTGAATAGAGGAACAGCGGACATAAGTTTGGGAAGGGGAAAACATTTGATAGGAATCTGAGGAGTAACTTATTCATACAGAGGTTGATGGGTGTATGGAACAAGCTGCCAGAGGAGGTCGTGGAGGCTGGGACTATCCCAACGTTTAAGAAACAGTTCGACAGGTACATGGATAGGACAGGTTTGGAGGACATGGGCCAAACGCAGGCAGGTGGGACTAGTGTAAGCTGGACCATGTTGGCCGGTGTGGGCAAGTTGGGCCAAAGGGCTGAATCTGCTGCATCTCTCTATGACACTTTGAAAAAGCTGGTGTAACTCAGCAGGTCAGACAGCATATCTGGAGAGAAGGAACAGGTGACGCTTTGGGTTGATACCCTTCTTCAGACTGGGGAGAGAAAATCGAGAGATGGACGGTGAAATAGAGAGACACAGAACAAACATCTGAACGATATGCAAGAAAGTAACGATGATAAAGGAGACAGGCCATTGTTAGCCGTGGGCTGGGTGAAAACGAGTTGCAGGCAATGAGACTCAACAAGGCGACTGAAGCAAGCACAACGACTAGGGTGGGGGATGGACAGAGAGAGCGGATGCAAGGGTTACTTGAAGTTAGAGAAATCAATATTCACACCCGCTGGGTTGTAAACTGCCCGAGCACTCTCCCAAGCAGATGACTAATGTTCGACGTTTAAGATTCGAGCCATGCCTTGCCCTGTCGTCATGAATCGGGCATTAGTTTTGAACTGACGAGATGTTCAACTTAATTATTTATGTGCTGACGTGATACAGAACAGATCCAGAGGAAGATTGAGTCATGGATCTTGCTAAGGGTGTACCTACAATCTTCATTGGCAACCTGCAATTTATCAAAACGCTGCCCTATTTTATATGTTTATACTTGACAAATTTTGAAGGCGGAAAAAACGTGCGGCAGAGATTCGATGAGTTTGTAATATTACAGAGAAGGACAAGGATTTCAATTGACAATGGCTCTGCAATGTTATTTTTATTTTATTTTAGTTTTGTTTAGTTTAGAGATACAGTGCGGGCACAGGCCCTTCGGCCAACTGAGTCCGCGCTGACCAGCGATCCCCGCACGTTAACCCACATTAACAGCCAATTGACCCTAAAAACATGTACGTCACGGACTTTCTCTTCCACCGAAGTTAGTTGAGGCCAGTTCATTGGCTATATTTAAGAGGGAGTTAGATGTGGCCCTTGTGGCTAAAGGGATCAGGGGGTATGGAGAGAAAGCAGGTACAGGATACTGAGTTGGATGATCAGCCATGATCATATTGAATGGCGGTGCAGGCTCGAAGGGCCGAATGGCCTGCTCCTGCACCTATTTTCTATGTTTCTATGTCTTTGGAGTGTGGGAGGAAACCGAAGGTTTCGGAGAGAACCCGCGCGGTCACAGGGACAACCGGCAAACTCCGTACAGAGACCCAGGTTCGATCTGACTACGGGTGCTGACTGCACGGAGTTTGGACGTTCTCCCCGTGACCTGCGTGGGTTTTCGCCTGCACTCCAAAGGCGTACAGGTTTGTCGATTTATAGCCTTGGTATGAATGTAAATTGTCCCGAGTGCGTGTAGGGTAGTGTTAGCGTGCGGGGACGCCGGCCGGCACGGACTTGATCAGCCGAAGGGCCTGTTTCAGAGCTGTATCTCTAAACTAAACTACAAAAAAAAAATCCCAAGGCTGAATAAACATCTTCTTTTCGTGTCAGGCCCTTAACCAATTTAATTGTGATTCTTAACCAATTTGCCTGTTTAGCTTTTTTCTGTCTTCTCATCAAATAGCCCATTTGCAAAATGGCTGTTCCCAGACGCCTTATCTTCACTGCACTATTTTATCAAGGCTGCACCTTATCTTTTCTGCACTGTTCTCTCCAGCCACAAACCTATCTTCAGCTAAGCTCCCTCCACGTGTCAACTGCACGGCATTTTTCACTGTGCTTTACTGAATTTGTCGTCACAGTATTTGTGCACTCAGTATCTTTCTCTCACGCCAGCAGCATGCTCACAGAGCCCGAACTGATGCTCACAGTTCAGTTCAGTTCGTTTAGTTTAGTTTCGAGATGCAGCACGGAAACAGACCAGCGATCCCCGCACTTTAAAAACTTCCCTACACACGCACACTAGTTACACCAAGCCAAATAACCTAGCTGTGCGTCTTTGGAGTGTGGTAGGAAACCAAAGGACCCCGAGTTCATGGGGGAGAACGTGCAAACTCTGCACAGACAGCGCCCGTAGTCAGGATCGGACCCGGGTCTCTGGCACTGTGAGGCAGCGGGGTGCCCTAATTCTCTGGCTGCACCGTTAATTTAGAATAGCGAGCGAAACGATACAAGGAGGTGTGGTGAAAGTGTGGCACTGCTGTGATTAGAGCCATAGGCCTAGAGTGATACAGTGTGGAAACAGGCCCTTGGGCCTAACGCCCATGCCAGCCTACATGTTCATCCACATTACTCCCACGTCCTGTCCATGTATCTGTCTAAGTGTTTCTTAAATGTTGTGATAGTCCCTGCCTCAACTTCCTGCTCGTTCCACTGTGTGAAAATGTTACCCTCAGGTTCTTTCCCCCACTCACCCTAAACTATCCTTGGTTTCATGGACTGTTGAAAGAGGATTGTCTTGAAATCCATCCCTCCATGTGTTGTATACTGTTGGCGGTTCATTATGTTCACTTTAAGTAACAATCTGGACCAATGCGTTTTATAGCACAGCTGTAGAGCTTACAGCGCCAACGTCCTGGGTTCGATCCTGACTATGGATCCTAGTGTGTAGGATAGTGCTACTGCACGGGAATAGGTGGTTGGTTTTCAGGCAGTATCTTTAAACTAAACTAAACTAAAGCAACTGCCTCACAGGTTCAACTGACCTTGTAGAGTTTGCACGTTCTCCCTGTGACTGAGTGGGTTTCCTCCGGGGTGCTCTGGTTTCACCCCACATCCCAAAGACGTGCGAGTCTGTAGGATAATTGGCCTCTGTAAATTGCCCCCAGTTTGTAGGGAGGTGGGATAACAGAGAACTAATGTGAACTGTTGATCAATGGTCGCATGGACTTGGTGGGCGAGGGCTGTTTCCATGACGTATCTCTAAACTAAACATTAGTTAAAACATAAAAATTGGATTTTTAAAGATGAAAATCCCAGCATGCACCAGCAACTCATATTCCGCTTGGGCAGTTTGCACCCCAGCGGTATCGTCGTCCTTACTTTCTCCTCCCCTTCTCAGTTCTCCCTCACCCCACTGGCTCCACCTCTTCCTTTCTCCTTCACACCTGGAGTATTGCGTACAGTTTTGGTCTCCTAATCTGAGGAAAGACATTCTTGCCAGAGAGGGAGTACAGAGAAGGTTCACCAGACTGATTCCTGGGGTGGCAGGACTTCCATATGAAGAAAGACTGGATAGACTCGGCTTGTGCTCGCTGGAATTTAGGAGATTGAGGGGGGATCTTATAGAGACTTACAAAATTCTTAAGGGGTTGGACAGGCTAGATGCAGGAAGATTGTTCCCGATGTTGGGAAGTCAGAACAAGGGGTCACAGTTTAAGGATAAGGGGGAAGTCTTTTAGGACCGAGATGAGAAAATCATTTTTCACACAGAGAGTGGTGAATCTGTGGAATTCTCTGCAACAGAAGGTGGTTGAGGCCAGTTCGTTGGCCATATTTAAGAGGGAGTTAGATGTGGCCCTTGTGGCTGAAGGGATCAGGAGGTATGATACTGAGGATGATCAGCCATGATCGTATTGAATGGCGGTGCAGGCTCGAAGGGCCATATGGCCTACCTGCACCTATTTTCTATGTTTCTATGTTTCCATGTTTCCCATCCCCCCCCACCCCCACCCTCACATCAGTCTGAAGAAGGGTTTCGGCCTGAAACGTTGCCTAGTTCCTTCGCTCCAGAGATGCTGCCTCAACCGCTGACTGTTCCTTCTTCAACGTTTGAATGTCTATTTTTTGGCAAATGACTTGAATCTCATTAAAACGGAGGGAACAAATTACATCCAGTCAGACTCTACACTGCCCATAGTAAATGTAATAGATGGTAGTCCTGTAGGGTTCCCTAAGAGAAGATCAAATGTTTCTAATTGTTTTTTAAGTGTGTGCTTTTAAGTCTTTTAATTTCTAAAATAATTATAATGGTCAAAATTAAAATATGGAATGTTGAATGTTGAAGAAGAGTTCCGACTTGAAGCGTGGCCTATCCCCCCCCTCCCCCCGCCCCCCTCACCTTATAACTATGCCCCTGGTGTTGGACATTTCCACCCTGGAAAAAAGGTTCTGACTGTCTACCCTATCTATGCCTCTCATCATTTTATTTACTTCTATCAAGTCTGCTCTTTCACCTCTGACGTTCCAGATAAAACAATCCAAGTCTTATCCATCCTCTCCCTGTAGCAGAAGCCCGGTGGCGCAGCGGTAGAGTTGCTGCCCTATGCCCCTGTCCCACTTAGGAAACCTGAACGGAAACCTCTGGAGACTTTGCGTCCCGACCCAAGGTTTCCGTGCGGTTCCCGGAGGTTCCCGGAGGTTTTTGTCCTCCGGCAACCACCTTCAACTAGCATCGCAACCGGCTTCGACTAAAAAAATTACCGATTTTTAAAACGGAAACCACTTTCGACCATTAGAGAGACTGACAAAAACCTCCGGGAACCGCACGGAAACCTTGGGTCGGGAAGCAAAGTCTCCAGAGGTTTCCGTTCAGGTTTCCTAAGTGGGACAGGGGCATTACAGTCCTTGCAGCACCGGAGACCTGGGATCCATCGTGACGACGGGTGCTCTTCTCCCTTTGACCTGCGTGGGATTTCTCCGAGATCTTCGGTTTCCTCCCACACTCCAAAGACGTGCAGGTTTGCAGGTTAATTTGCTTGGTGTAAGTGTAAATTGTCCCTAGTGTGTGTTGGGTAATATTAGTGTGCGGGGATCGCTGGTTGGTGTGGACACAGTGGACCGAAGCGCCTGTTTCCACGCAGTATCTCTGAACTTTACTGGTTAAATACTCCAACTATTGCTAAAATGCTGGAAGTTGCATCAGAGCCTGCAATTACCCACCAGTCAGTGTTAGCAGTAAAAAAACGATGGATAGGTGTGAGACCACTGAGGATCAGAGATTCCCCTTCAGCTTAGTTTGGAGATACAGCGTTGAAACAGGCCTTTCAGCCCACCATGTCTGTGCTGACCAACAATCAACCTGTTCAGTAGCTCTATCCTACACGCCAGCGACATAAACAGGAAGTAGATTTTGGGATTTGTAGAAATTCAATCCTGGCTACGGGTGCTGTCTGGAGGGTGTTTTTGCGTTCTCCCCGTGACCCGCGTGGGTTTCCTCCGAGAACTTTGGTTTCCTCCCACACTCCATAGACGTACAGGTTTGTAGGTTAATTGGCTTGGCATAAATGAAAAAAAATTGTCCCTAGTGTAGGGCAGTGTTAATGTGCAGGGATGGCTGGTCAGTGTGGACTCGGTGTGCTGAAAGGCCTGTTTCCACGCTGTATCTCTAAACAGAACTAAACTAAATTAAATCACAGCACCGTTATCTGGGTTTAAAATGGTGACAAGTCTCCTTATTGTCATCAGTGATGGATTCCAGTCCAAATACTTTAGGATTAAATATAATGAGGCACTTATTGATTGGCAACTATCCTGTAAGTGGTCATTCTCAAGAGAACCAATTGACACCTTGCGTGGATTACATTTAAAAATAAACGTATGTGCATGATACCATTGTTATTAACCTTGTCTCTTCACAACTTGTGATTCCAAATGCTATCAAGTAATGGGCTGATATAGAACCTCTTGGATGTCTGGTTTAGTTTAGTTTAGAGATACAGCGTGGAAACAGGCCCTTTGGCCCGGCGGGTCCATGCCAACCATCGGTAACAAGTCTATGCCCGACACGCTACACTACACACAGTGGGAGAGTCTAGGACCAGAGGTCTTGTCCTCAGAATTAAGGGACGTTCCTTTAAGAAGTAGATGAGGAAGAATTTCATTAGTCAGTGGGTGGTGAATCTGTGGAATTCCTTGCCTCAGGAGGCTGTGGAGGCCAAGTCAGTGGATATTTTTAAGGCATAGATACAGTAGATAGATTCTTGATTAGTACGGGTGTCAGGGGCTATGGAGAGAATGGGAATAGGAGGGGGAGATAGATCAGCCATGATTGAATGGCGGAGTAGACTTGATGGGCAGAATGGCTTAATTCTGCTCCTATCACTTATGACCTTATGACACTAGGGATAATTGAAAAATGCCAATTAACCTACAAACCTGTATGTCTTTGAGATGTGGGAGGAAATCGGAGCACCCGGAGAAAACCCACGAGGTCATAGAGAGAACGTACAAACTCCAAACAGAGAGCACCCATAGTAGGTATGTTACAAAACTTACCTTTAGCGGTGCTGCAGTTCTGTCACTGGCCGTGTGCGCGATTTTGGCGCCATTGAGGGGGGGGGGGGGGGGGGGGGGGGGCAGGGTTAAAATGCGGTTTTCTCGGAGTGCGATCTTTTGCTAAAGATTCGTTCCGACTGCCGGTAAGTGAATTAAAAAAAAATATCGCCCGACTATTTCAGCGCTGCAGTAAAATAAAAATTAGCTCCTAATGCCGTGAACGCCGACAACGGGGACGGATTTTACGTAGGGGACAGGCAAGTGAAAGCTGTTTATTTTTACATATAAACGTGCTTGTTTAGATGACCTTAATCAACATTTCATGGTGAGAAACCATGATTTATTCCCCATATGAACCGGCAGAATTTTTCCTGCCGATATGGGGTTTAAATTCACCGCAACCGCAACGTTCCAATCCATCGCTTTCCAGAAAATCCCACTCGCAAGCTGATTTAAATGGCCATTAATTTACGGGCATTAAACACTAAATTCCTTCAATTTGGCCTATAAATTAATGACAATTACATTTAAAAGTCATGTTAAATTGTGAATTCTTGTGTGAATGTTATTTGGACACTTAGGCTTTTAAAAAAAAAGTTAATATTTTCTTAAGAAATGGATAGATGTTTGTAATTAGCTACAATTGGGTAACTAACTCATTATATGCTTTAAGTTCAGGTCATCCAAGTAAGATTGTTTCATATTAGTTTCAGAATGCTTCAATCTATAATAACTGAACATTTCTTTCAGTTCTCTTAATTTTTAAGAAAGTTATGGGCTTTTGACTGTCCTAGATCACAGCTTTTGTGTTAAGTCCATGGAAAAGTAATAGGGAACAAGATGCTAATGTCCGAGTATGAAAATGGCCATAACTTTTTTAATACTGAAGATATGAAAGTGAGTTAGGTGTCAAATTAAACTTCTTTTTATGCTTTATCTGGTGTGATAAATTGCAGACTTGATTTTTTAAATCTCAAAATTTTGTAACATTGCTACCCATGGTCAGGATTGAACCTGGGATTCTGGCGCTGTGCGGTAGCAGCTCAACTGCTGTGCCACTTAATTTGTGTATTAAGTTATTGAATTATTTTACTTTCATCTACTCATATGATGATTATCAGTCTTGGAACGTTATGTAGCTTTTTATTAATCACAAGTCATTGTATTACGAATAATGTAAAATGCTTTTGAATTTTAGTTTTAATGCAGATCATTCATTGTCAATTATGTAACAATTTTGGCACAGCAATAAAAATGAGTAAATATCTGTCACATTTATTGAAGGTAAACACGCAATAATAAAGACAATAGACAATAGACAATAGGTGCAGGAGTAGGCCATTCGGCCCTTCGAGCCAGCACCGCCATTCAATGTGATCATGGCTGATCATCCACAATCAGTACCCCGTTCCTGCCTTCTCACCATATCTCTTGACTCTGCTATCTTTAAGAGCTTTATCTAACTCTCTCTTGAAAGCATCCAAAGAACCGGCCCCCATCACACTCTGAGGCAGAGAATTCCACACTCACAACACTCTGTGTGAAAAAGTATTTCCTCATCTCCTAAATGGCTTAGACCGTATTCTTAAACTGTGTCCCCTGGTTCTGGACACCCCCGAACATCGGGCACATGTTTCCTGCCTCTAGCGTGTCCAAAGGGGCTTATTAGAGTGACAAAACAATCCAATATTTTCATGGCTAATATTTTCTGTCTGAAATGTTGTCACTAGTGAAATGCAGAAAACGTGGCATTTCTAAACAAGTTCTCCCTGCCAACAGTATGGCACTAGGGAGTTTCCTTGTTTATCTCAATGACGGGTAGATGCTGGTTTACAAGATAAACATAAAAATGCTGGAGTAACTCAGCATCTCGGGAGAAAAGGAATAGGTGACGTTTTGGGTCGAGACCTTTCTTCAGGCTGATGGACGAGGTTCCGACCCAAAACATCACCCATTTGTCCACAGATGCTGCCTGACCTGCTGAGTTACTCCAGTATTTTGGGTCTCTCTTCAATAATGGGGCAGACTGCTGAAGAAAACTCTCCCATTCTTTAAAACAATCCATTAAAAAAGTATCTTTCACATTGATCTGAGATTTTGATGGGACATTTCATCTGGAATGCAGAACCGCCAACATTGCGGGTGCTCCCTCTGAAAGACTCTGGAGTAGTTAGCTTAGTTTAGGGGTGCAGTGTGGAACAGGCCCTTCGGCCCACCGAGTCCGTGCCGACCAGCGATCCCCGCACATTAACACCACCCTATACACACTAGGGGCAATTAAGCTTCACGCCTGTGTTACAGAAGGAACTGCAGATGCTGGAAAATTGAGGCTGGAGAAACTCAGCGGGTGCAGCAGCATCTATGGAGCGAAGGGGATAGGCAACGTTTCGGGCCGAAACGTTGCAGATCCCCTTCGCTCCATAGATGCTGCTGCACCCGCTGAGTTTCTCCAGCATTTTGTGTACCCAAGCTTCACACCTGTACGTCTTTGGAGTGTGGGTGGAAACTCACACTCAAGATCTCAGAGAAAACTCAAGCAGGCCGCGGGGAGAACGTACAAACTCCGTGCAGACAAGCACCCGCAGTCAGGATCGAACCTGGGTCACCGGCGCTGCCGGTACCCTACCATGCCAACTTCAGTGGCGTTGTCAGGTCTCCGAAGTGGAAAGAGCCTACAAACTTCTGACAAAGCAAAACTGGAGCTTCTGTTGAGAACTAATATAATGCCAAACCAAATGGAACTCATTAGAACAATTGCGTGTGAAATTAGCCTGTTTTGACATTGAAGTTTGTTTACGTAGATGTCATGGGATCCCAAATTTGTTAAGTAACAATCCAGATAAATCCAGAAATAAACGCCAGAGGAGTATCAGGCAAGACCATTCTACTGTTTTTTTTTCAAAATTGCTGTTTTTTTTTCCTTTTTCCTTCCTCCCACAATATGTAATATGTGACTGAATATGTGATTCTGTTCCATTCTGTTTGTAGTTTGTTTATTTGTTTGTTTTTTGCGCAAGGTCCGCGAGCACAGACACTTTTCATTCCACTCCACGTCTCGTATGAATATGTGACGAATAAACTTGACTTGGCTAGACTTGACAGTTTTGCATTGTCTCACATTGTCTCAGAAGTCTGAAGAAGGGTCCTAACCCCAAGCGTCGCCTATCCACGTCCTCCGGAGATGCTTCCTGACCTGCTGAGTTGCTCATAGGAATTTGTGTTTTTTTTTAAATCGTAAACCAGTATCTGTGATGCTCTCTGTGTAGGGAGGAACTGCAGATGCTGGTTTATACCAAAGATAGACACAAAATGCTCAGCGGGGCAGGTAGCATCTCTGCGTCATTAGGTCATAAGTGATAAGTGTAGAATTAGGCCGTTCGGCCCATCAGGTCTACTCCGCCATTCAATCATGGCTGAGCTATGTCTCGCTTCCTAACCATAACCTCTGATACCTGTACGAATCAAGAATCTTGATTAATGCAGAATAGAAGGGATATTAGTGGGAAGAAGGAATGGGTGACCTTTCGGGTCGAAACCCTTCCTCAAGAAGGATCTCAGTCAGTAATTCTCTCCGTCTAGCTCTGGAATATTGTTCCTAAATACTAGCCGCATTATCCGATGTTCCATTCACGTTCAAGAGAGAGTTGGATGTAGCTCTGAGGACTATTGGAATCGAGGGATATGGGGGGAAAAAGGCAAGAACGGGATACTCTTTGACTGATCAACCATGATCAGATTGAATGGCTCGAAGGGCCGAATGGCCTACTCCTGTACCTGTTTTCTATGTTTCTATGTTTCTACCTCAGTGCCACCATGCCGCTCGGTTGCAGTTGCAAATTTCGCTTGTGGAATTAAAAGCAACATTATTGGGCTTTGCTCAGCTCACAAACTTTTCTCACGCATTCCATTCAGTCTCTGCAAAAACGCCTTTTTGTTCAATGATTCATACTCAGGTTCTCGGTAAGTCACCGGTCATTAGCACCAAAATATTTTGAATCAATTAAATATTTCAGCAAAGGGATCGCCGAAAACAATATGCAATGTTGATACTCACTGAAAAAGCAAATCAGAACCGGATGGAACTGGATCCAGAGGCACGGGCAAGTGTCTCAATAGTGGCATTAGTGAACAATTTGCCACGAAGACCTATTTGATACGACAGTGGAGATAAGGTCTCTGAGCTATGGATCAATTGTATCTGAATGTTTCCAGACATGCTTTTAATGACTTCCCCATTACGAATTGAAATTGGTTGAGAACTGGGTGGCGCAGCGGTAGAGTTGCTGCCTTACAGCGCCAGTGACCCGGGTTCGATCCTGACTACGGGCGCTCGTCCGTACGTTCCCCCCGTGACCTGCATGGGTTTTCTCTCTCTCTCTCTCTCTCTCTCTCTCGATCTTCGGTTTCCTCCCACACTCCAAAGACGTACAGGCTTGCAGGTTAATTGGCTCGGTGTATAAAATGTAAATTGCCCCCTAGCGCGTGTAGGATGGCGTTGGTGTGCGGGGATCGCTGGTCGGCGCGGACTCGGTGGGCCGAAGGGCCTGTTTCCGCGCTGTATCTCTCCCGACTAAACTAAACTGCAATGATTGTCTACGAGCAGAAACGGCTTTGAACGCAGCGCTGGGAAAGGCCCGAGTATCATAAACAGAGAGTGGCATCGTTCCATGCACATAAATCATCCTGAGTGTCACAGTGACATGATGTGAAAGACCATTTGGGCGAAAACTGATCCTGTCTTTCACCAGACGCTGTTCTAAAGGTTGTATCAAGTCAGACTTCATTCCAATAATTAAAACAATCCCTTGAAAAACATCTACCCGAAAGAGAATTATAAAACCATAGGACTTTCCACCTTGTGGTTAGTTTAGTTTAGTTTAGTTTAATTTAGTTTTAATTTTAGAGATATAGTGTGGAAACAGGCCCTTCGGCCCACCGAATCCGCGCCGACCTGCCATCCCCGCACGCTAACACTATTCTACACATACTAGGGACCATTTGCAATTATACCAAGCCAATTAGCCCACAAACCACGTCTTTGTGGTGTGGGAGGAAACCGGAGCACCCGGAGAAGACCGACGCAGGTCACGGGGAGAACGTACAAACTCCGGGTCAAAGACAGCGCCCGTAGTCAGGATGGAACACGGGTCTCTGGCGCTGTAAGGCAGCAACCGTGCCGCCCATGTTGCGAAATGTAATTTCGTTATGGGCTTGGAATTTGGCCGTGTGTCTTCCGCAACGCTCCCTTGCATAAGATGTACAGTGCTCGCATTGTTTCCCACATGTTTGTTTACTTTGTTTTCGCGTGAGCTTGGGGTGTCCTATTTACAAAAAGGCATCTTACCAAGCCAGCTATGTGAGAACTCAGAATCGGCACGGTAAATATAATTGCTGGACTTGAGTGCCAGCCAAGGGTGCGAACAGAAACGATGGCCTTGGAGCTCCGAAACAAACTGCCTCGATGGGAATTTGGACAGAGGGAAACCTGATTTTAAATAGCATACCCTGCCCAGTGAAACGCAGCTAACAATGTCAACGTGATCACAAACTGATCTAGGCTTTCGATTCTCTCTCTCTGACTGCCTCCATCTGAGTGGCTCCGACAACGTATGGCGACCATCACCTTTCTGACAGTAAAGGAGGACCCAATTGTCCCATTGATTCCATGCGAGCTCTGAAAAACTTCCATCAATCCCATGCCCATGTATTTCCTTTAAACCTATTCTCTCTCAATTGGCCACCAATTCCCCCTTATTCTCCAGCGACAAACATGCATAAAGGCCGGTGGGGTGGCACAGTGGTAGAGTTGCCGCCTTACAGCGCCGGTGACTCAGGTTTGATCCTGACTACAGGTGCTGTCCGTACGGAAGTTGTACGTTCTCCCTGTGACCACGT
The DNA here is from genome assembly GCA_035221665.1 of Okamejei kenojei. Lineage (NCBI taxonomy): Eukaryota > Metazoa > Chordata > Chondrichthyes > Rajiformes > Rajidae > Okamejei > Okamejei kenojei. The sequence goes on along the minus strand of CM069153.1, from coordinate 44,814,579 downwards.
GGGTTTTCTCTGGGTGCTCTGATTTCCTCCCACACTCCAAAGAGGTACAGGCTTGTAGGTCAATTGACTTTGGTAAAATTGTCCCTAGTGTGTGTAGGATAGTGCTAGTGTACGGGAAGATCGCTGGTCGGCGCGGACTCGGTCGGCCGTATCTGTGTCCGCGCTGTATCTCTAAAATCTAAAGACTTTTACTCTAGGAGTTTGAGGGGGGGGGGGGGTCTTATAGACACTTACAAAATTCTTAAGGGGTTGGACAGGCTGGATGCAGGAAGATTGTTCCCGATGTTGGGGAACTCCAGAATAAGGGGTCACAGTTTAACGATAAGTTTTAGGACCGAGATGAGAAGATCATTTTTCACACAGAGAGTGGTGAGTCTGTGGAATTCTCTGCCACAGAAGGTAGTTGAGGTCAGTTCATTGGCTATATTTAAGAGGGAATTAGATGTGGCCCTCGTGGCTGAAGGGATCAGGGGGTATGGAGAGAAGGCAGGTACAGGATACTGAGTTGGATGATCAGCCATGATCATATTGAATGGCGGTGCAGGCTCGAAGGGCCGAATGGCCTACTCCTGCACCTATTTTCTATGATTCTATGATTCTAGTTATTCCCTCTTGTTTCCTGTTCCATCAGACAAAAGATATAAAAGTCCAAAAGCAACTACCACCAGATCCAAGCACTGATTCTTGTCTGCTATCCATCAGACTCTTGAAAGCTCCTCTCATGTGCTAGGATGAGTTGCTGACCTTCCAGTCTACCTTGTTACTGCCCTTGCAATTTTTACCTGCATTTTCTCTGCAGCTGTGGAACTATATTCCGAGCTCTGTTTATATCTTCTTTCGCACTGATGTACTCACGTAAGGTATGATTTGCTCAAATAGCATCAAAACAATGGTATCACGGCACACGTGGCAATAATAATCCAGTACCAATGCCAATTATTCTCTTGCAATTGATCTACTTCCGACATTAAGGGTTGGTCTTTAATCCTATGTGGGTTGAGTTGTGAATTGCTACAGACGAACAGTCTTTATTGACCTAGATAAATAAATACTTCAATAAATAGCATCCACCATGATAGATTGGAAATTCTATTGACAGCTACGCCAGGGGTGTTCTGTTCTGCAAAAACAAAACAGGAATGTTGCAAGTGGCTCTGATCAATAGTCTCGTTGAATGTATTGACACCAACCATGCTTTTCCACAGCTCTCGACGTGGCTTCAGTTTGAAAACAAAAGGGCCTGTCCCACTTGGGCATCATTTGCGCATCATTTGCGCGTCGTGACGTGCACGTGATGTGCGCACGTGGCGTGCATTAAGCGCACATGGCATGCATTACGCGCACATGGCGTGCGTTACGCGCACATGGCGTGCATTACGCGCACATGGCGTGCGTTACGTGCACATGGCGTGCGTTACGCGCACATGGCGTGCGTTACGCGCACATGGCGTGCATTACGTGCACACGGCGCGTGGTGACGTAGGCAGTGACGCGCGGCCGCCCGCGGCGCCCCAGGATTTTGGGATTCACAAAATCTTCGCGCGCCACCCGCGTGACACGCAAATGACGCCCACGTGGGACAGGCCCTTTACAGTTAGATTTAGCTCTTAGGGCTAAGGGAATTAAGGGATAGAGGAAAAAGCCGGAACGGGGTACTGATTTTGGATGATCTGCCATGATCATATTGAATGGCGGTGCTGGCTCGAAGGGCCGAATGGCCTACTCCTGCACCTACTGTCTATGTTTCTATGTTTCTAATATTATGTGTGCCTCCCAGCTAATATTTGCAAGGTGCTTAAGTCATTGATTGGGTGCTACTTTGAAACACCTCCTGATGATCATCACGTAATGTGATGCTCAACTCATCCATACACAACAAACAAAAAACATAAATGTGGAAAATTAAAACACTTTGGAAGTTTAGTTTAGTTTAACGATACAGCGTGGAAACAGGCCCTTCAGCCCACCAGGTCCACACCGACCAGCGATCCCCGTACACTGACACTATCACACACACGCGAGGAACATTTTACATTTATAATCAAGCTAATTAACCTACAAACCTCTACGTCTTTGGTGTGTGGGAGGAAACTGAAGATCTTGGAGAAAACCTACGCAGGTCACGGGGAGAACGTGCAAACTCCGTTCAGGCAGCACCCTTCGACAGGATCGAACCCGGGTCCACCCGGGTATGAAATTTTAAAAAAAGCAAACAATTGGCAAAGTGACCAGGACAGTTTCTTCCCAGCTGAAATCAGGCAACTGAACCATCCTACCACAACTAGAGAGCAGCGCTGAACTACTATCTATCTCACTGGAGACCCTCGGGCTAACTTTGATCGGACTATACCGGCTTTATCTTGCATTAAATGTTATTCACGTCATGCCCTTTATCATGTATACGTACACGGTTGGTGGCTCGATCGTAATCATCTATTGTCTTTCCGCTGACTGGTTAGCACGCAACAAAAGCTTTTCACTGTATTTCCGTACATGTGGCAATAAACTAAACTAAACTAAAGTCAGGCAGCATCTGAGAAGCGCGAGAGAGAAACAGAGCTAACATTTGGATGAAAAAAAAAGCTGACCCAAGTCTTAACAATTGCTGGGATGAATGTACTACAGATGCTGGTTTATCCCAAAGATAGACACAAGATGCTGGAGTAACTCAACGGTTCCAGGCAGTAACCTGGACAATATAGATAGGGGGTGGTTCGGATCGGGACCTTTCTTCAGGCCGACCTAAAACATCACCTGTCCATGTTCTCCAGAGGTGTTGCCTAACCCGGTGAATTATTCCAGCACTTTGTGCCGATCTTCTGAACAATTGCTGCCTGATTATGCTGATCATTTCCAGAATCTTCAAGGTTCTAATACAAATTTAAATGTGATTATTTTTAATGAGCGACTAATTATATTCCTAACGTTACTTCTGGTCACAATGGAGGTAGATTTTGTGTTAACTTTCCGTTACCAAGTCACTTTAAATGCTGCACCCACTGGGTTCTATCGATAATGGGCTCAGTAATGAAAGTATTCTAATCTTAACTATTCCAGAAAGGGACGCAGAAAAGATTCACAGGAATGTTGCTTGGGCCGGAGGGCTTGAATTACAAGAAGCAATCAGATAGGCTGGGACTGTTTTAGAGTTTAGTCTGTGGAGATACAGCCATTCGGCCCATCGAGTCCACACCGACCATCGATCACCCGCTCACAGCAGTTCTATGACATTCCACCTTCGCATCCACTCCCTACACGCCAGGGGTAATTTCACAATTCACCTACAAACCCGCACGTCTTTTGTGATGTGGGAGGAAACCCACATGGTCAGAGGGAGATCGTACAAACTCCATACAGACAGCACCCTTGGTCAGGATCGAACCCGGGTCTGTGGCGTTGTAAGGCAGCAGCTCTACAACTGTGCCACTGGCCCACCCAAGACATGTGGGCAGGTTTTGGTTAAGACGAGTCCGGAGAGAGATACGGGCCAAGTGACAGTGAGCGGGATTAGCATAGAGAGGCAGCTTGATCAGCAGTGACAATTTGGGCTGAACGGACAATGTTTAAGAAACATTTAAACATGGATAGGATAGGT